>JXTB01000343.1:278466-409843 GCA_002914805.1 Parasponia andersonii | reverse complement strand
GGATAACCCTTCAAAACGGATAACTAGTTGATCATAAATAGGAGACTTCTGTTTCCCTTTCCTTGTAGGTTTCCTGTTTGACATAGCATATACTTCTGTTTCCCTTTTCCTTCGGAAGAGGTCGCTCACCACCTATTCGGAGAAGGTCGCGCATACTCATGCAAAAGAGACTACACGGATGAGGTCGCATATAACCATCACGGAGGATGTCGCATATAACCATCACGGAGGAGGTCGCATATAACCCTTATGCGACCTTAGGATTTTAGACGGCACAACACATATCCATGTGTGGAGGAGTAATAAAGACCTAATTTTTTAACATCTTTTGAGGTTGAGGACCCATTTTTAATTTGTACCTAAGAAAGATAATGATTTTTTATTTTATTTTATTTAATTTTAATTTTATGTGTCGAAGTCCTTTCTTTTATTAGTTTAATTTATTAAATATATTGTTTTTGGTCACAAACCTTCGTAGCGGAAAAGTCGAAAACCCTTGCTAGTTCTGCATTTCAGAACTCTGCAATGGTAACATCTGGGTTTATGTCTCTCGTAATTAGTTTTCTTTTTTTCCCTGATGTGAAAAGGTTAAGAATGTGCAACTATAAGTAACGAATTGAAAATTCTGAAACAGAGAAAAGGTTCTTTTGGATTAAAGGGAGATTTGGCAATTGCTTGACACTTATGGCTGCACATGTAGTTGGGAATTGCTTCATTTCTACATCTTACAAATGGGGGACAATTTACGCGAGACTCTATGTAAAGGTTGGTTCTCAATTGTTTACTCATCTGTGATGAAAGGAATTGTAATAAGAGGAGTTGTGGAAAGGAATGAGAATAAATTAAATTCAAAAATTTGAGACATTCATAAAAATTTGTCTTATAGTGGTGCAGATAAATATATAAATGGATGAGAAAGGAAAACAATTCTCTTATTTTCATTGCCATCACTTTGTTTTTTTTTTTTTTGAATCACCCATTGCTGTCCATTTTAGATTGATAACTGGGGCTCAAATGTAACATAAACACATGAGTTTGTGTGTGTGTGTGTTTTTTTTTTGTTTTTTGCTATTATTATGCTGAGAAAATTATCGTGTATTTGCTATTCATTTTTGTGTTAAGTACTAATAATTTGGCTTTTTTTTAATCATTGCTAAACTAACTTTTGATGTATATAGGTATTTTGAAGTACCATGTTCTGCTTACCAAGGACGATAAACCCATATGTCGAACGCAATGTGATAACCCACCTGTCCAACTGTATGCATTATTTCTTTTCTTTGCATATCTCCATTTTCACTTGCAACAGTATTTCTTTCTTCTTTTCCAATTTATGGTTATTGCTTTTGAAGTGTTATGTATATTACTACACTTTTATTTCTACCTTTTGAAGAATTTGGTTCTTTGATTTTGTTTTTGGTTTTCATTATGGATCAAAATGAAATTTTGGCTCTCTAGTTGTCCGATGATTCTAATGCCATTCTTTACCTATAAATTAATGATTCAAAATTGTTGCTTTAGAAGGATATTACACGCTTCATCATAGCTATGGGGACCTCTGATTTGCATTTTCATCCACCTTGTCACCTTGAATTTTTCTGTAATTTTTTTCTCTGAAGCGTATTTATGTGAAGTAACTCTCATTCATTCTAAAAGGATTTGCCCTCCATATTTGTGTTTATGCTGCTGATGTTGATTTTTCCAACCCCAAAAAGTACAAAAGCACTTTATCATTTTATTATTAGATGGGTATACTAGAAGAATTGTAATAATTGTCTTATAGTTATAGAGTCCAACTTTTTCTTCCGAAGTATTGTAGCATTGTCTAGTCACTTTATTCCTTGCTTTGTGTACTCTCTTCATTTTTTATCTCATAATGCCTTTTGCCACAGGGACATAGCTTTTATACTGGAATAACATTGCCATTCTTTTATGCCAATTTTACTTTTCATTTTGCTTGTGATGATCCAGTTTTTGCCTATTTTTCTCTTTATGATTAAAGGAAATAGCATAATAATATTGGCATATATACGATTTTTTTTGGTTGCTAATTGCTAAAGTTAGGACTAGTTATTTATTTATTTATTATTATTATTATTTTATTATCTGGTACCATTCTTAATAATTTATTTATACATATATTTAGATTTTATTATAATTCTGATAGAGCTGTGAAGAAACAATTTAACATGTTTCTTATGATTGTTGCTTGAATTTGCATGCTATGAATTTTGTGATAGGCCTTGCCAATGGAGCTTTGATCAACCAGTTCGAAGAAAGAATTTATCTTTTATTGCTGGATTACCACAGTTTGTGCTTTTCCCAGCTGCTGAGAGTGATCGTGATGAAAGGGAGTGGGGGAGATTTTTGAGCTATGTTTCAAAACATAATATGGTAAGAAATAATTCCACTATTCATGATTTGTTTGACCTTTCCAACTTGCCGATATGTTTTAGATGCGTTCCTCTTACTGTACTTCTAAATGTTTAAGGTATATGGTAACAGAGAGAGGATGCAAAAGTAAGTAGGACATCTTGTGCCTATTACATAGTTGTGAGGATAAGTTAGTGTGGCTGAGTTTTGGTATTTTAGTTGATAATACAGATTTGATTATCAGAAAGAATCTTAAAATTTTATTTTCCATTAGCCTGTGATAGTCCAGATGTACTTAGAAGTATGTAATGGTTATGACTTATGACAAAGGCTGACGTTTATAACACAATCTGTAATTCTCTAGTTATGTGATTGTTAATCTATCTTGAAATGCAGAGGATTAAAAGAGAAATTCCAGTTCTTCTTTTCCAAAACAGTTTTGGTTATAGTTTGTTCAGACATGATATTCTCCTTATATGAGATACCAAATGTGCAGTAAAAGATGAATCAAGTTACTTTCCTCCCCGTTCTATTCCATTTTACTTCTAGTAAATATTTATTTTTGTGGTGGAAACTGGTTTAGTTGTGCTGCTCTAGGTTTGAGTGCTATGAACATAAATAGTTTAGGTGTGCCTTGGAAGCTACTATTGACATATTTGGTTGTCTTCATGTTTTCATCATTTATTGTTTATGATGGAATTTTTTCTATTTGATGGTCGGGTTATTATAAGGAGTCCTGGTGTGGACTATGGAACATCTAGATGATATGAAGATCTATCTCTGTTTTCCTTTTTCCTTTTTTTTCCTTCTTATTTTTAATTTAACAAAAGAAGCTCAGAAGGTGTTTGATAATGGAATTGCTTTATGGAAAAGGCCTTGAATTTAGCTATCACAAGCGGTGGTGATGTAATTATATAATTCAGATTTCTCGTAAGTTTGATATTCATATGCTTATACATAAATCTTCCCCAAAAGGCTCTAAAGATCACTTTATTATGTAGAACTGACTTTTTAAATATTCCTTTGCAGGTTGCAGTGGCGAAATCTGAGCTGCTTGAATTTTATATACTACCTCCATCTGAAGGCTCAGAGTTTGATAATGTTGTAGTTGCATACCGTATCATAAAATCACATAACACCCATCATGGTCCGCCTCAACCAAGTAACTTTTCCAATTTTTGTTTCGAGTAAAAAACTTTTTTTTGAATAGTTATTTTGTGATTTTTTTTTAAATTTTTTTAATTTTTTTTTTAAATAAGAAACCAAAATTGAATTGATTAGAAAAGAAAACTAACATGCAATGTAGAATAGGAGAAATCTACCAAGACAACAATACAAAATTCTAAAAGAAAACTATCTAGCTATATTTACTCTACATTTTTGTTTATTTTCTACAAGTATGAAAGAAGTCCACAGGGGAAGTCAAAATTGATACTTATTCCATTCCCTCACAAGGGTTCATCTGCATCAACATTTTTCAAAGATCTTAGCATTCCTTGCAGCCCATAAAAACTAAAAAACAAACAAAACTGAACACTTCCAAAGAGCTCTGCTGTTTTTGCTAGCTCTTACACCTAAGAAAATTCAAAGACAATAAAGAACTATTCAACAACAATTCCCATGCTAGCCCAACCTCTTTCAACAGATTATTCCAAATCTGAGAAGCCACTGGACAGGGGGTGAAACCTATGATAATTGCTTCCAGAATTCCTTTTGCAAAGCACACACCATGAAAGAAGCAGAAAGGTAGAAGACTGTGTGTTTGTCTTGGTGCACGTCATAGTATTTTTAACCTATCACAAGATAGCAATCAAGAAATACTTTCCCCTTAGTTCGAACGGAAGACTTGTCCAAACAGTATTGTAAGGCTGAAACGGCAGAAACTCAAGATTTAACTAAGGAATTGGAAAAAAGGTTTACTGGAAAGACTCTAAACTCCAAACTCTCTTGTCCAAAGTGCCTCCCCTCCGACTGAGCCTTGCAAGATGGGAATAAGAGAAGCAAACTTAGCTGCTTCACTATCATTAAGATTTCACATTACAAGAGAAGTAAATTTTTTATTTTTATTTTTTATTTATGTATTTTTGATGCCGAATATACTTAATATATTATTATTATTATTTGAGATTATTTGATTATTAGGTTTATTTTAATGTTGAGTAATTAGTTTCAACTTTCCCATTTTTTTATCAGTTTCTAGAATTTGTCTACTTTCCTAGTTGTATCTAATTGCCTATCTATATATAGGTTAACTATATAATTATTTTTGAGATTATGAATGAATGGATGATTATTGAGTTTTCTCTTTCTATAGTTCTTCGTATATCTCTGAGTTCTTGATCTAGTTCTATTGTTTTTCTACTAATTCATCTGTTTCTACCAAACTTCTATCACTCTTTGCTTTTCTACTTATTCTCTTTCTAATTTTTGATCTTATTCTATGCCATTTTTCTTCTTCTTATTATTTTTTTGAAAAGAAATAGGATTGCCACCCATGAAGCCGAGAGAACCTCTTTTTTTGGACTCTTAAGATTCATTATTCTGCATGCTTTTTTCGTAGACAAAACTTTTACTTGATATATAATTCACGGTTAGGTGGATCAAAGCTTTTGAAGTTATGACATGCATACAAACCGGAAAATCCTATAAAAGCCTTTCATTCTTGCTGCAAGATAGGCATGGGTGTTTGAATTTCTTGTGGTTCTCAATCTTTTAAATTTGGCTATTTTATCTGTGTCGAAGCTTTAATGCTTAGAATCTTATGATCTTGTTACTTCTCCAAAAGATTTTTGCAACTATTGTAGATCTTTGTCACTTTTTAATATGAGATTCCCTTCCCCATATCATTTTGTTGAGGAGCTTTCTGGCAGTGCAGAAATACATGTTGGGAGAAGAGATTCAGTTACCAATGAAGATTTTCACTCTTCTGATCATAAGCTTTCAGAAACATTTAGAGACCAGTCTCACTTGTCGACTTCTGGCGGATCTTTGCCTTGTGTACAAAAGCAGAATGAACTTTTAGAGAAAAATTACGTGAGAGCAGACCCTAGTTATTTGAAAACGCTTGGTCAGGCTCATTCAGCATGGATATTTGGTGCAATAGCTGAGCTCGTGGATAATGCCAGAGATGCTAAAGCAACTAAGTTAGTTGACTTGCTCATACCTTACTTTACGTGCCCCCTCGCCCCTCTTTTTTCTTTTTTTTTTTCTTAATGAAAATAAATCGGCTTTGATACTTGTTTGACATGAGCAACCTTACTATATGTTTTACTTCCTGATCTCTGTTGTTACACTTTTCTGTCCATTTGGAGATAGGATAATTGCATCATGATATCTTAGATTAATTAGTCTATTGGTGCATTTTTGCAGACTGCAAATCTCCGTCGAGATGATATACTCCAAAAGAGCTGGAAAAGATATTCCATTGTTGACTGTAATTGATGATGGACATGGGATGAGCCATCAGGATGTTATGATTATGACATGTTTTGGCCATAAACAGCCTGAAGAAGATAAATCAGAGCGAATTGGAAGATTTGGTGTTGGATTCAAGGTAAGATCAGGCTTGAGCATGGATGCTTCTTGGTAACTGGGAAACTTTGTTGTGCACTAAAATATTAGTGGCACAAGCATTAATTTTAAATCTTTGTTTCTTTCTCCTTTACTGTGGTTGATTTTGTGACCATCAAGAAGAAAGTTATACTAAGCATTATATGTATGCCATACAGAAGAAGGGAAACTTTGTTGTGCGCTAAAATATTAGTGGCACAAGCATTAATTTTAGATCTTTGTTTCTTTCTCCTTTACTGTGGTTGATTTTGTGACCATCAAGAAGAAAGTTATACTAAACATTATATGTATGCCATACTGCACCAGAAGAATTCAGTTATTCTAAATCTTATGTGTGCCATATTGCATGAGAAGTGGTCAGTAACGTTCATGTGGGTTTTGTCCCAATTTGGAACTGCATATTTGCATTAAAGATTTATTCTTTATTTCCTATACAATATATCTGGTTCAGACCTAAGCTTGGACCGCTACAGATATCGCAAGGAATGACCTGGGGGAAATAAAGATGTCAATGTACACTGGAAGATTTTGAAAATTTAGGACATGATCAAATTGGGTGGGAACATTTGGAAATGAATCAAATATTTGATAGTCTATGATGGTATGTATAACATGTTATTACATTTATCTAACTTGGACTTTTGCTACATTTTTCTTGTTAATTTATTCATGTATAAATTTTACCTACTTGGTGCTTTCCTTTGCATATGCTAATTTACTCCTACTACCATTCTTATATGTTTAATACTTTTGGAGCTAATAATTAAGTGGGAAAAAAACTACATATATAGAAAAAATCACGAAATAAAATTTCTCAAATATTCACTGTAATTTATGTTATAAAAGGTGGAAGTGAAAAGCTATATTGTTCTCTGAACTTCTGAAATCATATATAAGTGTGCGCCCTTATTATTATTATTATTATTGTTGTTGTTATTAGTTCAGGAGGTATTAAAATGAGTCTAGTTTCTTCAGACGCATAGCGGGCTTAGAACACGAATGTGCCTTAAAAGTCCAAAATAATTGTGTGGGACCCCCTTGGGATGTGTTTGGTAGAAGTGTAAAGGGAGTGGAAAGAAAAGGTAAAAGAGAAAAGTGAACGGAAAGTGAGAAAAAGTATTGTTTGATAGGAAGGAGAATAAAAAAGAAAAGTGAGTAAAAAGGAATATAATTTAGGTCCACCAAATTCTAATCCTCCCATAAAAAGAAACATGCTACTCAGTCATTATCATACACTCAAATTTGTAAATAACAATGTATAGGTAACATAATAATCTATAACGAACTAGTTTTCTTTCATCCGTATTTGCCAAATAACATAGAAGAAAAATATTTCCTTTCCTTTCTTTGCAGTTTCTCTCTGTTCTAATATGTCCGTCCTTCCTATATTCTTTCCTCTCTACCAAACATAGCCTTAGGAATACAAAGCATGGACCTCTCACCTCTTGTTATGCGAGGTCCATGACCGGCTGAGCTACTGTTGGGCTTTTATGTAAATCATGGCATCACTAGAGCAATTTATTGCATATGCTAATTTATTGTGGAATTTGTCTGTATTTTGTTTTATTTTTTGATGCTTTCTCTGGAAGCTAAAGCAGATGGACTTTGATTAAGTCCTCCAAATCTACTAGAACATAAATTTTTATGCAGATTTATTTTCTTTTTGTGTAGCAATCATTATAGAGAGTAGAATTCTTGTGTACATATGCTAATTTACCACTGGATCTGTTTGGATTCCACTCTTTTTAATTGAATTTAAGAAAAAGGTGGAAGCTAAAGGGACTTTTATCATTTATATGATTTTCTGATTTTTCTTTGTCCTGGTAGAAAAATAATTTTCTTGGGAATTCTTTATTTAGTGCTATACTTTGTCTTCTTAGACTTTGAGACTAATGAAATCTTAGTTACTTATTATCTATATTCTTAGACTGGAGCAATGAGGCTTGGCAGGGATGCTTTGGTTCTTACACAAACTGCTAATTCCAGATCAATTGCTTTTCTTTCAGTCTTTGAATGAAGGAAAACATGTATGCCACTACACCATTAAATTATTCCCATGTACTTTTGTTGACATGAATGTTCCCTGTTCACATCACTTTTATGGTCATTTATCACTATGCAGAATCTTGAGATTCCAATTGTAAGCTACCGAAGACAAGGTCAGGTTATGGAAGTGGATACAAGTGCGCAGTCTGAAGCTTTAGCAAAGTACAATTTAAAAGCTATTAAAGAGTTTTCACCGTTCAATAAGTATCTTATCAGTGAAAAGGCCGGCCTCTTTCATGAGCGTACGGGTACTCAGATATACATATGGAATTTAGATGAATGGGGTTCAGATTATAGTCTGGAATGGTGTGATGAGTTGCATACCGGGAGCTCTTCCTGCCAGGGTGACATATACATCCGCTTTAGAAGGACCAGATCTCGTCCTGGCCAAATCAGTCAAAAGGTTTGGCATCTTTATCTTGTCGTAAGTTTGTCAATTACTCCATCACTTATAGTTCGTTCTCATTGGTTTACAGGTTCTTTTAGATTATTCACTTCAATCTTATCTGGAAGTTCTTTTTTTAGTTCCAAGAATGAAGATATATGTTCAAGGTTCACTGGTAACATATCCTCCTTTTTTTTTGGATGATATTAGTTTTTATTTTCCCAAGCTATTTTTGACTCATAGCTTGAAATCTAAATAGGTTAAAAGTCAACCATTGGCAAAATCTCTGAATAAGACTGTTGTAGAAACTGGAAATATAATGGGGAAGCGTATCCCATTGGCTCTTGGTCGAAGCCAATTAGAATGGGAGCGGGCAAACTGTGGAATATTTTTGTATTGGCATGGTCGTTTAATTGAGGTGAGCTGCTGTTTCACAAACTGAAATCATAGGAAAATTAAACACATATATTTATAGTTTACTGAGTCAAATTTCTTTTAACCTTTCACGCTTCTCAGTCATGTCACAGTTGTTTTAGCACTTCACTTTCTAAACGGATAATTGAGAAGGGGACAAATGTTAGTGAGTTATATTTCTGATATGGTACATTTTAAAACTATTCTCATTCTAGCATAAGGATTCATATTGAAAAGAATATGCAGGATAACTAGCTTATCAGAAGGATTGTTCTTTTATTAAAGTTTCAAGATCGTTTATGTGGTAAAACTTTTGAAACTTCTGGTTGGTGGCTTGATTTATTTCTATGCATTAAGTTCTGTATTGGATCAAATCTTCTTTAAAAAATAATTCCCTTAACTGCCTTTATTTTTCTTCCTGTTATTTATTTATTTATTTTTTTAATTTGAGTCTGTTTGTTTGTAATTTTATCAGATACATTAGTCTAAGCACATAGTCTAAGATCTTAGATGAACTAAGAAGGGACTGTTTACCGACAGAAAACAAGTTTCAACTTTCATTATATTCAATATTGATCATTAACATTGAGTGAACAAATCTAATTTACCATATTAGCACCATAATGATCATCCAATAATAATATTCATATATTATTATTATATATCTCTTTCCTGGCCAAATGACTTTAAAAGATAGCTGTAACTGCAGAACTGCATGAGGAGGAAGCTCTACTGCTATGGTTATATTTGATGGAACTTTTAATAAAAATAGTGTTGCAGTTTTAAGGATTGGCTTGCAATGTGTATTACTAAAGAAATCTGCGCCTTTCTATTTTAATTGTAATTATAGAACTATTCTTTCATGCTCATTTCTTTTATCTACCATTTCATTTCTTGTGACACTCTAATTTGCCTCTTCCAGGCTTACAAGAGAGTTAGTGGAATGATTCATAATGCAGATATGGGTCGTGGTGTGGTTGGTGTTATTGATGTTACTGACTTAATGGTAAAATAATTTTTCCTGTGTTGTTATAGTTTATACCACAAATTATAAATGGTATTATTTTAAAATTGTTCATCTCTAACTTGGCGTTTGTAATTAGTACTGATAGTAGGATTATCTAGAATGTCAGTACATTGGTGTTAGATTAAGAATAAGGCAATGAGCCTGAATAATATTCAAAATTTCCACAAAGAATTGATACCATATTGATTGTAGTTTTTCATTTTCACCTAAGTGGTCTTGAAAACCTTTCTTAACTTAATAAAGAAGTGCTTTATCCAGATTCTCATTGTAAATTAAACCTGCAGAACTTCAGAACTAGTTGTTTGTTTCCTCATTCATTTAGGACCCCAGAATATTGAAGCAAAATGGTAATGTATTTTCTTGTAATCATAATACCTTTGCTTATGCATTTGAACGCGCATTTTTCATTATCCCATGTTCTGATTTTGTTTTTCCTTATAATTGAGATACCAAACTATCAATCTTGCAAAGCCTTTTAAATTTGATGTTTGTGCTTGTAATAATGTGGTTCTTTCCTTGTGATGCATCTGGTTTCTCCCTTTTCCTGGCATAGAATGATGAAAAAGGTGGTGTGTGGGTGCTGAACAACAAGCAAGGATTTCAGGACTATGCATCATATGCTCATTTGGAAAGGTGGCTAAGTCATACGGCAGATAAATATTGGGACGAGAATTTCGATGAAGTCCAGATGGTATAAGCACTTGGTTCACTTATTAAAGAGGAATTTTGTCCTTTCATCATCCAATCTTCTTTTTTTCCTTTTTAAAATAAAAATCTGCCTGAATTCCTGTTCACTGCGGGAATTATTTGCATTTCTTGGAGTTCCCTTTTCTGTTTTTCAGTAATCAGTTTGGTTTTGTTGCTAGAGTATGTTTTTGTACTTTTCTTTTTCTATGAATAAATTCTGTTTCCTATGTAAAAATGCCAATATAAGAGTATATTCTCCCATAATTCAGAAAAACAGCTGCTATCATTTTTTTCTTTTACTTGAGACTTATTTTTGACGAAATGTTACATATTAAAATGTGGAAAATCATATTGAAAATGATTTACTTAGGAGCTTATCTATTCATGAAAAATTTTCTGACTTTATTATTTTTTGGTCTATGCTTGCTGAAGCATAGTCCATTTACCAATTTTTTTTAAAATTTTTTTTATTGTTTGTATGTTGGCATAATTGTAGTTGGCCAAATAGAATTCCATTTTTATTGGTTATTTTGTAGTTGGTCAAATAGAATTCTCAATGGTAATCTTGTGAAAAATAACAATCAAGCGTGTTCCTCTCTTGTCTGCTTCATCAAATTTGAAGCTTGTTGATTACACTGTCTGATCTATGTTAAATTTTGCATCGGGGGAGAGAATTTCTCTTCAATACAACTGTTTGATTTGGAATCATAAGTATATCAATTATGAAGTTCTAAATTAACTTAGAGTTATTATTTGGTATTATCTTTTCCAAGATTTATTTACGTTATTGTGTTTCAAGATATGTTTGCTTGGCTTCTATAGGAAGCATCTTAGATATTTTGGCTAACTTTTTTGGAAATATTCAATTGAGTTACAATTCTTAGCAAATCGTATGTTTAGCTTGTTAGGAAAATCTTTCTACTATTAATGTGGCTTATGTTTGTAAACATCGGAAGGCTTGAATGATGAATTAAATCTATTATTGCATCCTCCCTCTCTCAATTCTCTTATCTCTCTTTCTCTATCTTCTCTCTTATTCGCTATTGTGTCCATCATCACTGGTGTTAGAACTATTATTTTAAGGCATTTATGTTTTTTGTACTCATGATTTTTCCTTTAACCTTCTTCTTTAATTACTTTTTTTTCCCCATGTCTAGAAAAGGAGGAATGATCTTTACAAGCCTGATCAAGAATGGGTGCAGTGTGATAAGTGCAGGAAGTGGAGGATGTTGAGCTGTGATTTTGATTCCAAGAACTTACCTCTAGAATGGTATATGTATTTTCATGATATCTTTAATGTTACGTACTCTATTTACCTGCTGTTGATTTGAATACTTTGTTGTGATCAGGTCTGTTGGCCTCAAATAACTAGGATTAGCCATATGATGCCAAAAATCCCTCATGATGAAACTAACTCCCCAGGGTTGAGCGACAGGCCCCATCATCGAGTTACAATTCCTTGAGACCCCTTACCGGGTGAATAACCACCATTTTCATGCTTCCCAATGCTTTTAAAAGGATATCTTAAGGGTTCCAATTCTGGACTTAAGCCTAATAAGCAAGTGACAAGATTCTAGCCCAATAAGCAAGTGACAAGATTCTAAGTAGTAAGAGAAAATAAATAATCAGGAAAATATAAAATAATAAATCAGAAGAGTACCAGCTCCTTTCATGTGTTAGATGGACATTTTATTCAGGTTGCCATGTTTCTTTTTTTTTTTTTAAGCCTATTGCAAAGCGTGTTCTTTAAACACGCTAGAAATGTTAGGGAACTTGTAAATACCTAGACACTTGGGACTGTCCATCTGGTACTTTAGAGTTCATTTAACAAAGATACAGCCCCACTCCTAGAGTTACATCCCCACCTTATGCGCACAGCGTTTAAGGGCACTTTTAGTTTAAATTTGAGGCAGGAAGCCAGAAATTGGTATATATTGTCATTATCAGCCTAAAAGGCTAAAAAAGGATTTTATTTTAATTCCTTAATTGTAGTTGATTACTGTGGAAGCTTTACTAGAAAATCATTTATTGCATTACCTACTATACCTGTTGCCATTCTTTGGTGTCTCTCTCCAGTTTGTATTTCAGTTTGATGAAGATTGTAATGAACAGGTTTTGTTATATGAAGCCTTTCGAACAATGCTGCGAAATCCCTGAACAGAAGATTGCGTCTGGAGTGATTACAGTGTCTGCAAAGCGATCGGGATACGATTACAGTGTCTCTATCATATCTGGGGGTGAGTTCATCAAATTTCTCTATCATTACTCTGCTGCTGAATCTTTTATTGTTTTTCCATTTCATAATAACACATAAATAAACGAAACTCTACTGTGAGTCTGTGACATGGAATTTATATTTCTGTTTCTTGCTATTTCCGTTAAATTACTTTTAAATACAACTTAGTGGACACTTTTTTTTTTCTTTTCTTTTTATAGAAAACAAGAATAATTATATTGATATAAAAAAAGACCAAAATTAATTCTATTGACATGGTAAATTAAAATCAAAACAGAATGATAAGAGAACAAATAGTTGTACTGAACAGAACAATGAGAAAAAGCAAAATAAATGTTACACCTTATTAGCTCACACAAAGAAAGGGAATCATCCTCAAATTCTTTCAAGGGAGGAAAATGCAACTAAAAAAAAAACCACCTTATCCAAACTCTCTGATACATCATCGGTACAATCCTCAAAATTCTGCTTATTTCTTTTCAGCTAAATAGCCCCAGTTTAGCCAAACCTCAAAATTTTACTTATTTCTTTTCAGCTAAATAGCCTAGTCTAGCCATACTTCAAAATTCCATAAAAATTGTATTTTCTTGTTCTCATAGAGCACCTTTTGAAATGAATTTCCAAAACACGTTGGCATTAATCATGACAGAACTCTAATCTAAACACGAGCAAACAAATAATGGATCAGTAGATGATCAAGGTCGTACCCGTAATCTTTACAAAAAAATGCCTCATTCAGGACAAAGAACCATTAAAGGTCTATTTAGCTGCAAAGTTCAGTATTATTAATCTTTTTCGGAACACCCAGCCAAGAGATTCCTGGATTTTTAAGGGAACCTGAGCCTTCCAAATAGGTTGATGAGATTTAAAGAAAGGTATAATTATCAATAAGGAACTTAAAATTAGATTCACAAACAAAAGAACTATAAGACTTGGATGATCAAGATTGTATGGGAGGATAACCCTTCCTCAGACCTACCAAATCAAGCAGAGAATAAGAGAACAAAATCCCAAGGCCTCAAATTATACATTTTGGGATTCATAGGACTATTACATTCAGGTATTCGACTAGTAACATGTTTCATTTCCGAAGAAGGTTAAATTAACTTGAAATATTTCATTGTGTCCCTGATGCAGAAAGCAAAACCATGTATTATGTTTTATCCGTTTCTTTCAGTGATCCTTTGTTGCACTTAATACTTTTCTAGCATTTCCCTTAAATGTGAAGCACAACTAAAAAGCAAGAATCGTAGTGTTTTCGATGTCCAATAAATGTAGTTGTTGTGGTTTGTAGTATTTGATCACTGGGACAGCAAGGGCAGAACATTAAATTTTCCAAATTTACTTGCTACCATTTAGATATAGTTGTGAGCATCATCTCTTTTTCTAACTTGCCCTTCCTCTCCTTTAATCTATTTATTTTTTATTTGGTTCTTTTGAATTTTTAGGAGATACAAAGGACTCTTATAAGAGCATAGAAGAAGTATCATCTTCATCTATTGAAGGGATGAGAAAGAGATTTCCAAGGGCTTGTAAGAAAGCTCGTTGAAGTTGAAACCTTTTGTGGTGACACCCTTTGCTCTTAACTAGTTGTACATTCCCACCGTCGTCTTACCTTACATGATCTTTTCTGAGAGAAACTGCTTCATGGTTGGACAGGATTGTCCTTAGGTAAATAATCAAAACAAAAATCGGAGAACAGAGAGAATATCTATTACGATCATGAGCTTTGTATAGGAATTTTAAGTGCTTAGTATTCTGTCTTTTGATTCATTTTCCCTCTTAAACCATCTTTTTAGCTTATCAATTGTATCGAACATGACATGCTGCATAGGGACTTGTCTCATACAGCTTACTTTGGTGCTACCTACAATTACTTGTGAACTGTTGAGGAGATAAACAGTTCGTAAGTGTGATTTGTGGTCTTGCTAATCAAGGTTTACCCACTATTCCTGACGGACTTGAAAACATCAGGATTGCTATTGAGAGTCATGTTTTTCTAATCATGATCTAAGTTGGTGTGGGACTCAAGCGAGGGTCAAAAATAAATAACCTGGACTTGAGACTCGTCAGACACGTATGTTACAAGCAAAAAGCTCAGCATTATTAGTTTGTGCTAGAGGTGACTAGTGCCACTGCGAATTAAGGTCTTGAGCCACTTTAAACCATGGTCTTTTCTTTTTTCGTTCTGTTTTTTTTTTTTGGAAAAATGAAGCTGTTATCGAGGGGGATCAAAGTGGAAAAAAAAGGAAAGAAATGATGAGCAACTCGGGGTTGCAGATATAGATGAGCTGTTTATGGATGATACTTGTTTCTTGCTGCCCTGTTTCAGATACATGGATTCGCATTTGTAACGCGGGATTTGAATTGAATACTCGAAGTTTGAAATACTCGAAGTTTGAAATGCTGCTAGGAGGGAAATTACCGAGACTAGGAGTGTTTTGCCCCATTTTACTTTTTTTAGTAGTGTTTTTCATATTTATTTTTCTAGTAGCAATTATTTACATTTATAGTAGTTTTATAGAAAAAGAAAATTTTGTCATTCCAATACTTTTTTTTTTTTTTTCTTTTTTTTCTTTGGAGGAGGCAGGTCTCTTTTTAGGTGACAAGTGCTTCCCACTTTTCTTCTTTTCCATTTTCTATTTTTGTCGGGTACCTTCTTTTCTTTACTTTCCCTATTTTTTCCCTCGTTCCCCTCACGAACACAAACGTATGAACGAACTCCTCTCATTACTCACTTTTCTTTCTTTTTTTGTTTTCGATGAACTTTTACTTTCTTTCCAAACAAAGCTCCTGTCATCACTCATGGCTTCCAGATAAAGAAAAATCCAGTGAGAAGCTCTTCTTTTAGAGAGAGAAGAAAGATTTGTGAGTTAGAGATCTTCCAGAAATGAATAATTGGAAAATAGAGAGAGAGTTGAGTAGAAAGAGGAACTTCGGAAGTGATCTGGTGTGGTAGAGTCTAAGGAAGTTAGTTGTGGTTGGGTCCCTTGATGAAGACGAAGACATCATCATGGTAGGATAGGCCTCAACAACTAGTCTCTCATGGCTTCTCTAGAGAGAAACACTTCTTTTAGAGAGAGAGACAAGGTCTGTGAGTTACAAATTTTCCAGAAATGAATAATGGGAAAATACAGAGAAAAACAAGATTTGTGAATTACAAATTTTTTAGAAATGAATAATGGGAAAATACATAGAGAAACAAGATTTTTGAGTTACAATATTGTGTGATTATGTGTCACAATATTTATGACATAGATAGTATCACAATATTATGTGATTTTTGAAGACATGGATAGTATCACAATTTTGTGATCACAATTTTGTGATTAATAGTCATATATGTCAAAATTTTTATAGTATATTGTGATCAGAAGTAGTCAAAATTTGTGTGATTATATGTCACAATATTTATGACACATTTTTCGAATACATTTTCTATTATTATATGAAATCATAATTTTGTTATAGGTGGTCACAATATTGTGACTAATAGTTAATAATTTGTTTTTGATTATTACAAATGAGATTCCTAAAATAAGGGCTCCTATATTGTGACTAATAGTTAATAATTTGTTTTTGATTATTACAAATGAGGTTCCTAAAATAAGGGCTCCTAAAAATGAGATTCTAAAAATTATTACTAAAAAATGTAAATTGGAGCCAAAACACTCCTAAACCACCGTAAATCCCTATGACTTTCGGTTTGCAGCTGTAATTAAAACGACCCACAATGTCTCTCACTACACAGCTTTCGAAGACTTGAACCAAACCCAATTTGAGTTGCATCTTTCACTAACAAAACTGGTTAATTCTTTTGATTAAAAAAAAAAAAAACCGCTTAAATCTACTTAAATATGCTCTTTGGTACTTTGCTACTTATGAGTTTTCAAAATATTTCCTATAAATGAGGAAATAAGATTCGATGTTGTGGATTTTCCAACAGAAGAAAAACCGAGTAGAGTTTTACTTTAATTTTTCGTCTTGTTTGAACTTTGAGACTTGTCATCTTACTGGAGCATTCGTCTTTTGTTGTTGAGTTTGTAATTGTTGTCTGCCGACTCGGTTTCCTCCTCTGAGTAGGGAAAAAAAAGAAAAAGAAAAGAAACAGAAACAAATGACATTTGCATTTCAAAAATGAGTAGCACCTTGGTTATTGTATGGTTTTGATCATCTAAGTCCATCTTTCCCTTTGACAACTCTATAAAATAGAGTTATTTTTGCGCTTAAATCCATATATTTTTGCTACGTTCTTGTAAAACTAAATTAATTTCATTTTTCATTTAGCTTATTTTATGTTATTTTATTTTGTTTGTTGGATAATTTTGTTTATTTTATTTAATTTTGTACGTGGAATATGCAAAAATGGAATTTTGGAGCTGAATTAAGGTCAAAATGATCATAAAGCTTCATTTCAGGATTGTTGGCATTTTTGAAAAATATTTGAAAAAAATAACAAAGAAAGTCCAGGTCTTTTTGCAAAAGCTCAAGAGAATGGCCCAATTTCATCTTGGAAAGGCCCAGTTCAGAAATTGAGGAAGAAAAGAAAATAAAAAAGATATGATGTAGTGATGGGGCTTAAGATTAGGGTCACGTGTCACAAGACCTGATGTCTGATCATGTGCACATGATGAGATGATTAATAGTGTACGGAATTTTGTGAGAATTAAATTAAAAAAAAAAAAAAAAAAGATGACGGGAGCGAGAAGTGAAGAAGAGGAAGAAAAGAAGTGAAAAAAGAGAGAGAAAGGAAGAAAGTGATGGTTGAGTGACCTAACCTAGGACTGACGCGACTTGGCAGCTGACGATGGGACTGGTTGATGGATGGGGATTGGCGTTGTCTTAGGCTGACAGACAGCTTTTTGGGCATGAATCTTGGTGATTTCAACTCCAATTTTGTGGTTTTTTGGCACAATTTTCAAGGTGTGCAACTTTTGGACAAATTTTGATACATTTACATGATGGTGCTAGAAAGTGGAAATTAAGAGATTTATAATACCTTTTCATTTCTTTCATTTTAGCATTTATTATTTAATATGTCTCGCGTTATTTTAGTTACTCTTACACCAAGAATTAATTTTTGAACTTCTAAGGCTATGTTGTGGCCTATTTATGATTATTTAACCTTCATGTTTAATTAATTTTTGTTTTATTTTCATTCAATTATTAATTATTCCTTATTTTGCTTAATACTAGTAGTTGTTAAAATTAATTTGAGACTAAAAGATGATAGTTGATTCTAAAATACTTGAGATGATATGAGTGATCATAAAATAGAAATCTTTATACCTTGGTGCAATGTGATGGGAATTTCTTTACTTAATGTTTTTGAGAATTGTTGAATCGTAATATAATTGTAACAAGAATCTTTTTTTGGATTAGTTCATTAATACTTAAGAAAGATTAGTGATATTTAAAGAAATCTTCTATCAATAATTAGGAATAGGTTAAATTAAGTAGGCTATGACATCTCATATAAGCAATTAGACGAATACATGGATCCTAAGTTACAATTCTCTTGATCTCTTCGTTATTTTTGTTTACTTGATTTCATTCTCTTCTTTTGAGCAATCTTTGTTTTAGTTTTTATCTTTTTATTATTTCAATTTTTATCTTTTATTATTTTTCACCATATTTTATCATTATAAAATTATTACTTGGTTAATTAGACTTAAATTTGATAAAAGTTTATAAGTATTGGTAATTTGCAATCCTCGAGGGAATGATACTTACTCACTCACTTTATTACTTAACACCATTTGTGCACCTTCAAATCAAGTGAACGCCTTTCGCTACTATGGTTAAAAGTTTATTAGATTTAAATAGTTCCTTCTGAAAATCAGATCCCGAAACTATATAAAAGGTTGATTTTGATGTACTGGAACCCTTAAGATCAGCTGCTTGTTTGTGAGGAACTAGAGTGATCTTCATGTTATTCCATACCCAAATGTATTGGTATTATCTCTGTCAATATGTATAACATTCATATAAAAAATATATGGTCTTCTAGGAGGATATAGCAAGCATCTATATATACTATGTCATAAAGAACCCCATCGTTATAAAATTTCCTAATAGAGAAAGACACATTACACCTTTCATTGACATTAGTATCAACACTTATTATTTTGTTTTTCCCCTTACTCCAAGCTATCCTATAAGGAGTGGGATGTTGTTTGGGTTATAAGCCTAAGGTTTTGACTCATGTCTTGGAGATGCTGTTTCCACTATTACCCTCATCAGTTATAACATTGCATACTTTACATTTAATAAGAAAAGTAGAATGGCGTTGAGAGGCAACTTCCTGTTTTGGTGTTAGCAAGAGACGTTATACTACGTAGGCTATCTCCTTCTCTTTATCTCAATCCAAGATTTCTTCATCTTCATAATTTTCTAGAGGTTCTTCTTCTTGGTCATCTTCTACCATATTAGCAACCTTTCTTTGAGAACATTCATTGGATTTATGTCCTGGTTGATTGCACCTAAAACGCTTATTTGGTCGTGCATAAGGGTCTGTAGTGGTTCGAAATTGAGTTCCTACATGTAGCCTTAAGTTGGAGCTTGAAGCTTCTTCTCTACATGTTTGTCTACTTGTTGTTGGAGGTTGATTGATGGTTTTGTTTGAAGTATCCCAATTAGTATCGATGTGATGATTTTTTTGTAGTTGATTAGAGTCTTGATGCTTTCTTAGAGGTTGTTATGAATCTTAATAAGGTCTTTGTTGGTTGTGACCTTGAAACGGGTTTAGCTAGCTTGTTTTAGGCCTTAAGTGCGAGATTAGCAGCAGTAACAAGTCTCCAAATTTTACGAAGAGCAAGTCATTCTTGATGGGTTTTAACTCTTTAGTATACCCAACAACTTACCGAATTTCAATTTCTTGGAGATCAATGTGTGTACTAAGCCGATAACCTCTGTATATTTATTTATTAATCTTTATCTTGGTGCATAGCTCTGAAATTTCTAATACACCACCTTCTGATAGTCCGAAGGATGGAATCTGTCCTGTAATAATTTATGGATTTGAAGCCAAGAGTGAATAAGGCGTTTCTCTTGAGAGCAGCAACTAGTTTGAATTTGTTCCCACTATGCAGGGGCTTGACCTTTAAGTTTGTAGGTAGCTAATTCAACTCATTTCTCTTAAGGAAACTCCATAACATTGAAGAATTTCTCTACATGGCGTATCCTATCCGAAAAATCTAAATGAAGATGACCATTAAAATAGGGCAAATTAATCTTCATCTTGTAATCTTGGTAAGATTTCTATAGTGTGCGGACCGGTATTAAGGTTTTTCATAATAGTTGGGCCAAACCTTATATTATTCAGCCAATTGTTCCACCTCTTCATATTTAGAATTCTCGTCAAAACCTGCCTTATAACGAGGTTATGTGCCTATTATGGGTTTTTTTTTTTGGTAAATTATCATTCATGACTATTATTTGATACATATGATCTAGTTAAATTACGGATGAGTGATTAATTCACTCACAAATAAAGTATCATTCAGCTTAAATAATTGTAAGTTCTCAAGTATTTATGTTGGTTTTATGTGCTTTACTTGTTTTTATAGTTCTTATAAATAAATACGAATCAAGATAAATTGGTGATAAATATGGATATTTCAACTATTTTGAATAAAAGTTGAGTATAATACAAATGTAATGCAATAAAAATCAGGCAAAACGGAGTTAAAACGACGAAATAACACCCCCGGAAGAAAACTTGTCGTGTTGAATTCCAGAACCGAGAGCGCTACGGCACTGGAATAGTAGCGCCGCAGCACTGCCTGGAATTTAGACTTCCAGAGAATACATATCGCAACACTTGTCAGGGAGCATCGTGGCGTTATCCAATGTCCAGAAATGTATTTTTAGCTAGTTTTTAGAGTCAATTTGGACCTTTAATACTATTTGATCGAATAGCTGATATTCTACCCAATCTAATCATATTGGACCTCTTTAAATATATCTTTAAGCTTCTATTTCAAGTGTAGAGAGTCCGAGAGAAAACACAACAAAGAGAGCTCAAAAATCCTAGAGAGGAAGGAGTTTGAAGCAAAAATCATGGAGAAAATGCCTGAGAGAGTGGCTTAAAGAGATTGAAGATTAAAGTTCTACCTCTATAAAAAAAGTTTTCTCTTCTTTTTTCTCATCTTAATTTCATTTGAATTTTGTATTATTCTTGATTATTGAATATGTTTGGATATATAAAATTCTTGTTGAGATTAGTATTGGATTCTCCTATGTTAAATTAATTATTATATGCTTAGGGTTTGATGTAACTTAAATTTTGATTCTATGTCTTAATTTCTAGTATGTTCTTTGATGTTGTTCTTGAATTTATTTATGCTATTCTATGTTTAATGCTTCTCAACTAATTAGTTACTAGTTGGATGAGTTGGTTTCTAGAATTTGGCACTTAAGAAAGGGAATTTTAAAAACAACTATAGGATAGTATAACTTAGGGCTTATAGAGTTTGAGAGAACCTATATTTCATTTAAAGCCATAATCAAAGAACTATTAAACATAATAATTTCTTAATTTCTAGATTCGGAAAAGAGATATTGGAACCGAATTTAGGAATGATTTCACTCAGTACTCGAGAAAGAGAGAGTATAAATATCTTTAGGTTCTTGGCTTATAAACTAAGAATAATTGATTTGAATACAATTGGTGATCAAAAGACATAATTGATAGTTAGGTGAATTCAATCCCTTAGTACATTTGTACACAGAGTTTTCATATTTTTTTTTGTATTTATATTTATATTTTTTAACTTATAAATTTATTTAGTTTGATTGCCTAGATAAAGTTAGGTCACGATAATTCTAGTACTTCATAATAATTTAACACCTAATTCTTTGTAGGATCGACAACTCTTTATTACTTTAGTAGTTATATACGACTCGTACATTTGTAGTTATTATACGTATATACATTTAGCGTGATAATTACAATAGGTGCATAGTTTAGTGATCCATCTACATTTGGCAACACCACATGATCCATTTTTTGATGGTTTATCACAAGATTAATTCCACAACTATATGATGTCAAGTTTTAGTAGTATAATGAAAATATAGATGTTGCATTCATAGGGAATGAACCTAATTTTTACTAAGTACTATTATTAAAGTAATACTAATTTTATCTAGAAAATTGAATACTAAGTACTTAGATTTATGAAGACAATCAATATAAAACTTAGAATGAAGACAATCAATATAAAACTTAGAATGAAGACAATCAATATAAAAAAATTCTAGAAATTTGATTTCACCTAGTTGTTTATTATACTTTTTATTCCAATTTATTATTAATAAATCTCCTTGTTTGTGATTCAAAAATCTTAAACTAATCGACTCCCTTTCTTGAGTGCTGAATGAAAAATATTCTTAAAAAAAGATTTTGACATCTTTATAAAAGTCAAGAAAATAATAATTCATTAATTAAGTGTTTGTGATTCTTTTCAATTATTACTTATAAGCTTATTATATTTTATGTACTGTGCTTCCTACAAACAATGATTTTGATAGGCAGTACAACAAGTGCAATTGATTTTTTCCGAGACATAGTTGCAGTTGCCAAAGAAGTCCATGTTACGTCTTTAACAATTGCTGATGGAACTATTGGTAAGCAGCCTGACTATGATGATCTCTGGCTATGATTCATGGTTAATAGTACTTATTACTAACTAGAATTAGATTGTTTTTATGAATTAATATTTTTCATAGGAACTTTTACCTAACCTTAATGCAAGAATGTCCCTAACTTAAAATATTATTCATAATCAAACTAATGCAAATCAAAAGAGCCTATGAAGATGGTAGTGTGGTTTTCAAGAATGAGAGTATTGTCTTTGGTGACGTCATTCTTCACTGCACGGGATATGCTACGTGATTTAGAACTTTAATGTTCTTATATATACATTGATCCATACTGAACTTTAATGTTTTTGGATTTTAAATTGTATTTAAAAAAATTCAAATTATTGATTAAGAGTTGGTTTTCGGTCTCCATAGTGAGTCGTTAGAAAGATATTTTGTGTAATACTCCCCATGGAGAGTATTACAGATAAATCAGATTTCAAGAATAGTTTCTTAAGAAAATAGATTTGACAATGAACCATATGATTTATTAATAACCTCCCAAGACTTAATACTAATAAAATCATCGGCTAGTATAAAATAGCACTTATCAATATCAATGTCAAATAAGAGTTGTTTGGTCAATATTAATAAGTATGGGGTCTTAATTTAACTAATAAATAATATATATTTTCAAAGAAGATATATTGTTTTCAGAGTTAGGTTACTATTGAATAAGTCATTTGATAAAGATTATTACTTTTAATATTTTTAATTGTGAGGATAATAAATATTTTATAATTGGTTTAAGAATATTGAAATATTATATCTTTATGAAAATATTCATTATATTTTGATTATACTTTTAAAATATTATTATATCTCAAAATCATCTTCTTCTTTTTATTGATAAAATAACATATGAGTTAGAATGATAGGATGTGCCTATAGTTCATAATGCAATTTGAGTTGTTTACAAACTTACATATATGGTTCATAAGTTATGTATTTAATTCATATTTCATAAACTTATACACATATTAAGTGCATATGGCCTCAGTTTTTGTGGATATTTTACACATTACATGCATTTTCATTCAAATTAAAATTTTAAGATGTTTTATTCATGTATAATTTATTTATTTTTCAACAAATTATTTTTAAAAAAATTATATTTCTGAATATTTGCATAACAAAATTGATGGTATATAATTGAAACCTGGAAACATATTAGCTAACAACTACTATTATGTTCTTACCTCCAAAATTCATAGGAGATTATTTCTACAAAATAGCGTGTCTATTTGATAGTATGAATGTTCGTGCATAAAAAGTCATGTATATGATGCATGAACTTCTTATTATGTATTGAGTCAATGGCAAATAACACGATTGCTACACTTAGAGTAGCTTATTAACCTATGAAGAAGAAAGCAAAAAGACATCGTAAATGAAAGTATTTTCACTATTGAGTTAAAGAACAACAGAGAAGTCAATGTATTGACCTCATAAAAGAAGATAAGGAGGAAGAAGGCAATTTATATTACTTGGAAACATGATTTTTTGCGTTTGATTCCTGGTTCATAGATTTTTGAGCCTCTAATCATATTTGTAAATCCTAACATGGTTTCCAGGAGACTAAGAGGTTTAGTGAAGGAGAGCCAATTCAGAGTTAGGCATAAGAGCATTGGCTTCAACACATGCAGTGGGAGAAGTCCATATTTATTTTGGCAAATTTAAGTTTTTAGTTTTAAAATATTGTTATAATCTTCAATTAATTTATGTTTATGGCTTGTATAAATATAAATTAAATTTCTATGCCTAATGTAACACCACACAGTTCCCTAGCCTATCTTTCAAGACTAGACTAGAGAACATTATTGTTAATTTTTTTATTCTGACTTTTGAAATAAAAACATGGGAATACTGTGTATGGAAATTCATTGTAACTTTTTTTTTCCTATTCTAAAACTTCTCATAATAAAAGAAAAATACTTAAAACACTTCATAATTTTTTTCCAAAATAATCATTCACAATATTAATTTAGAAAATATCTTTATAAAAGTATTATTACAATTGCAAAAACAGTAAGAAGAACTTTTCTTACTAATTTAAGAGCCTGTTTGATATAATTTCTAAATATTTTTTAGAGCCCAAAAGTTACCTTTAAAGATATTTGAATGAATTGTCAGAAGATCTTTTTTTAATTAGAATTTTTTTTAATGAAATATCTTTTACTTCAAGAAGTAAAAATTGTCCTAAAACTAATCCTAAATCTCTTCTGCCTATGCCACGGAAACCTTCCTTTTTTAGTCAACATCTAGTATAGCTCAATTATTGACTATCTAAAAAATATTAAGAAACACGGGATGAGCTTGTACTGAGTTTGTAAACCTAATGCAGTGCCTATATGTTGTGATTTATAGATTGTGTATATGCAACTTTAAAGAATTTGTGTATCCTTTCCTGTTTTAAAACATAAACTTTATTGTAAAATAGATATTTTGTGAAATTTTTTAATCTCATTAAAACATTCTTCCTTTGTAAAACTTATACTACGTGCGAGCTTGACTTTGTATAATATCTAGTCTTTCATATGGTCGTTGTAAAAACCCAGTTTTTTAAGGGGCAAAATGGTCTTTTGATCAGTTTAAAAAAAATCAGATTATAAATATATATATCGTTTCTCTCTCCTCCCTCTCGTTTCACTCCCCTCTCAGATCTCTCTCTTTCTCTCTCTCCCTCGTCTCTCTCACTCTCGGCCAAAGAGCAGCCACCGCTGCCCCAAGCTTCGTCCGGCCGAGCAGACTGCCGGCGAGTCCTCCCCAGGCCACCACGAGCCAACACCGAGCAGCAGCGACTGCCGGAAGAGCGGCCGTCGACGGGGAAGACGAAAGGGGGCCGTTCGGACTTTTTGTCACCGACGAAGATTCCGACCACAATTTGACTCCAAACCAATCCCGTTGGAATCATATCGTCACAAAGATCGTCAAGATATATATATATATCTCAACCCCATACTATCTGGATAAAAAATTGTCATTTTTGAGTATTTTGAGTTTTGAATTTTAGTTTTTAATCCTGCCGTTGGATTGTGTTTTCGAGTTCATTTTTGGAATGTACTATGAAAATGGAGAAGTTTGATATATAAATATATATTGTGTGATTTGGTGATCGGTATAAAAATCGAGATCGGACGGTCGAGATTTTGTCACGTTTTGCGTGCCACCAGTCTGGTGTGGGCCCGGACCAGAATTGGACAAGTTATATGTCTAACTTAGCTATTTTGGATGCTAGGAATTCAGTGAAGAGATCCGTTTGTAGAATTGAAGCTCTGGTGAGAAGTTAGTTTTTCACAAGAGGACGATCGAGGGCTTGGAATTGGTTCCCGACCCTCCGGGCGATCGTCAACGATACCTTGAGGATTCAATAATGTGATATCGCTATTCCAGTGAGGTAGGGGTTTAGTTATCTTCGTTTTATACCGTTTTTGAGTTAAAACTTATTTTCTACAGCATATAAGAATAAGTGTGTTTTTAATGATTTGAATTATATGTGATGGAATCTGGTTATACGATATATACTGTACTACTCTAGGAATTTGCTGTGTACAGGTTATTTTGGGTATATCAAAAATAGGGCCGTTATGCTGCCCACTTTTCTATAAAACCCTATTATGCATGTTTTACTGAAAAATCAGAGTATAGTAGTTTTTACACTTCGGTTCTAGATTGCACGTGTCATAGGATCATACATGAGCACCGTGTTAGCATCGTGGATTTTACAGTGTGGCGTTGTGTGCCCCACCATCGGTGAAAGTCCGTAAACTCGCGCAAGGTCTTGTTACTTCTGATTACCTCCCCATTTGGCAGGTGTAGGCAATTCGGTTGCCCCTCTAGGTTTGGTGGGCGACACATGGGTGTCCCCTCCAAGTATGGGCTTAGATATCAGGCAGGCTGTTAGGTACACTTAGTGCCATCATCCTGGGTTTCCATAGATGAGAGAATGTGAGCTCATGGGTATAGGGTGACTTGTGTCATGTGCATACGGATTGATGGTTTTGATTACACTGTTTTATATATATGGGCTCCAGTTTGGATTATATATATATGTATGTATGTTTTGGATTTGAACTAACCATGCAGGAGTTTTCCATTACTGAACTATTTTTCTTCGAGGTAACTACCTTCCTCCTCAGGTAGTGTCCAGTGCGAATTTGGTGATCAAGAGAAGTAAGAGGTTATCCGGATTGCAGTTCGCCAGAAGTTATCTGGATTGCAGTTCGCCTCTTGATAAATACTAGGAGTTTATTCTCGTAGTCTTTGGACTATTTGGATTGTGTGTTAGCATTGAACCAAGATTAATGCTTTCTATTTTGTCTGCGAACTTATGTATGCCATTCTGGTGTTTGACTTTTTGGTGGATGATTATGATGCTGGGTTTTATACATGATTTTGCGTTTTTAAATAATTATTCAATCTATGTTTGATGGTGTATACGAACTGTGAGAGTGGTTTATGGGATGGAATTCCGATTACTTTACTTAAATAGAATTTTTTTTATAAAAACTAGAACTTTTGACATTTTTCAAATAAATCAAGGAATTTTCCACCTTTGTGAAATTCCACTTCTACCACTGGCCCGAGTTTTGGGTCGTGATAGAGATTTTTGGTATCAAAGCTTTGAGTTTAACAGCTCGGACGTATCACCATTAAATTAGATTGAAGTTGTTTTTATGACAAGCATGCATCATTATCTCACTAACAGTTTGGCATATTGTTTTAGACTTTTAAGGACGCCTCCTAGAAGAGTTCCGAGGCACCAGCCGGGTGCTAAACCTCCTCGTCTGGATTTCACTCATCTGATCGAGGTAATGCAGCATGCGTTCATCCAGATGAGCAATCCAGACTATCAGCCTCCAGGTCCAAGGGAACGTCAGCTGGATCAGGCTGATTACCACCAATGGTTCATGCGTCTTCAACTAGGGCAGTTTGATGGTAGACCAGAAGCTCTCACGGTAATTACTTGGTTGCATGAGATGGAGAGGCACTTTCGATCCCTTAGTACTCCGGTTAAGTTTTGGGTTGTGTTTGCTGTTACTTGTTTGACGGGGAGTGCCATTCACTGATGGGAGATAGTGGAACGGATGCAAGATGTAGTGGGCTTGACTTGGGAAGACTTTAAACGGATTTTCAAGGCCCAATATGCCAATAAGGATCAACAGGATGAAGTTGTGAATCGATTTGAGATGTTGACCCAAGGTAACAGAACGGTGAATGAGTACCTGATAGAGTTCACTGAGTTGGCAAGTGTTGCTCTTGGACCGGGTACGAGTGAGAAGTACCGAGTTGACAAGTTCATGAGTCATCTGAATCGGAACATTTTAAACAGAATTGGTACCCAGACTTTCCATACTCTTCCTGAGATTGCAGTGACTGCCCAACGGGCAGATGCCATTGAAGAAAGTTTGGATTCCAGGATGAACCAGCAGAGAGGAAATGACAGGAAAGCCACCAGAAAGAACCAAGGGCAGTGGTCAGCCTAGGGTACTCCGAGCAGTGGGAGCTCGAACAGTAGTGATTCTTCTGGGGGTAGCAAAGGTAGTCCGTATAAAGGATGTTTTGTGTGTGGCCAATAGGGTCATCGGAAGAAGGAGTATCCTAACCATCTGCAAAAATCTCCTTTTTCTCAAGGAGGACCGCAAAGGAGCCAGTCAGGTTCTGCTTCTTATCAGAACACTCAAGCAAGGCCGCAACAGTCATAGGGTGCTTCGCAGGCTTTTACTTCCCTTCAGCCTTATCAGCATCAGTACCGCCCTCAGGGTTACATTCAGAACTTTCAGATTCCTCAGGCTTCAGGGAGTCAGGGTGGGCGTGGTTTTGGCAGTAGTGGTCTAAAATCCAGCAGCAGCCATCCTGGTCAGGGAAGAGGCAATAAAGGGAAAGGAAATGTGACTGGCCATGCCTATGCTTTTACTAGGGCAGACAACACTCAAGATCGCACTGGTCGATGCGTTGTTGACGGTATGATCCTTCTTTCACACTCTTGGGCACATGTTTTGTTTGATACTTGTGCATCCTATTCATTCATATCCTTATTTTTTGCTCAACTGTTGGGGTTGGAATTTTCTGATTTGGATTATGTATTGACATTGGGTACACCTTTGTGAGGAGTGACCGATGTATCTAGTTCGTGTAAGTCTTGTCGGGTTGTGATTGGTGATAGGAAGTTTTTTGCTGATTTGATTGTATTACTGATGAGACAGTATGACGTAATACTCAGTATGGATTGGTTGTCGAAGTATCGAGCTGTTGTAGACCGTCATAAGAAGCGGGTGACTCTTTTTCCTAGTAATGGACATCCTATTATCTATCAGGCTAGAATGAGTCCATTGGAACCTAGTCTTGTTCTGAAAGCGTGCATGGGTGGGAGAAAGAAACTCGAGTATTATGGGAACTTGTTTGCCATGGATGGCAAGGTGAGGACAGACGATCAAGACCTATGGATTCCGGTGGTGTGTGAGCATTCGGAGGTGTTTCCTGAAGACTTACCGGGGTTACCACCTGATAGGGAGATCGAGTTCTGTATTGAACTAGTTCCTGGAGCTCAGCCAGTTTCTATTCCAGCCTATCGCATGGCACCTGCTGAGATGGAAGAATTAAGAGAGCAGTTGGACGATCTGCTGTCCAAGGGCTTTATTCACAGTAGCACTTCTCCTTGGAGTGCTCCTGTTTTATTTGCGAAGAAAGCTGATGGTTCGTTGAGACTTTGTGTGGATTACCGGAACTTGAACCAGTTGACAGTGAAGAACAAGTACCCTTTGCCAAGGATAGATGAGTTGTTTGATCAACTCGGTAGTTCAAGATTCTTCTTCAAGATCGATTTGAGATCTGATTATCATCAGTTGAAGATAAAGGAGGATGATATACCGAAGACAACATTTAGAACCCGATATGGTCACTTTGAGTTTCTGGTGATGCCATTTAGTGTAACGAATGCATCTGCAGCCTTTATAGATCTCATGAATTAGATTTTCAGGCCGTTTTTAGATCGTTTTGTGGTTGTGTTCATCGACGACATCTTGGTGTATTCCAAGACTCGAGAAGAGCATGCTGAACATCTGTAGATAGTACTCAAGACCTTAAGAGATCATCAGTTGTATACTAAGAAATCGAAGTGTGACTTTTGGATGTCAGAAGTGAAGTTCTTGGGCCATGTGATTTCTCACAGGGTTATTTCAGTCGATCCCGCTAAGATTGAAGCTGTCTTGGAGTGGGAAAGACCGAGATACGTGACGGAGGTACGTAGTTTCCTCAGTTTGGTAGGCGACTACAGTCATTTTGTGCAAGATTTCTTGAGAATTGCTTTGCCTCTGACCAAGTTGACCAGGAAGGACATCAAATTTGTTTGGGACCACGAAAGTGAAGAAGCTTTTGTCAGATTGAAGCAGAGTTTGACCACTGCATCTGTTCTTACTATTCCTGACAGTAACAAGCCTTATGTGGTGTATATCGATGCTTCAAAGATGGGTTTGGGATGTGTTTTGATGCAGAATAATCGAGTTATGGTTAACGCTTCTCGTCAGTTGAAGCCACATGAAAGGAACTATCCCACCCATGATCTAGAAATTGCAGTAGTGATCTTTGCCTTGAAGATTTGGCGATATTACTTATATGGTGTAAAGTTCGACATATTCTCCGATCATAAGAGTTTGAAGTATCTCTTTACCCAGAAGGATTTGAACTTGAGACAACGAAGATGGATTGAGTATATAGAGGATTATGACTTCGACCTGTAGTATCATCCTGGTAAGGCCAATGTTGTAGCCGATGCACTGAGCAGGAAGCCTTATGGTGTACTAGCTGTACTGGTGTTTGAAGATTAGAAGAACTCAGTTGCGATTGGTAATTATAACTTGCAGTACTTTGAGAATGAAAGTGTTGCTTGCCTGAGTAACATTGTGATTTCACCATCTCTTCTTCAGACTGTCCAGTAGAGTCAGTGGCAAGACAGGGAGTTGAGGATAATCTAGAACCGACTTCAGAATGGTGAACAATTAGATAGTTGGAGCACTAACAGAGAAGGGTTTTTTCTTTTTAATGGGAAGTTGGCTGTAGCTAATGACCCTAATCTTTGAGAAACCATTCTAACAGAGGCTCACAAATTAAGATTCGCAGTACATCCAGGTAGTATTAAGATATACCAGGACTTAAAACGGCAGTATTGGTGGAAAGAAATAAAAAAGGATGTGGCTACTTTTGTAGCTAAGTGTTTGACTTGTCAGCAAGTCAAGGCTGAACACCAGAGGCCAACTAGATTATTTCAGCCATTGCCAATTCTGGAATGGAAGTGGGACAAGATCACAATGGACTTCTGACTACTTTGCCAAAGACTTTGAGGAAAAACGATGCAGTTTGGGTGATAGTCGATCGATTGACGAAGAGTGCTCACTTTATACCGATCCGGATGGGCTACTCACTCACTAAGCTCAGTAGACTGTATGTGGAGAACATCATACGTTTGCATGGTGTGCCTTCAAGCATAGTATCCGACAGAGATCCAAGGTTCACTTCTAAGTTTTGGAGAGCCTTGCAGAAAGTGTTTGGTACGTAGTTGGATATCAGTACAGCTCACCATCCTGAGATAGACGGTCAGTCTGAAAGGACCTTTCAGATTCTTGAGGACATGCTACGTTGTTGCATACTGGATTTTGGTGGGAACTGGGACGATCATCTTCCTTTGGTGGAATTTACTTACAATAACAGTTACCAGACCAGTGTGGGTGTTGCTCTATATGAAGTGTTGTATGGGAGGCCATGTAGATCGCCTTTGTGTTAGGCAGAGCCCGAAGAGCATATTACTCTTGGACCTGAATTGATTGAAGAGATTACTGAGAAGATTAAGGAGATCCTAGAGAGACTCAAAGAGATTCAGAGTCGCCAGAAGAGTTATGCTGACCTGAAGAGGTGTGAGGTAGAGTTCGATACTGGTGAATTTGTATTCTTGAAAGTGACTCCAAGGCGAGGTGTTACAAGATTTGGAGTTAAGGGTAAGCTTGCTCCGAGGTATATTGGTCCCTTTGAGATCACTGAGAGAATTGGACCAGTGGCGTATCGCTTGAATCTGCCTACACAGTTGGGTCACGTACATAGTGTGTTTCACGTGTCGATGTTGAGGAAGTACATGCCGGACCCATCTCATATTGTTCAGTACGTGCATGTACTGATCCAAGAAGATGTGTCCTATGAAGAGCAGCCTATTCGTTTGTTAGCTAGAGAGTTGAAGGTACTTCGCAACAGAGATATTCCACTTGCCAAGGTGCTTTGGGAACATCACAAAGAAGAAGAGGCTACTTGGAAACTTGAGACGGAGATGTACGAGAAGTACCCTCATTTGTTTAACTTTCAGTTAGAAGTTGTATTGTGATGTAAACCTTGACCTGTATTTTGAATTTCGAGACGAAATTCTTATAAGGAGAGGAGAATGTAAAAGCCCAGTTTTTTAAGGGACAAAATGGTCTTTTGACCAGTTTTTTAAAAAAAAATCAGATTACATATATGTATATATATCGTTTCTCTCTCCTCCCTCTCGTTTCACTCTCCTCCCAGATCTCTCTCTCTCTCTTTCTCTCCCTCGTCTCTCTCACTCTCGGCCAAAGAGCAGCCGCCACTACCCAAGGCTTCATCCGGCCGAGTAGACCGCCGGTGAGTCCACCCCAGGCCACTGCGAGCCAACGCCGAGCAATAGTGACCGACGGAAGAGCTGCCATCGACAAGGAAGACGAAAGGGGGCCGTTTGGACTTTTTGTCACCTGCGAAGATTCCGGCCACCATTTGACTCCAAATCGGTCCCGTTAGATTCGTATCGTCACAAGCATCGTCAAGGTATATATATCTCAACCCCATACTGTCCAGATCAAAAATTTCCATTTTTGGGTATTTTAAGTATTGAATTTTAGTTTTCGATCCGGCCGTTGGATTGTGTTTTTGAGTTCATTTTTGGAATGTACTATGAAAATGAAGAAGTTTGATATATATATATATATATATTGTGTAGTTTGGAGATCGGCACAAAAATTGAGATCGGACAATCGAGATTTTGTCTCATTTTACGTGCCACCGGTTCGGTATGGGCCCGGACCAGAATTGGACAAGTTATATGTCGAACCTAGCTATTTTGGGTGCTAAGAATTCAGTGAAAAGGTACATTTGTAGAATTGAAGCTCCGGTGAGAAGTTGGTTTTTCGCAAGAGGACGATCAAGGGTTTGGAATTGGTTCTCGACCCTCCAGATGATCATCAACGATACCTTGAGGATTCAATAGCGTGGTATTGTTATTCCAATGAGGTAGGGGATTAATTACCATCGTTTTATACCATTTTTGAGTTAAAACTTATTTTCTGCAGCATATAAGAACAAGTGTGTTTTTAATGATTTGAATTATATATGATGAAATTTGGTTATACGATATATACTGTACTACTCTAGGAATTTACTGTGTGCAGGTTATTTTGGGTATATCAAAAATAGGGCCGTTATGCTGCCCGTTTTTCTATAAAACCCTATTATGCATGTTTTACTGAAAAACCAGAGTACAGTAGTTTTTACACTTCAGTTCTGGATTGCACGTGTCATAGGATCATACATGAGCACCGTGGGTTTTACAGTATGGCGCTGCGTGCCTTACCGTCTGTGAAAGTCCGTAAACTCGCGCGAGGTCTTGTTACTTCTGATTACCTCCCCATTTGGTAGGTGTAGGTAATTCGGTTGCTCCTCCAGGTTTGGTAGGCGACACATGGATGTCCCCTCCGGTATGGGTTTAGGTATCAAGCAGGCTGTTAGATACACTAAGTGCCATCATACTGGGTTTCCACAGATGAGAGAATGTGAGCTCATGGATATGGGTTGATTTGTGCCATGTGTATACGGATTGATGGTTTTAATTACACTGTTTTATATATATGGGCTCCGGTTTGGATTATATATATATATATGTGTGTGTATATATTTTGGATTTGAACTAACCATGCCGGAGTTTTTCATTACTGAACTATTTTTCTTCGAGGTAACTATTTTCCTACTAGGCATTGTATGCTTACCCCCTTACCTTTCTCCTCAGGTAGTGTCCAGTGCGATTTTGGTGATCAAGAGGAGCAAAAGGTTATCCGGATTGCAGTTCGCCACTTGGTAAATGCTAGGAGTTTGTTGTCGTAGTCTTTAGACTATTTGGATTGTGTGTTAGTATTGAACCAAGATTACTGCTTTTTATTTTGTTTGCGAACTTATGTATGTCATTCTGGTGTTTGACTTTTTGGTGGATGATCACGATGCTGGGTTTTATACATGATTTTGTGTTTTTAAATAATTATTCAATCTATGTTTGATAGTGTATACAAACTGTGGGAGTGATTCACGGGATGGAATTCCGATTATTTTACTTAAATGGACCGCTTTTATAAAAACTAGAACTTTTGACATTTTTTAAATAAATCAAAGAATTCCCACTTTTGTGAAATTTTCTTTTGCCACTAGTCCGAATTTTGGGTCGTGACAATTGTGGATCTGCTATTCTATTCACATACTTTGTAATATTAAAGTATATAACTTACCCAATTTCTTGGCTAACGCATTAAGGGACTCATCATTTTGGTTTACCCTCTGTTGGTTATAAAACCCCAGGGGATTCACCATCTTTAAAATTATGGTAAGTTCATTGATTCCACTCATAAAACATCTTTTCGTAAAGAATTTAGAATACACTTAAAAATATTTCTTTGAGACAAACTTCACTTTTTCTTTTCTTTTTAAATCAATGGTGATTCTATGTATTCTACGTGCTTAACGTGCATACTACAGATAGTATCATGTAAATATTCTATGACATAATATAATAATATAGAAAATATTATTGTCATAATTCTTCTTATAGATCACATAATGCACAAAAAGAATCCATGTATATTAAACATGTTGTACATAATATCATTCAAACATAGATGCAAACTATGCTAGAAATATATAGAACGATCAAATATGAATATATTTTATGCGAGAATTACTTACAAATGCTTCCTATATTCGATTTTCTTACCTCAACCTCTTAGCACTTTAAGTTTTTTTGTATAAAATACCTAAAGACCACATGAGTCTCAGCGTGCTTTATCTCCTATCATTATGTGTGGAAATAAATATTTCAACTATAATAATCATATATCTCATGCTATAAATTCAATAGACATAGTTCCATTCACAATCAAGTATCAAATCTATATATCATAACAATACAAATCCAAGAATTTTACTGAACAACAAGCACTTAAAAAGGTTTAGACAACTACATAAAACTGTGTTTCCTACCAAATTTTACAAAGAACACTAAAAGATAAATGAAAAAAAGGCACAAATATTTATATTTTTAAACTATTGTTTCATATGTTTTTTTTTTGAATTTCTAAAAGTAGAGAATGAAATCTTTCAGAACTGTCAACTTAAAAAACAAAGAATCATAATTTATTTAAAAAATTCGTACTTCAACTTGAGTATTTAGAGAGAGAATCCTAATACAATAGAAACATTTACAAATATCCTAATCTTCAAAAAAAAAAAAAATCGTTATATAGACTTTAAAAATCATAAAACTCTAGACAAAAATTCTAATAGGCATCTCTATTCTTTATTTCGAAACTCATATTAATTGTGGAAATTACTTAAAATCATGAAATTAGTATGAGACTTTTAAAACATATACACATCTTTTTCCACAAATATTCAGATCCATTTCGGCTCTATAAAGTAGGTTTAACTGCATTATAAGTCAGAAAATCAAATCTGTTACATGTAACATTAATCGGGACAGTATTTAAAGAAAATTTAAGATCAATTCAAAGAAAATACATATGACTATGAAATTTTCCAGATTTCATACTAACACACAAATAAACGGGTCTCTAAAATTTTATTTAAAGGTCTACCTTTACTAAACTTGAGTGGGATTCTTTCCCTACATGGCCGGTCTTAAACGGTCAAAACTTTACCCAATTGTGTGCTTTCGTCCCTAACATGAAGTTTCCCTCATTCAAGTTCCTATTATTTATACTTTGGTCCCTACAATGTAACATTTATGCCAAACAAATAATAAAAAATTATAATGAATATTCCAACTTTATTTTTCCTAAAATCTCGGATTTTACAAATATTAAGTCGCGGTATGTCTTTTTTTGAGATTGACTTATTTGATCAATTTTTATGAAAAAATACTATATATTTGCAAATTGAGTTTTTAAGTTTGGTAGATACATTTAGTTAGAGTAGAACCATTTATAAGCTTCATATACTTGACTCCGAAAATAATGCATTGCAGTAGTAGAATTGGTATATATAAAAATGTATTGAACATACATGCATATACCAAGAGTAAAAGATATACATTATTCAAAATAAAGTTTATTTTATGCAATTTTAACATAAAATAATGTTTAAAACCTCTTAACTAACAAATAAACATTAATTTATATAGAAGATTATAGATTTTGATTAGGCTAATAATTAATAATACAAGTATTGATTAGATATGTACCGAGTATATACATTGATAGAATAAGGAGAGAGAGACTATTTAATATTTAATGACGATTTATTGTTACCAGGCGTAAAGTTTATTTTCTACCCTTTCATGAACCCATAAATTTTTTTCAAAAAAAAAAATTTCAAAAACCTCATAACTAACAAACGCACATTAATTTATATATTAAAAAAATTCGGGTTTAATGATAGTAATTTTGGTACGTGTTTTCAGTGGATGATTTAGTCATGAATTTTACGGATTTTTGGGGTGTACTCATATTGAGCATAATGCTCTAATTATTTAGTATTAAATTATTACTAATTCTAATATGCTGATGCTATTCACAACTTAATGCACGTGCACCACAACACGACAAGGCATTTCATTTTCATTCCGTTCAAAAGCAAAGACAACAGCCACGAAACAAAACCGACCCACGCAACCGAACTAGTCTAGACCAAACCATGACAAATCCAGCGGCGCCACTTTCACAATTCTCCTTACCACCCAAACTTCCCTCGCCCACGTCCCGCCACGTGGCGGTGATTGGCGCCGGCGCCGCCGGCTTAGTAACTGCCCGTGAGCTCGGCCGAGAAGGCCACAGCGTGGTCGTCTTCGAGCGAGAAGACCAAGTGGGTGGGACCTGGGTCTACACTCCCAAGGTCGAGTCGGACCCAATTGGGCTCAACCCACGTCGCACCGTGGTCCACTCGAGCCTGTACCAGTCTCTACGGACCAACCTACCCCGGGAAGTAATGGGTTTTCGAGATTTTCCATTTATGGCCAAAAGAGACGATGAAAAGAACGAAAGAGACCCCAGAAGGTTTCCGGGTTACAGAGAGGTATTACTGTATCTTAAAGAATTCTCGAGAGAGTTTGGGATTGCTGAGTTGGTGAGGTTTGAGACTGAGGTCGAGTATGTGGGTTTGGTGGATGGTCGGAAGTGGAAAGTGAGGTCCAAGAAGAGAGGTGAATTGGGTGTGGATGAGATTTTTGATGCTGTGGTTGTCTCTAATGGGCATTATACAGAGCCTCGTATTGCCGAGATCCCCGGTAAGTGTTTGTATGAATGTCAATGTGACCTGGGTAAAGAGCATTGTTGTATTTCTTGGGTGAAGATTTGATTTTGAGGTTATGGATTTGAACTTATATGAGCTGAATGAAGTTGTGAGACTTGGATTGGTTCTGACTTTTGAGATATTGTTTGCGGATGGATTGAATTGTTATTTGTTGGAAAGTTTACAAAGAAGCATAATATTTCAGAGGTTTACAATTTAGTCATATGTATATATAACATATATTTCTTTTTGTTTACAAGATGGGTTCTTAATTTTCGAAAGATTACCAATTTGAATTTGTTTTGTTTGCTGGTTGAATGAACAAAATGCTCTTATTTCTGACACAAGGGCTTGTAAAATTTCTTCCGTTAGTGTGAATTCAACAAGAGGAAAAAGAAAATGATTTGTTTGGTGAAAATATGGCTCAAGTTTGCATAGGAATTGAATTAGTTTCTTCCTCTAGAATGCAATGGTAGAAGCTTTTGTTAATCTATGTGTTAGCTCTTAAAGAACTAGCCTGCAGTTCTGAATTAACTTCTCTCCGTTATCAGATTGGAAGTCAGAATTTTCAGGGTAAGAAAAATAGAGAGAATACTGTATTCCTTCATTTTTATACATTTATCTTCCTGCAGGCGTAGATACATGGCCGGGGAAGCAAATCCATAGCCATAATTATCGTATACCGGAGCCATTTCGAGATCAGGTTTGTTCCCTGTAATTTTTTTTATCTCGGTTTTGATATGATTACTTGTTTCTTACTTAAGAAAGCATAATTGAACATGATGAAGTTAGGGTACAATTGATATAGATATATGTCTGTCGGTAGTTATGTACTTAAGTGTATGTTTACATAGGTTGTTAATTCAGTAGGTTTTTTTTTACCCTTTTTTTCTTGTTTTATTGGTGATCCAACTGTTATAATGACGTGTATAAAAAGACGTGCATCATTAATCTTATTTTTCTATCTTAATTTTTAATATAAAAATATATGCATAATAAATTTTAATTGGTCAAAACGATACTTATGTATAAATAAAAATAAAATATTTACTGAATTAGTGTCCATATATATATATATATATATGAACTAGAAAAAAAATATTGTTCCGTATATATATATATATATATATATATATATATATATATATATATATATATATTTATATTTATATTTATGTATTCATACTAAGCTGGTAATATAAATTGCATGAAAATCAAATGACTGAAAATAAAAGGACCAGCTTAGTGGACTAAGGATGCAGAAATATAAATAACTGAATTAAAGGTACTGAAAAGTAAATTGCTGGAATTTAAAGCCCTTGGAATTTAAATGACTAAAAGTTAAAGGTAGTGAAATTTAGATGGGACCAGATAACTGGAATTAGCTGATACGATAAAGGAAATGCTGAAATTAAAGAACATAAATTAAATAAAGTGAAATTAAAGAGCTGAAATGTAAATAGATACGAATATGAGAAGTTAGTGAAAGAGGATCTCGGATTCTTATTGAATTGCTTTGAAGAACAAAGAGTAAAGTGAGTTGTAGCCTGTAGATGGCTCAACCCTTATAGAGTTATTTTAGATTCAAAAGACTAACTTAGAATATATATATATATATATTAGAATATATATATATATATATGAAATGCTTGAAATATGTGGATTTGTTGAGAAACTGAAGTATGCAAAATGGTGATTATCTACGTGTAGATCATAACTGATCATGCATGTGACAGCGATAGAATATACTTTGAGATGTGCAAAATCTCATAAAATGTGGAGGTCTAGAATATTGATTTTAGATGATGCATGAAAGTTTAGTGAGGTTTCTAGATTATTGGGTAGGACGAAATGCTTGGGAACAGCAACTTTATGTAGAAACAGGGCTGATGTTGCAAGTAAAGCCTAAAATAGATGGTTCTATATTGCAAATAATGTTAGATGCTCAATCTTAGGCTATGAACATAGTCCTAAGGGTTTTATGATATAGAAACAAAGTTGATCCTACATGCAATAATGGAAAGGGGTGGTTTTCTAAGAGCTAAACGGCTAAACACTTAATTTTAGGTGAAGAATATTAACCTAAGATTTACAGGGAAGCATGGTGAGGATTGGAGACTACTGGGTTGAAGAAGATGAAAGTTTCTGCAGGTTTTTGGAACTACAGCCAATGAAATCTTGAGTAGAAGAGAGAGAACAGAGAGAACGATGGCTGAAGTGTTTGTATGGTTCCCCTGAATTCTGTGCATGCAAAACCACTTCTTCAATCTTTTAAAAGGGCTTTAGAGTCTAGGGTAACTGTTAATCAATTCCCTAGTAGGTTTCTAACAAATACAATTTTTCGTTTTTGCCCTCGGTTTCTCCTCGGTTTTCCTTCATTTTCTGTTCAAATCTAATTTATCTTTTTAACTACAAATAATCATCAAAACTAATTTATCTTAATTTGGATTTAGGAACTTACTCCAGAACAAGGTTATTCAGGATTCATCCTTCTTATGTAAATGAACTGTGTTGTGAAATTAATTTTCTTTCCTACGATTGTGAAATTAATTTGCAAAAGAATTGGTGCAAATTATTGTTTTGGTAAGGAAAACTATGTTTTCATTACGAGGGGTTTGGTTATATGTTCCAGAAGACAATGAATTCATGGCTGTTTAGCTGGCATCAGCTTCAGAGCTTCAAAATGAATTGAATTTCTGTTGAACATTTCAAACAAAGCCAATTTTTAATGGAAAAATAAAAGCAAATAGTATACCTGGCATGGAAATTTTTATACAATACATTCTCCTTCCTTTTTTCCCACCTTATCAATGATAAGCTTACTATATTTTCTGTTTCGGGCTTCCTACAGGTTGTAATTTTGATAGGGAATGCAGCAAGTGCAGTTGATATTTCTCGAGACATAGCAGCAGTTGCCAAAGAAGTCCATGTTGCATCTAGAACAATTACTGATGGAACCATTGGCAAGCAGCCTGGCTATGACAATCTTTGGCTAAGATCTATGGTAAAAAGTACTTATCACTAACTAGAATTGGATTGATATTCTCGAGATTTTTTCAAGGGACCTTTTACCTGACCCTAATGCCAGAATGTACCTAGCTTAAAATTAATATTCAAACTAACGCAGATCAAAAGTGCTCATGAAGATGGTAGTGTGGTTTTCCAGGATGGAAGTGTTGTCTTTGGTGATGTCATTCTTCACTGCACAGGGTATGCTATGTGATTTGGTTTTGGTCTGATTTTGAACTTAATGCTCTTAGATACGCGGTGACCCACGTTGAACCCAAGGCTTTTTCTCCATTGAAAGTGAAACAAACATAGAAAAAAAATGATAGTTAACCTTTATTTTCTCTCCTCAAGGTACAAATTCCATTTTCCTTTCCTTGATACCGATGGTATTGTGACTGTGGACGACAATCGTGTCGGACCACTGTACAAGCACATCTTCCCGCCAGCCTTGGCTCCTTGGCTTTCCTTTGTTGGGTTACCATGGAAGGTATATCTCTGCTTTAAGAAATATCCTCACATTTGAATGTAATCTTTGGTTTTATGATAGTAGCAAATATGATCTTTGCATACAATTGTTGCCAGGTTATTCCTTTTCCTCTCTGTGAACTTCAGTGCAAGTGGATTGCAGGTGTTCTGTCCCATAGGATTGATCTTCCATCGGAAGAGGATATGATGGAGGATATTAATGCATTTTATTCCACGCTTGAAGTTTCCGGCACTCCTAAGCGGTACACTCATAATTTGGCTGGTTGTCAGGTAAAAGGATTCAGATTCTGATGCGGCGTTGTCTGAGATAGTTGATTTATTGTCTAAACATTTGGATTATGTAATGTTTGGTTAACATAACCAACAGCATTCACTAAATATTTGCTTATCAAGTCTTTCTGAAACATTGTAATTACTATTTCTGATAAGGTAACATTTATGGGGACTCGAATCCCAACAACTTGCACACACGCACTCAACCACTTGAACTATCCCCAAATGGTGTCATTCTGAAGCATTATTTGAGCTCCTTACTTGAAACTTTGCTGGTTTCTAAGATCAGAATGAATACTTTGAATGCTTTCTTTGCAGTTTGATTATGATGATTGGCTCGCGATTCAGTGTGGTTCTGCATTGTCTGAAGAATGGAGGAAACAGATGTATTCTGCAGTTTCCAAGAGAAAGCGTGCTCAACCAGAGACATACCGGGATGAGTGGGATGATGAGGATTTGATAATACAAGCTAACCATGATTTCATAAAATACTTCCCAATTGGAGACAATAATAATTAATAAATGAAGAGGTTTGCTTTCGAAGATCAGTTGGACAACGAGAGGTAACCATCTTCTCTTCTCGTAAACTCTTCCAAATCTTGGATTGGAAGGGTACAAATTGAACCAGACCTATTCTTTAAGGTTCTTATTCTTTTAAGGTGATAAAGCATATATATATATATATATATATATATATATATATATATATATATATATATATATATTATAATAAAATTTTTGAAATGTTAATGTTTACCACATGATCAATAATGAAATTCAATTTGGTTGGTAAGTACTTGACGATTGTGTAATATAGTAAAGCGAGTGCAAGTTAGTAATTTACACATATATATTGCCAAACTCCATAAGTACTTTTTAAAACTTATTGGTGACATAATTTTTTCTGCTGTTCGATTTTGATCTAATTACTATCATTTAATGGGTTGTTAAACAGGGGAAAAAAATAAAAATGCGCCATGATTAATCTATGGCGTTGTTGGTTGAGAAGGCAATTGAATTAGCAAGTGGGTATGGAGAGTAGGAGATCGGATATAGATTGACGTGTGAATGAAAAATGGTTTCAAATGAAAAAGAAAATGGAGCAAAGACGGATAAATTATTTTTTCTGTGTTTATTTTAAAAGCGAGTAAAAGCAATCCCCAATATAAAATTGAAAGTAAATGAATACATTCTGGAGCGTTCTAAATTTTTAGTAAAACAAAAAGAGTAGGACAATAATTTAATGAGGGCCTATAGGTGTTGGCTTTGGGTTTGTGTATTTTCATTCTCACAGATTTTGGCTTTGATTACTTTTATTCTCTGAAATGACTTCATCAAGATTCGAATTTTATCTCTTGAATAAGAGTTTTCAGGCTCATGATAGCCACCACACCATTGGATAAATGACGGGTAATCCGACCACTCCGTGGAAGTTGTCCTTCCAACAAGTTTAACATCGCTGTTCATCTTTAGAAGTATTAAAAGTAGGAGTGTGTATATATATATATATATATATATATATATATATATATATATATATATAGTAAACAATCTGAAAACATATTAAACAAGTTAGAGAAGATAATTGTGCTGTACGGTCTTTTAACTTAGTTCGTTTTCCTGTGACCTCCAGTAACACGTAACCCGTCAACCCTCGATGATAAATGGGGCTTAGCACACAAGATCTCCAACAATTAGTATAATTGTGTCAAATTCGAACGTTAATTTTATATCATATTTCTTGAGCTTGCATTAGTCAATCAAAAAGCTAACATGTTAAAAAAATTGGAAAAAGAATAACGATGCTACGTAGATATTTTGGCGAAAATAGGCTTTGAAATTTCTTTTGATTTTTGTGAATAGAATTTTATGTTTTACCGATGCGTAATAAAAAATAAAATCACGTAAACAAATTAGTATTTGTTGAACGTTTTTTTTTTTTAATTTTTTAATCCACTTATTTACTGCTGCTTGCACTGTTACATCACTTAAATTATTTACGAAGACGATTTGTTATGATATTTAGTACTTTCAATAAATAACTTAAATGACGATGATTTGTTATTATATTTAGTATTTTCTAAATTATTTTCGTCATATTCATTCTTGATTATGCTTTAGGAATTCAGTAAATCCTATTGTTGATAAAATTCGATTTAGTATGATTGTTGATAATTTCGAACGCGAGTCTATCATATTTCTTGAGCTTGCATAAGACAAACCAAAAAAGAATGTTAAACAAATTGGAAAAGAGAACAAGAAAAGGGAACCTTTGTAGGATATCAATTAATTAATGTAAAATCCCAAATTTTATAAAGGTAAAAGTGTAATTTTTGGTCAAATGGCAAACTTATAATTTTAAATTTTGGGGAATTTAATTAATTAAATCTGATATGAACGTGGACATATTGGAGTCTAAGTGCATTTGGAGGAAAAATGAAAAAAAGAATTATAAACCGGATATAAAAATAAAAATATAATTAATGAGAGAAAAAAAGAATTATAAACCGGATATAAAAATAAAAATATAATTAATGAGAGATTAAAGTGAAAGAATTTTTTAAAATTTGTGGCTAATCATTCAAATCAGAGACTGACACGTGTTCTACTATAAACAGTTTTCAAAAATTCCATTTAAATTCCCATTTTCTTCTTCTTCTCCACGAAGGTCCTCCAAGCACCACCCTCGGTTACTATTCACCCAAGAGCTCACCACTAGCTCAGTAGCCCAACGTGTCAGCCCGCCATGACTAGGAGGTGCCAACGATCAAGCACCAGCCAACCTTCCCATGAACCGCAGCGTCTTACCGGAGTTGGGAGCTCCCGAAGTTTCCGCCACATCACTAGAAAATTGCCCGTCATTTTTTTCCTCCGACGTCCGATCAGCTCACCGTCACCGCCGTTGAACTCGTCTCGAAGCTAGCTTTCATTTCCAATAACCCACAACTTCTAACTTGACTCTAGTGAGAAGTTGTTTTCTGTAACAATTTTATAATATTAAATTTTTGTGATATTTTCATAATTATTTCAGAATTGAGTTATTTATCCCAAAAAAATTATACCATATGAAAAAAAAAATCTTATCATTTTGAAATGTTGAAACGGAATTTAGAAGTGCGTTAATTATCAATATGAAAAAGTGATATTTTTCTAATTATTTTCAAAATGTGGTCTTTTATAATTTTTGGATTTTTGAGCCTATTTAATGCTCAGAATCTCAAAATTGAGTTTTGATTTCGAATTTGGACTCAGTGAAGTTGGGACATGAATTTTGATATAAAATATCATTATTTTTTTAAGTGGAACGAAATCGAGAAAAATATATCGTGAATTGCACCGTTTTACGTGTCACAGGCCGGTTCGTACTAAAATCCGTTTTCGACAAACTTTATGTCTAATCCAATATTTTTGTATGTTCTAAATTTAGTAGTGACCTTCGTTTCTCAATCTGAGGCTCCATTTGAAAATTTACTTTTTCAAGTGAACAAGTCGAGATCCGGAAACGACCGCTTGAACAACTAGTTGATCAACAGAGGACTTTTCTAGCGTCGTCAACTCAACATAATTACTATTTCAAGATAGGGGATTCAATTTCCTTATTTTCTATTATTTTTCATTAAAATTATAACTTAAAGTGAAAAGTGAAATTTTATGATTTTATTAAATTAAATTATTTGAATGATTATTTTGATGAATTAAGAACTTGTGAAATATTATGGACTGCTTTAGATATTTTACCTATGAATTTGTATAAGTTTTAAACTAGAGATTTGGTTAAACCTTAAGAGCTAGGCTTTTGGATTTTTAAGTACAAAATAGATTTCTATTTAAAAATCAGAGCACGTATAGAATGTTAAATCACTGCATAGTTTTTTTTTTTTTTTGGCTAAATGGTACTTAGAGGAAATAACTTAGGTTCTTACGAAGGAAACCAAAAAACCCTTCAGTAATTTATTAAATAAAAGAAAATAAAAATGAAAAAGATACAAAATGTTTAAAAAATACAATCTCCAAAATGGAAAATAATAACAGCTGAAAATAGACCTAAGAGGAGCCAGATAGTTATGCCGAAATAAAACTATTGTCTTAACCTCCCAACAATATCTCATTAAAAACTTTTTGCGTAAAACCTAATGGGAAAAACCACAAAAATGAAAAAAGAGCATATTGTTTTATAAATGGGCAACTAAGAAAAGCGGTAACCACAAAGTCCTGAATAATCTTTCTTAATTGCATCATGGATAAATGGGGGAGCATTATGCCACTAAGTCGGAGCTTGAATACTTGTTACTCTAGAAGCCATAATATCAGTAACAACATTCCCTTTGCGAAAGATGTAGGAAATATGAAAATGTATCTTTGAAATCAACCCAAGACAACGCATCCACGATGGTCTTCAACGCCAAGGAACAGACAAAGAACGAGACTTCAGAATCGAAACCAAATAAGCTGAATCACTTTCTAGCCATAAGTTTTTCCACCCTAAGTCCCATGCATAGAAAATAGCATGAATCACAGCAGTCAATTCTGCATCAAAAGTATAGGGTTTACTAATAAAAAATGGCAAAACTCCCTTTAAAAAAACCCCTGGATGTCCTAAAAGTACCACCACAACCTGATAACCTAGGATAACCATAAGCAGTACCATCTGTATTAACCTTTAACTATCCTACCGGTGCAACTTGCCAAAATACTTCAACTATTTTTGGAGCTTTTGATGGCTTTAGCTTGACATTAAGACATTTTAGAATTCCTAAATCCTCTAAAGAATTTCTTATAGTACCTGATCCAACATTGTTAGATTCACCAACTACACGCCATACTAGAGTAATAGCCATATGGATAGAAGTGAGCTCATTGTCAAACAATAACTTGTTATACGAAGTCCAAATAACCCAAACAGTAGTCACAATAGCCGATCTCCAAATCTGTGAAACTTGGCTACTAAAATTAACCTCAAGGGCGTCAAGCCAAAGATCAATAACAGAGCCATCCAATCAAATACACCGCCTAAAGCCGAAGAGATAGCTCCCCAAAGACTGCAGGCAAAGTCACATAAGATGAAAATGTGATCAGCAGTTTCCTCATTTCTAAAGAAAAAACGACAACACGAAGTCATGATAAAACCTCTCCGCATGAGATTATTTTCTATTAGAAGTTTATCTTGAATAGATCTCCAAAAAATCATAGAATGTGATGGAGGAATATAGCTAGCCCAGAACTTATTACCCCATCTTTCCTTCACAGAAGGACCGACCAAAGAATTATAGGCATCTGCACAAGTAACATTACCAGAAGCAGAATGTCGCCAAATAAGTGTATCTAGAGAGTCACATATAACCGTCTTTCGGATCTCTTTAGTAATCATCAGAAAATTGAAAGTTAAGGAAGCAGGTAGAGACCATTCATAATCCGAAACAATTTCACCAATGGTAGTATCAATGCCAGGTTCCAAAGTATCATTGCAATCTATCATCCCAATTAAAGGAGAACCAAGCCAATTATTACTCCAGAAGTGTATCTTAGAGTTTCTACCAGGTGCCCAAATCGACTCATCGATAAGAGACTGGATATGAGATCTCAAACCACACTGAATAGAAGACTTCCAAAATCGACGTTGAGTAAAACTATTGAAGAAAAATCTCCCTCTCAAGAATCTAAAAATGAAAGAATCATCAGTTAATAAGCTCAAAGAATTCTAGGATCTCGAAGGCCAAGACCACCTTCCTCTTTAGATTTACAACATATCTTCCAAGAGATAATAATCGGCTTAGCCATTTTGGATGATCCAGACCATAAAAAATTTCTAATTGAAGAAATCAACTCTTTTAAAAGAGTAACTGGCCACCGATAGACTCGAAAAAAATAAGATAAATGACCCATGATTACGGAATTAATAAGGCTACCTCTCCCAGCAATTGAAAGATTCAAACCTTTCCAATATTCAAATCTATTATAAATCTTGTCCAGTAGCGATTGAAAATTAGAACGCTTTGGAGAACCGATAAAAAGAAAGACTCCAAGATAACTTAATGATGAACCACCTCTTCTCATACTCGTGAAGTTCAGGAAATTCAAAATTGTAGCAGATGGAACTACACGACCAAAATAAATAATAGATTTAGAATAATTCACTTGTTGCCCAGACAAGTTTCATAATACTAGAGGGCCTTCATAATAACTCTAACATTGTTCTTAGAAGCTCGAGAAAATAAAAGTACATCATCTACAAAAAGATAGTGGAGTAGAGCCTTCTCCTTTCTAGTAGAAGTCATTGGAACAAGATCACCCTGACGAATCAAAATATTGAAATAACGACTGAGATAATATTCAGCAAGAACAAATAAAAGAGAGGAGATGAATCATTTGCTTGACTCAATTCAAGTTGAGAGCAGAGATGAATGTCGTTTTGTTTATCTCTTTTACAAGAGACTTCCCGATTTTTGTTCTACTTGTTCCTCTATTGGTCATATTCCTTCTAATTGTTATCATAATAAACCAAAAGAGGACAAGGAAAAGATCACTAAAAAGAATAAGGGATTAGCCCCGAAGCAACAAGTCTATGTTGCAAAGCTTATTACCAATCAGGTAGTTTCCAAAGAAGTTTAAAAATCTCCAGATGTGTCAATAACGAAAATTTTTACTTCTCTTGCATCGGATTTGGGCAAGGATAATTCTCTTGTACATTTTCAAAATATAGAAGATAAAGTTGAAATAGTTGACAGCCTAGAAAAGAATAAAGCTCATTATGATAAGGATGATAAGTTGGTAGCCATTGATGAAAACATAAATTCTAAAGAGGATGTAGCCTTAAACCATGATTCGGAGCACATTTCGAATATGGATAAAGTAGTTAACACTGAGGTTCATGAAGAACATATTGAGGCCCCTACTGCCGAGGTAGGTATTTCTGATCCGAAGGGTTCCTCTTCTTTTGCGGAATCTAAGAGTGACCACAGTTTGGACACTAGTGATCTCTCTCCAACCAAGGTTTTCACATCAAAAGATGAGGGATGGCAAGAAGTGCAATCTAAGAAAAAGAAGAAAGCTTCTCAAGCTCAGTACTCTAAGCCTGTCACGAGGGCTTCGAAAACCACTTCTCAATGAAGGTTCTTTATGAGAATTGTCAGGATATCTCTAATATTGATATCCAAAGATCTCTTAGAGATTTGTGTATTCGTCACAAACTGGATATTCTTTGCTTAGCAGAGCTAATGTGTATGTTTAGCTCTATTCCTTCCCGCTTTTGGAGTTCTCTTGGTTTTCATTTAGTGGCTGAAAATGATAAAGCACTTCCTTCTGTCTGGGTATTTGGCACTTTGGCCGTCTCCAATTTTCAGGTTATTGCTTCTCATTCCCAACATATTACTTTGTCTTTCATATTCAATAGTGTCTTGGTTTTTTACTAGTTTTGTCTACACTAGTTGTGATTATATTGTTCGTCGTATCTTATGGGACTCCTTATCTTCCTTGCATATGACTGGTCCTTGGTTAGTTTGAGCGATTTTAATTCTGTTATGGGTACTCATGAGACAACGGTATCATTAAACGAAGATCTTGTGAAGACTTCAGAGCTAGTGTGACCTTTTGCAATATGATTGTCCTTGACTCTCAAGGTCCTTTTTTTACATGGCATAGTTCCCGGGGGGGAAGGTTGGTGATGTCCCACCTTGATAGAGCTTTTTGTAATGGAGAGTTCTTACATTAGTGGAATCAAGTTTCCAGTATTTGTTTTCCTCGTTTACACTCGGACCACCATCCTTTATTATTATCTTTAAAGAAAGATGTTGCTACTGGCCTTAGACCTTTTTGTTTCCAAGGAATGTGGCTTTCTCATCCCACATTTAAGGATTTTGTTAGTAAGGTTTGGTCTTGTTATTACTTTGGTTCCCTGATGTCTATTTTAGTTAATAAACTTAAGGATTTGAAGCGTGAATTGAAATTATAGAATTGAGAAGATTTCAGTAATCTCAAGCTCAATATTTTTAAAGCGACAGAGAATATTTTATCCATTCAGGAGCGAATAGCTAATGAGGGTCTTTCTGACTCTCTTTTTTTCCAAGAAAATGAAGCACTTTGTACCTTAGACAATTATTTATCTTAGGAAGAATCTTATCTCTGAGAGCAGAGTAGGATCAAATGGCTTAAAGAAAGGGACAAAAATTCTGCTTTCTTTCATAATATGGTGAAACCTCTTCGGGTAAAAAAGGTTTTGAGTCATATGAAGATTGGTGAGGATATTATGGAAGACGTTCCTTTAATTTATTCTCATATTCAATCTTTCTATAAAGATTTGTTTACTGAGCCTCAAGTTAATGTTACTGATTATTCCGGTGTTCAGGAGATTATTCCGAATCTAGTCTCTTCTTTAGATAATTTAGAGTTTTGTCGAATTCCTAATGAAGAAGAAATTTGGTTGACAGTATTTGATATGGATGCTTCGAGTGCCCCAGGCCCTGATGGTTTTTTAGGCAAGTTCTTTCGCCACTATTAGGATATTGTTGGTCAAGATGTGGTTTCTATGGTCTAGCAATTCTTCCACTCTGGTATTTCAACACCTGGTCTTAATTCTAATTTTCTCGTGTTAATTCCAAAAGTGGATCATGCTCTTACTATTGATCAATATTGGCCTATTATTTTGGAGAATTTCCTCTACAAACTGATTACTAAAATCATTACTGATCATTTGAGTCGCATCTGTTCTTAGATTATTTCAATATCCATCAAAACTCGAGCAAAATGACTAAAATCCCCATTAAAAATAGCTTGGTCAATCTTCATAGGAACCCTCACAGCCCTAGCCAAATCAGAAAGGATTTGTAGATGCCAAAATTCCCATAGTAATTCATAAAAACGGACTCAAACATGAATATTTGTAGTCTTTTGCTCACTAGGTACGAAACCAGGAACCCATGGCTAAAATCTTAAGATACCTGACTTCATATTCAAAGAACTCATACTCCAAACAAGAGTTTTATCTTACTCCGAAGTAAGTAAAATTAGAAAATACCCATTGCCCAAAGAAATAAGGTGCCAAGATGAAATTTTCCAAATTGAATCTAGTCTTGCCTTTAAATCAAGCAAAGACCAACGTTTTTCACCCTTAGATAAAATGACATGTCTAATAAGAGAAAACTTACAAAGATTTAATCGTTCTTCCACTGTAGTAGGATTAACCTTAACTGAAACATAAGTACCCTTTTGTTGAGGAATAGAAGATGTGGAAAAGAGAGGCATAACTATTGTTTTCTTATTGAGAACCACATCAGCAAAGGATTTTGCATAGAGAGCCAAAGAAAAATCAACCATAATATCCTTCTTGTGGAATGAAAAAAAGTCTTTGTGATCCAAGATCTCATTACCATGGTGACCACAACAATCGGTACTGTGGCAAAATAAACAACACTAGCAGATCACTGTAGCAGGTAGGAACTATAGTGCTATCCCTAGCAGGTCACTATTCAGTACTGCAACAGAAACCCTAGCAAATCCTTAATCAATTTTTTCCAAGCGTTTCGTTAATCCTAATCTAGATAGAAGAAAAGTTAAAGAAGGAAGTCTTGCGTTTGAGTCTAGAATAAGTCTGCATCGCGTGTTTGGCAGGAGAGAAAGGTGATTGGCAAAGAAAAGAAAATAATACATAAGAAAGTTGGGGTTCTGGTGTTTGTATTAGAAAAGCTATGGATGAGCATGAATTTCGATGCCTCCTGGATCTCTTCCCCGTTGTCCGATCTTGAGATTTTTCTGTGGTTTGAAATAATCGAAGCTCTCATCTAATTCAACGGGGAATGTCAAAGAAGAATGTCATTATCTATGTTCCCACTGCACAATTGTTTAAGACTCTATATATTACACATTTTATATGATCATGCATGAGAGTAATATTAGGTATCACGGTGTTGTAATAGGCAAACTAGTACACCTTCCTTTGGTGAGAGCCTATAAACCCTTGTAGGGTTTGTTTTCTAACTATCTCCACTCAGTATGTCCTGGCATTTGATGCTCCTCTAGCTTGGTAGGATTAGACACACAAGTATCCCCCTGGTTTCTAGAGATAGATGTCAGAATGGAAGTACTCAATACATGTAGTATAAATTGCTCTATTCATGATGAGATGGTGAAAGCTCATGTGAGGTGTTGATTGATGTGATGTACGTTATGCTTATTTTATTATGATTTTCTATATGTTTTAACCTAGATATCTAGTTCGGTTTTTAACATGGTTTTCTACTTATATTTTGAACACTTAATATTTATAAAAATACTTTCCAGTACTACTAATCATATAAATATTTTGAGAATTATGAAAAGATCTTCTCAAAAAGGGTAATTGGATAACCTACTAGGTATTTTATGCTCACTCCCCTCCTTTCTCTACAGGTGGTATTCAGTGTAACATTGACGACTAATAAGCAAAATAAGAAGTTGTCTTTTACTTGTAGTTCGTGACTTGGTAATTCTAGGAGTGTGGATTTAAGACATGTATCTAAGTTTTGTTAAATAAATGGATTATACTACTTTAAATATGTCTGTAAACTCTATATACCATACTAGCTTGATGTTGAATTGTAAATGATGATGCTCGATTAACTATTTGAATTTTATTTTTCTAATAATTATTCAGTTTATGTTTATTAGTGACTATGAACAGTGTGATAGGTTCACTAGTTGGAATTCTAAATATTTTTATTAATCATATTGTTTTAAAAATTCGAAACTCTTTAAACCTTTTCTTTATAAATTAAGAAATTTCGAATTCTAGTGAAATTTCCCTTTTGTCACTGCTTCGGGATTTGGATCGTGACAATTTATGTAGATATTGTTCGCGAAAATAATCTTTGCAATTTCTTTTGATTTGTGAATTAAATTTTATGTATTACCAATACATATGAAACATACAATCATTTATTGTATTTTCACCCTTATATTAACGAACACATATATGTAGCTATATATATATATATATATATATGTATATATATATATGGCATCAATCCAATAGGTTTTCTTTTTTTTACCTATGCATAGGTATCAATTTGGCCAATAAAAGTTTAGAATGCATATTTTTTTATTGTAAAAAGTAAGAGAGAGAAAGAGCATTAATGATGCACGTTTTTTCATGCACTTCATTATAGCCATTGGATCTAAGATCACCATTAGATAGTGATCATGGTGGTCCAACAGCTAAAAAAAAAAATACTTTATCTAGATTAGTAACCATATAAATATATATATATATATATATATGTTTACACACGTGCGTTCATACAATATTTAACAGAGAGGGGGGGGGGGGTCGAGTTTGAGTTGTCTTCCAAAAGAGTTGTGTAGACTGTCCAACTTCCCTGTATACAAATTAATAAGATATTGAAATTTATATATAAACCTTAATTAGTTTTCACGACAAAGCAACAGTTCATGTAGGGTTATAATAAGGTTGGATTGTTTGTTACCTCCCAAGCTACCCTAAGACAATACTCCTCCTATCCACAAGAGTAGGCAAAAAGCCATATTTCAAAGGGAGAGAGAGAGAGAGAGAGAGAGAGAGAGAGAGATAATAGAATGGAGAAAAGAAAAGTGCTGATTGTGGGGGCAACTGGGTATCTGGGGAAGAGGCTAGTGAGGGCAAGTCTGGAAGAGGGTCATGAGACTTACGTCGTTCACAGGCCTGAGATAGGAGTCGACATAGAGAGAATTCAAATGCTTTTGTCGTTTAAGGAAAAAGGCGCTAGGCTGGTTCCGGCTTCTTTCAACGACCACCAAAGCCTCGTTAATGCCGTGAAACTTGTCGATGTCGTTATCTGCGCCATTTCCGGCGTTCATTTCCGAAGCCACCATATCCTTCTTCAACTCAAGCTTGTCGATGCTATCAAAGAAGCTGGAAATGTTAAGGTATATATATTTATATATGAGGACAAGCAATTGTAGATATATGTTAACCACTATTATTAGAATCTAGAGTATCAAATGGTAGTTTTGGAGTGATTTATCCTTCCACTTTTCTTTCATCTTTTTTCTTCATTAATTTTTGGTAGTTCAATGCAAATTTTTTTTAACTCTTTATTATTCAATATTGATCACCAACCACAAAGCATTAATTTGAAAATATCACGATTTTAAAAATATTTCAAAAAATTCCGAAAATGATTATTTTTAAAGAAGGAAATCAAATCAAATGTCAAAAATAACGCGGTGTATATATATATATGTAATTATATTTGGTGCCAAATTTAGCACAAAAACAATGTTAGAAGATGATTTTTATGATCTATATTAAATTCTTAAACATGTTATTTCATGTACTGATTCTACTTCATTTCCCACCATAATCTCATTTTAATCATGTCATGTATGTACACTATGCCTCGCTCTTTCCCGTTGAAAATTTAATAATAACAGTCTTTCTAATTTTATCTTTTAATGGCCTTACCAGTTTTAGACGGCTATATAAAATTCAGGAGATCTCTCGCTAGTACTTAAGTCCTCATTTTAGTAAGTTTTCGTTTTTCCCGAAAGGAAAAGATACGAATGGCACGTAATAGTATAAGAATAAAGGGAAAAAATGAATAGGAATAAAATAGAACAGAATGAAAAGTATTATTTGTATTATAGTTGTTATACTCAAGATATGAAAGGCCAAATCCAAAGCATATTTTTACTTAACCTAGGAAGAAAATATAATCAGAATTCTTTACATTTACTCAATTTCTCTTTTAAATGCATGTTTTAGTGCAAAATATAGATTTTTAGGAATAAAATTATATTTTAGAATTTTAATTATAAAAATATATATAGAAAGCAATGTTTACGAGTAATCGATAAAGATCTTTGTAGAAAGCATTCTTCTTTTTTCCCCAAATTTAGGTTAGCTTATACGATTTTTCATATTATAAGATAACCAAATGTGAATCATTACCTTATATATATACGGCCATTTGGTGATCCAAACTAAAGGGTGGGATTAAACTTTTTTGTCTAGTCTTATGTTTGGACTCAAAAGAGGATTGAACAAAGAAGTCCACCCCTTTTTTTTTAGTCTTCTTGCCATGGTTGGGTTAATTTAATCCCAGCTCATCACACAACTTTTTTTTTCTTTAATAATTTTTTTAATTAATATAAATATTAATTAAATTTTAATTTTTATTTTTAACTAAAAATATATTTTATTTTGATATACCTATTTTTTATAAATAAATTAAAATCATATTATTTCATTTAATGATCATTTAAATTTATCTTTTTTACTTTTGTAAATATTTATTTATAAATAAATTATAATTATAACTAAATTAAAAATATATTATATTTACTTTATTTTAGTCCTGCATTACACCAAATATAGTATAATATTAAATAGTACTATCGAATCTAATCTTATTTAATAGTCCAATTTAGTCTAATCCAATCATGTGTGCCAAATGAGCCAATAAAAAGTACCTATCTAGTAGAATTTTTTTTTATCTATTAATATCGCTTTAGCACTTTATATATAAATAAAAGTTATCTCATTAACATGTCATATGGGTCTAAATGTGGAAACTTCTAAACATCATCGATTCAATAGCAGTACTACTAATCCAAGATATTTGGCAGGTGAACATCTCCTGGTCTGTATGCAAGATTATTATTTCAATTTACTAAAAAAAGAAAAGCCAAATTATTATATAGTCACATATATATATATATATATATATATATATATATATATATACTATTATCACTTTGTTAACCATGTACTATATGTATTATCTTGTCTTTGAAATTTCTACTAATTTTTAAAATACAATGTCATCAATTAATACATGTTAGAAACTATAATATATAACTGTTCTTTTTTTCTTTTCATTTTAATTTTAAATAAAGTTCATGAACATATACTAAAATGCCTCAAATGAAATTCCTGGGATAGAAAGTACAAATCTAATAAATCTTTATAGAGTTTATGGTTATATGCTATAATAATTTTGTGATTGGATCTGAATCCATATTATCACAGAGGTTTTTGCCATCTGAGTTTGGAACTGACCCTGCAAGAATGAAGAATGCAATAGAACCGGGAAGAGTAACATTTGATGACAAGATGGTAGTGAGGAAAGCCATTGAAGATGCAAATATCCCTTTTACCTATATTTCTGCCAACTGTTTTGCTGGTTACTTTCTCGGCGGTTTATGTCAACCCGGTTACATTCTTCCCTCTAGGGAGTCCGTGCTTTTGCTTGGAGATGGCAACAAAAAGGGTACAATTCTAATTCAACTAACTAGATATGAATGCATGACAACAATTTGTCACCGATAAAGGAGAACTATAGTAGAAAGAAACCCAAATCACTATAATTTTAGTTGCCATATTTTTTCACATTTTATCAATTTTTATTTAAATTTTAATATTGCGTGACAGTGATTTGTTAGCCAGAAAATATTGGAACACTATAATTGGATAAAGAACTCAAATTCTTAAATATATATATTTATATATATAAAAAAAAAGAGGCTTGAAATACGAAATCATATAAGGAACGTGGATTAAAGACATTGATATTGAAATTGATGTGATAAATGTCATATTACTCTTTAAGAAAGGTAGCTTTTAGAAGTTACTTAAATGCACATTATTAACGTCTTATTAATTAAGCTTAACGTTTTTAAGGAAATTTTTATATGTATATTTGTTTCTTATATTTGGCAGCAATATATGTTGACGAAGATGACATAGCAAAGTACACTATCAAAACCATAGATGACCCTCGAACTCTGAACAAGACGGTGTACCTTAGGCCACCTAAGAATATTTTATCCCAAAGAGAAGTTGTTCAAGTCTGGGAGAAGCAGATTGGCAAAGAGTTGCAAAAGTCTTCAATCTCCGAGGAAGAGTTTCTAGCTACTTTAAAAGGTGAGAGAAGAAGAAGATGAGCAAAAATATGACTTTAAGTTACACTATTTGAATAGTTCAAAGATAGAATTTAATTAGGATAATATAAATGAGATTTTATTTTAAGGGTGATTTGAGAATAACAAATTTAATTAAAATCCCAAACAACTTTTTGTGTGTGTGTGTGTGTTTTTTTATTTTTTTAATATTGAAGTGCATGACTGCATGTTGTTACTGGACTGATTTTCTAACAGTTGTTTATTTACTTTATACATAAGAAGCGATCTTGTGGTCCTAGTTAGTACGAAACTTACCTTGAATTTTTTTAAATTCTCCGTTGAATGATCATAAACCTCCTTTAGAATCTGAAAGTCTTTGCAAAATCATCACTTGCAAAAATCCTATATTCTCACCTAACCTGATCACCCTAAAGGGAAGATATCTGTGAGGAAATTAAAAAGTCTTAATTTGTTCCCCCCCCCCCCCCCCCTATTACCAGAATCACAAAGCTACTGGTAACATAAAAGCAAATTAATTATGATAACCGAGGGGAATATGCAATCATCCATTACAAAAATAGGTGCACACTACTTGTTAATTAGGTATAAGTTGCTTTCACGTCTTTCTTAGACAAATAATTGGGCTTCAATAGTGCAGCATTTTAAATAATCTTTAGAGAAAAAGTGGTATGATATTAGTACAATGACGGCACTTAAAAAGTGAAATGGTGAGTCTTGCTTGTAATTAATCGTTTATACATCATAGTAATAGCTTGAAATAATATATATATAACGCCTGGCCTCCCTAAGCACTCAAAAACAAGTTTCTTTTTCTTCTTTTTTGCTTTTGTTTCTCTTTTCTTTGCTGTAACAATCGAAATATAAAAATTCTCAACTGATAGTTCGAATTCTATCATGAGATCAAAACTCTGTGCTCTCATTATGAAATTTTTAATAAATAGAACGCCAAACAACAATATAGCTTTTTTCTTTTTAATTATTGATATTATTATTATTATTTTCCTTTCTTTCTTTGAGATTATGATGGACTAGAGTAACAAAATAAAGAATATAGTGTTTGTGGAAGTAGGCATATATTTTTAAGTCACTACGAAGAACATGTGACTTGACACCTAATTTTCCACTTCATCAACTTAGAAATTTAGAAATCAAATGATTTGACACCTCCATTATAATTTTCCACTTCTCTACTTTTCCTCTCATTCAAAGGGTGTTACAGTTCACAGGGTTTTGCTAATCAATTTGTGATTAAAAAATATTTAGAGTTAAATCCTTAATATTAACATAGTTAACAATTAATGTCTCAATTGCTAAAATTGTCAGAAGACTACAAATAAATATATGATTAATTCTAACAGTAAAGGAAAATGTTAAGACTATCCCACGTCTAAATTAATGGTAGAATAATAGAGTCTATATGTACATATAATATGTCCTTTATTTATTGTTTCCTCACAGTTTACAAACGACACTTACTTGAACTATTTGCCTAACTCTTTACTCGTGTTTTTTCTTCTTTATACGCAAATAAAAGAACAAGACTACGCACAGCAAGTTGGATTGGGGCATTACTACCACGTCTGTTTCGAGGGTTGTCTAGCAAATTTCGAAATAGGCAGCGACGGAGTTGAAGCTTCTGAGCTTTATCCAGAGGTGAAGTACACTTCAGTGGAGGAGTACATGAAGCGCTATGTGTAAGAAATGACGTGTTATGATTTCTCTTATTGTGTGTGATGTAGAATAATGGCTGAAAAATGATGCATCCAATAATTGAGGTACTTGGATTTATGACTTTGTTTAATGTCATAAAAACTTCTACACTTTGTAATTGGTACTTAATATTCAAGCTTTATATTTGCTCGACTAGCTACTAAATTTTTATTGGACACTTTTCAATCATATCCTAATAGGTGCACAAATACCAATCCAAAAACTCGAGTATGAGTAGAGTAAAGACCAAAAAATCTCCCATTTTTTTACAAAATGCTAATTCTGACATTGTGCTCTTAAAAATTTTAAATACAGAACATATCTATTCGATCTAAATTATCCGTTGGGTCATATATGGTCAAAATTATATTGTAAAATCACACAAATACGCATAGTTATAATTAATCAAATAGTCTTAGTACCTCCTTAACCTAACAACCAAGACCAGGGTTCTTTTATAAATAGCAGTTCTAAAACTTAACGTTTCTCATATAGAAGTTAAATAAATATGTGTAGAAATATATAGTTTTTTGGATTTTGACCAAAAATATATCCACTATGGTTTCAGCAAAGAGAGAATTACAACTAAAATTGTTTTTACCATATTCCATCGTATACATGTTACCATGTAACAAAATTTTAAAGGTTATTTTCCTACAACATGAATTTCTCCCCTCTGACCTTTTTGTTCATTTGATTATTTTAGAAAAGGTTTATTTCAATCCATGGTGGACCCTGGATTGTTTTTCTGAAGGGAGAAGGCATAATAGAAAAATTTTGTACAAAATTAAACACAAAAAATACAAATCAAATGAGAGATTAAGGATTTAAACATCAAAAAATAAAAATTCGGGATTTAAATGTAAAAATACTAAAAATTAGGGACTTTTGCTGCCAATTATCTAAACTATAACTAACTAAATAAATGGAAAATTAAAGTGAGAAGAACATATCTATAAATTTTCAAAAAGCTAATTAAAAAATCATTTAAAAAAAAAAAACAACATTTGAAGGGACGCATGCCCACCCTTGCCATGAGGTGCGTCCGCCAGTGATTTCAGTTAAAGGAGTTCTAATTGGAATATTTAATTCAATTTATTAATAAGAGTTTAAATGGGAATGGGATTCTACTAATGTTCTATTATAAATGTGGGGTATTTCCACACCCTAGTCTATTAAGACATTCATAATGAAAAAAGACCACGTACGTAAATATTATTAAAATTAATGATCATTATTATATTACATGTTTAAAATTATTTGAATACCCTATTCTTTAACAAATTCTAAGATATACTATTTGAGTTAAGGAAAATTTTGAAATTTTTGAATTTTTCATTAGATGAAAATCCCAGTTCTATAAGTGATCTATAATTTATCTATTATTTCATCACATACTTTAAAAAAATGTCAAAATTGATAATATGACCCATTGTAAATAGGTGCTATGTGATATAAGAGAATCATAATAGGGTTTCTTAGACAAATGGCTAAAATTTTCATTTTTAATTCAAAAATGGCTATTTTTTCAAATACTATCAAAAAAGGGGCAATTTATCAAAATTATGCCTAAAAAATCAGTTTTATAATAAATATATCAATATCAAACACTATCAAAATTGATATATTTTAAATAAAATTGATATACTAGTAAAAAATTGATCTACTAAAAAAGGACCACTCAGCTGAATAAAAAATAAAAATGGCCATTATGAAATTAGGGGTAAAAAAGGCCCATTTTTAAAAAAAAAAATTGATATGGACAAAAAGTCATCTTTTATAAATACTCATCATGACATTCATTAATTGGCAATTGCCTCACAGAATTCGAGAGAGAATTTCTTGAGATCAAAATGTTGGTTTAGAGAAATCCACTGAAAGAGGATCAAAAAGAGTTTTGGTTCTTTGGCATTTGTGGACAAGTTTTGAAGAAAAGACCACAACTTAGACCATTTGTCACGTTTCATTCCAGAAGATCGTTTGGTTTGGAGCCGAGTATTCTTACTTATCATAGTTAATATATAAGAAATTAAACCCAGATCATATGCAAAAAAATAAATAAATAAATAATAAAAAATAAAAAGATAATTAACAAACTGTTTCTCTATATATTTCATTGTATTTTCTCAAAAAGGATAACTACATTTTTTATATCTTGCATTTTGAAAATCGTTTAATTTATACTATGTATTTTGGTTATTATTGATTTTTATATTTTTTAAACTTGTAACAAATTCATGTCTTCTGAGTCAAACATTAATTTTAATCATTGAGTTTATACAAAATATCCTTTTAAATTTTGTAGATACATTTTAATACTTAATTTATATTTAAAATTAATTTTAAAAGTACACATATTAAAAAAATAATTTAAAAAAATAAAAAACATAAAAATCTTAAATTTTGTTTATAAACATATTTTTATCAATTTTAGGTAAGTTTTAAATTTAAACTTCTTTTTAAATAAATAAATATATATATATACATAAACTTCAAAGGGTATTTTTGTAAACATATTTATTAAATTAGTATTTGATCTAAAGATGATATAAATTTTTTACAAATCCTAAATCTGAATGTTGATAATAATCAAAATATAAAGTATAAACTAAACAAATTATCAAAATGCAACGTATTAAAATATAATTAATCATTCTTAAAATGTTAAAAGGTTATTTTCCCTATAAGATTAAGAGTCCAATATGGACTTTTCGGGGAGAAAAATCAACTATCTAATTGTTATATTTTATAAAAACTTATGCATTATATACAGTTTTCTTCATAAAATTGTTTTATTTCATAAAATTTTTTTATATCATATTTGGCTAAGTATACAATTTGATGAGAAAAAATGAACTCAATAAATGAGAACGGAGTGTATTTTATTTTTCGTTTATTAATGTTGGTAGAAAGCCTAAATGTTTATATTTATATTTGTATCATGTATTATAACGTATTAAATTTTTATTTTTTTTTAATTCCAATTTACAAACTTTTAGATATTATGTGTTTTTTCCAATTCAATTTGGAAGACATTTTAAATGAAACGAAAACTCAACATTCTATATAGGAAAAATAATAATTGTGCAACATCAAATAATATGTGATCAACTTTGCAAATTAATCTAGCAACTTCAGAAGATAACAACAAAAAGCTGGCGAAAAAACAACCGAAATAAATAGAACCTACACCAGTTTAGATTCTTGTGAGAGAAAACATATATAAAACTAATACACATATATATATATATATATACATAGAGAAATAAAGACCTTAACATAAATAAAACTAACACATATATATATATATATATATAGAAATAAAGACCTTAACATAAATAGAAGGGAAAAAAAACTATATATTGGGAAAATCCTACTGGAATGGAGAGTGAGATCACAAAGGATCTCCATCTCCAATTGGGTGAAAATCAAAGAGAAGGAAGATAAGCTTTTAGAAAAACAGAGGCTACAGTTTTACAAACTAATGAAAGAGAAATGAGAATTATTAACTTTAGCATTGTTTTGTTGCAAGTATAATGGTTTGTTTGATCAGTTGACCAATTTTAGCAGAGAGCTGTAAAGGTATTAAAAGTCATTTCACAATGAAATTTTTACCAAACATGACCCAAGGCCAAGGGATATCTTTCTGGGGTATGATTTGACAAACCAGGTGGATAGAGATTGCTTTCATGAAAAGACATGATGTAAAAGTAACTTATAACACAATTGTACAGATTCTAGATCCTAAGCTCCAATATTTTCTTCAAAGCACTGATTCTTAGTCACAGGCAATTCTAATAATCACTTTTGTCTGCTCTCGAAAGTTCAACATTAGCATTTTCCCCTGATTGACAATGCAGGAAAATGATGCAACCTGGAAGAAATGTCAATCTGTTCAAATGGAACTCCATACAAGTACTATTCGAAACATTAAACTATCTACAATCTCCTGAACAAATGAGCTAAAAATTCACAAAATATCACATGTAGCATAGCAGATGCCAGCATATTTACCTTTGTCTTGACAAAGATGCTAAAAGGTGTTAAAGAAGTTCATGAAGGTTCCCTATCTGTACAAATCCCTGAAAAGAAAAAACTGAAACATATGAAAAACAGACATAGAATGTAACTAAACATAATTGTTTCTGAAAGTATATATGCTAGAAGTCCATGAATTTATGAGGCTGAACTCCTAATTACATTTTTATGGACGTGGGGTGGGGATTTGAACTTGAGACTTCCGCATCGGGATAAGGTGTGGTTATCACCAGGCTATTCCTACAACACAATCTAACGACTAGATTGAAATATAGAAATCATAATTTACAAGGCACGGTTTAAATTACTAAACTGAGTTTAATGGAAACCTGGAGAAAATCAGGGCACAATAAATCAATATCCTGGAAGGTTTTATACCTAATAGAGAACTACACACGGTCTACCTTCGTCTTCTAGAAATAACCCACATCCTCAAAAAAAAAAATAAAATAAAAAATAATAATAATAATAAGAGAGAGAGAGAGAGACAGAAGTCTGGCCTACTCCGGGTTAAACAAAGATAGGTTAGTACTTATTATTATCAATTTTCAATTAATTTGATACACATTAGACTAAAAGAAGCAAAAGGTGCTAAAGATTACATTCTGCATCACACATTGCTCACCAGAGGAGTTATCTAAGTAAATTTCAAGCTGATGGAAGAATATCCAAGGCAACTTCCTTCAGGGAAGGCATAGTTTCTTGTTGATGAAGACAAACGTATTTATTCCTCACTTTTCGAAGGACTTTCCAAGGACAAGGGTAGGATCTGAATGTTCGAAAGATAGATAAGTAACCATACTTGTTCTGTAATAGAAAACACTGCTACCAACTCAAGAGTGTAAAACTGCAAAAACTTTCTTATATAAACAATCAATAATTAGGTAGCAAACCTGAAAAGAGTTCCCCCCTTGGATCCCTTAAAATTGTGAATATAATATACAGTCTCCATCAATGGAAATAGGGTCTTCAAAAGTGCAGCCAACTTTGGGTAAAAGAATGGTGGATAATCTTATTTTATTCAAGAAAAATGTCATGCATGTAACAGGACTTGATTATGAGGCTTCTAGATGCTACAGTTCAAGAGTTATCTCTGTTATTTCTTAACACTAGGGAAATCATGCTTCAAAAGTCGGAAAATTTAAGAAAAAATATATCATCGGGTGCCAGACCATGTCATATCAGTCCCACAAATATTCCTATTTTACTTGCAAGAGCGGAGTCAACAGTACCATAGATACTAGAAGCTAGCTATTGATTAATATGTACAAGTTTGTGATTTTTGTGTGCGTACAAGAGAGAGAGAGAGAGAGAGAGAGAGAGAGAGAGGGCGTACATGTGGTGGCTGGTTTTCGCTTTAGTATATGAGGCAAAACAAAGTAAAATTAATGAAAATTAGACAACTTCTATGAAAAGTTTACAATAATGGCATGTAGACACTGTTTCATGGTGTCTAGCTTGTGCGAATAAACAAGTAAACTCAGGGAAAGTGTCAAAATGCTAACTGTAAAAAGGATACATCCAGATCTTATGCGGTCAAGTTCACCATTAAATATAATCAGTTTCCGGGAGGAGTTGACGACAGCTTCTTTGTAAAGCTCTTCAACAACAAGCATTTCTGAATAATGAGATAACAGTAGATATTAAAGATACTTATTCAATATTAAGTTAATAAATAGTAGACAGGAGTTTTGCACCTACCGTTGACATTAAAATAAGGGTAAGCAACTAGGAAAAGTTCATCTTCTGGCTTCACACGGTCCTTCATTTTTACTTTTTCTACAAAACCAAAGTCTTCGAAAAATGATGGCTTTGTCAAATAGTCCAACTTGAAGGAAGCTCCTCCAAAGACCGAATTTCTTGCAAATGTAACTTCATTGGCCTCGGGGAAAAACTGAAAGTTCCACAGAGGGTTTTTCCATGAAGTTTCATGCTAGGAATAAAAAGAAATTTTAAGGAAGGTGGCAAAATATTAGTTAGGTGTCACCTTAAGGATAAAATTGATCATAAATTCTACTGCAATTTTAACAGACAGGAAAGCATTTGAGGAACTGTACTTCAAAGCTGAATAGGAAAACTGTTATCAGAGAATACCCTGGGCTGTTATTATACGGCCACTAATTTTGAAATTAGCTTGATAAAAAGAGTAGCAATTTGATTTAAAAATCTGCTCCTTATTTGTAGGATAATTATTTGTCAATACCTTTTTATTTACTAGTCCTTGATTTATGGATTCTGTGATCAGATCCTAGCTCTATAAATAAAGGTTGCAATCTCCTCGAGAGAACATCAAGCAGCAATAATATTTTTCTTGTCAGTCAGATATGCCAAACCAAGTTATCAATTGAGACCATTTATGACATAAATATTGTATAATAGCCGTATATATTTATAATTAGTTGAATATCAATAGGTCCTAGCTGTATATATTTGTAATAAGTAGAGTATCAATAGGTTTCTTCTTCTAATCAGATTTGACCGTTGTAATGGCTGATTTTTAGCAGTATAATTATTCCTATGTATCTATATAAACCTAGGACCTCTCTCAAAGAGGGCATTCAATCCAATTGTCATGGTACCAGAGCCTAAAGTCTAATCTTTCTCATGTGTTTTGAGGAACTTTGCTCTTGGAGTCCTCCTTGATTCTGGGTTGTATTGAGTTGTTGTTATCCTTGGTGGCTGTTAGTAATTTTTTTTCTCCTTCGGAAATTTTTTTTTTTTTTGGGAGGCTTTTCAAGTGAATATCAACACTTTCTGGAAGGTGTGGACAAACCATCGATAAAATCTAGTGGCTGTCTAAATCTGTTTTTGCTGATTTGAGACGTTTGTTTTTATCATGTCAACTAGTAATATCGATTCTTTCAGTGTTCATTTCACTGCAAAGAATTATTCTGCTTGAGAATTTTAATTTCAATTTTTTGTCACCGGAAAGGAATTGTGGAGTCATATTAATGGCAGTATTCCTGCACCTACTGATTCTTCCAAGTTGGCCTAATAGAAGGTCAAAGATGCTCGTGTGATGTTTTGAATTCTCGGATCTATTGATCCTCTCATTGTTCTTAATCTCAGACCATATAAGACTGCGAATGATATGTGGGAGTATTTGAAGAAGGTCTACAACCAAGATTACACCGCTCGTCGTTTTCAGGTGGAACAAGATATTGTCAATTACACTCAGGGCAATCTCTCTATCCAAGAACACTTCTCCGACTTTCAGAGTTTATGGGCAGAGAATACTGACATGATTTATGCCAAAGTTCCTGTCGAGTCTCTTTCAGCTGTTCAAGAAGTCCATGAGCAAAGCAAGATATACCAGTTTTTGATGAAGTTGCGATCTGAATTTGAGACTATCCGTTCCAATTTGATGAATTGCATTCCTTCTCCCTCATTGGATGTTTGTTTTGGGGAATTACTCCATGAAGAACAACGTCTACTCACTCAAGCCACCTTCCCACAATAACAAATGACTCCAAATTCCATAGCCTATGCAGCTCAAAGGCAAGGAAAGGGTCAGGATATGAGCAAAGTTCAGTGCTAAAGCTGCAAAGAATATAGGCATATTGCTACAAATTGTGCGAGGAAGTCTTGCAATTATTACAAAAAGATAGGACATATCATCAAAGACTATCCTATTCGTCCTCAAAATCATCAAGCTAAGGGTCTTCATGCCATTGTTAGCTCTTCCTCTACCAATTTACCTCTCGTTGCACAAGGAACTCCTAGACAATCTATTCTTACACTAGAAATGGTACAGCAAATGATTATATCATCCTTTTCTGCCTTTCAAGATAACAACCCTGTAACATCTTCAGCTTCACTAATTGATTCTGGTGCCTTTAATCATATGACCCATTCCTCTGCCACTCTTAGCAATGTTCGACAATATCAAGGTTCCTCCAATATTCAGGTTGCCAATGATAGTCAATTACCAATCCATGCTCTGGGAGATATTAATGCCACGTTTAAAGATATGTTTGTTCCACCTGAATTGTCCACTAGTCTGATATCAGTAAATCAGTTAGTTGATAACAATTGTGATGTTATGTTTTCTCGTGATGGTTTTCTTGTGCAGGATCAATTATCGAGGAAGATACTTGCGAAAAGGCCTAAAGTTGGGAGACTGCCTCCTCTGCATTTTTCCATTCCTAATACCATCTCTCTAGCTTGTACTACTATACATCATAAGGATGAAATATGGCATAAATGTTTGGGCCACCCTAATTCTGTTGTTTTATCTCATTTAGTACAGTCTGGTTTGTTAGGTAATAAAGACTAATTTCCCTCGCAACATCTTTCCTTTGATTGCTCCACATGTAAATTGGGTAAGAGTAAATCTCTTTCTTTTTCATCACAAGGAAGTCGTGCTGAAAAATGTTTTGATTTGATTCATAGTGATATATGGGTGTTACTCCTGTTATATCTCATGCTCGTTATAAATATTTTGTGACTTTTATTGATGATTACAATAAGTTTCTTGGATTTACTTTCTTCGATCTAAATCTGAGGTATTTTCTGTTTTTCAAAAATTTAAGGCCTATGTTGAGACTCAATTTTCTTCTAATATCAAAATAATAAAATCTGATTTTGGTGGGGAATATATGTCACTTAAGTTTCAAGAGTATTTACAACAAAAGGGCATTCTTTCTCAAGCTCTTGTCCTGATACACCTGAGCTTTACGAAAAAATCGCCACCTTTTAAACGTGGTTCGAACTTTATTGCTTGAATTTGTTGTTCCATCTAAATTCTAGATTAAAGCCTTGTCTACAACAGCTTAATTAATAGGCTACGCTCTCATGTTCATAACTTTGATTCTCCTTATTATTGTCTTCATCATCAACATCCTAGCTATCTTTATATGCATACTTTTGGTTGTGTTTGTTTCATTCATTACCACTTCGTGAATGTCACAAACTTTCTGCTTAATCTGTTAAATGTGCATTCATGGGATATAAAAATTCACACAAAGGTTATGTCTGTTATAATCCATTGTCTAATCGATTGCGCATTTCACGTCATGTTATTTTCTTTGAAAATTAGTATTTCTTTTCTACTCATGTTGAGCCTTTGCCAGAGATACATCCTTTTCCTACCTTTGATGAGACTCATACTATTGAACGATTTCAATCCAAATTTATGTATAAATGACGCCGCTCAATATTGCCCCTTCCTGAGACTGACCCGCCAGTTGACCCTGTTCAACCTACTCCTTCTGTGACGGATCAGAATACTGAAATCATTCATCGATGATCAACAAGAGTCTCTCGTTCTCCCGATCGGTATGGATTTTCTGATACATCTTTTCATGCTACAATGTCATTAATTCCAATTCCTTTGTGTTATTCAGAGGCTGTTAAACATGAATGTTGGCTTGAGGCAATGGCAGAAGAACTTTAGGCTCTTCAGGACAATCAAACGTAGGATGTTGTTCCTCATCCTGCTCATGTCAAAGCCATTAGTTGTAAATGGGTATATTCGGTCAAGCTACACTCTGATGGCATTTTGGAATGCTATAAAGCCCAATTGGTTGCTCTTGGTAACAACAAACAAGAATATGGAGTGGATTATGAGGAAACTTTTGCTCCAGTCACCAAAATGACTACTATGCGCACAGTTCTGTCCATTGCTACTTCGCAATGCTTTTCTACACGGTAATCTCAAAGAAACAATTTACATGGCCCTACAACCAGGCCTGACGCCTTCCTCTTCTTCTGATGTATGTAAGTTGAGGAGATCTCTATATAGCTTGAAACAGGCTCTTCGCGCATGGTTTGAAAAATTTCGATCTAAATTGCTTCAATTTTCCTTTACACAAAGCCAATATGACTCATCATTGTTTCTTTGCAAGACATCTACTGTTATTATTCTCCTTCTTGTTTATGTCGATGATATTGTTATTACTGGGACAGATTCTGCCCTTATTATTCGTCTACAGTAGCATCTTCAAACCTCATTCCATATGAAAAATCTTGGGAAACTTATGTATTTTTTAGGGTTGGAAGTTCATACTGATTCTTCTGGTATCTTCCTAAATCAACATAAATACACACATGATTTGATTACTCTAGCAGGACTACATGATACTTAAACTGTAGATACTCCACTTAAGGTAAATGCAAAGTATCGATGCGACGAAGGTGATCTTTTTTCCAATCTTACTGTATTTCGTCAGTTGGTAGGCATTTTGAACTACTTGACCCATTACTCGACCTGATATTAGCTTTGCAGTTCAACAAGTTAGTCAATTTATGCAGCACCCACAACATCTATATTTAGCTCTTGTTGTTCGTCGCATCATTCGGTGTCTCCATGGACTCCTAGTCGTGGCTTGTTTTTTGTTGCAGGGTCTCCTCTTCGTCTTGTTGCATACAGTGATGCTGATTGGGCAAGATATCCTGATACTCAAAAATCTATCACAAGCTGGTGCATGTTCCTCGGTAATTCCTTAATCTCTTAGAAAAGCAAAAGGTAGGCTCGTGTTTCTAAGTCTTCTACTGAATCTGAATATCGTGCCATGTTTGCTACTTGTTCGGAGATCATCTGGCTTTGAGGACTACTAGCTAAACTTGGCTTTCCTCAAACTAATCCACCTTCACTCCATACTGATAACACAAGTGCCATTCAAATTGCTAGTAATCCCATATCCCATGAGCGTACAAAACATAATGAAGTAGACTGTCATTCTATTTGGGAAGCTTTGTTCAATCGTATTATTTCTCTACAACATGTTTCCTCTTATCTACAAATAACTGATATATTTACAAAGGCCATGACTCGACAGCATCATCAGTTTCTTGTGGGCAAATTGATGCTTCTTGATCATCCAGCATCAATTTAAGGGGGGATGTCAGTCAGATATGCCAAATCAAGTTATCAATTGAGAACATTCATAACATAAATATTGTATTATAGCAATACATATTCATAATTAGTTGAATATCAATAGGTCATAGCTGTATATATTTGTAATAAATAGAGTATCAATAGGATTCTTATTTAGATCAGATTTGATCGTTGTAATGGCTGATTTTCAGCAGCGTAATTATTCCTATGTATCTATATAAAATTGGGACCTTTCTCAAAGAGGGCATTCAATTCAATTGCCATCTCTAATAGTGTTTTATTTTTTACTTCCGAGTCCAGTTTTATGGTATCAGAGCCGGAACTCTGTTGAGGAGAAAACAATGGCCAATCCTTATAGGAAGGCTCTTATAAGGATAAGCAAGGAAACTAGCAAGGAAACTTCTGTGAAAAATCCTGCGCTAGGCCTTAAAATTGTTCCCACTGCTTAAATTCCCGTTGCTCAAGTAGATAATCTCTCTCTTCAGATTACTACTCATAAACTCAATGGAAAAAATTTTTTACAATGGTATAGATCAGTCCAAATGGTGATCCGAGGACATGGTAAAATCGGCTATATCGATGGAACAATAAAACAACCAGAATTGAATGATCCTCTTTACTCCAGATGGGATACTAATAATGCCATAGTTATGGCCTGACTTGTCAATTCCATGGAAGATCATATTGGTGCACTATATCTTATGCACAATACAGCCAAGATAATCTGTGATAGCGTCAAAAAGGCCTACTCAAATTTGAATAACTCTTCACAACTACTCGAGTTGAGAGATCAGGCTCAAAATCTAAAACAAGATGGACTAGATGTCATAGACTATTCCACTACCCTCACAAAAATTTGGCAGGAACTAGATCTTTTTGATTGCAATGACTGGTATAGTAATTATGATAAAAAATATTACAAGACTGCTGAAAAACAGAGAGCTTATGATTTCTTGGCTGGGCCGAACAAAGATCTGGATAAAGTTAGAGGACATCTACTTGGAATAAAACCTATACCAGCCATAGACGAAATTTTTGTTGAAGTTCGACAAGAAGAATATCGGAAGAAGGTGATGCTTGGAAACCCAAAAGTTGTGATTCAACCAGAAAATTCGGCCTTTGCTGCTCGTGGTGTAAAACCTACTCATGGTGATGATAATTCCAACCGCAGAGATTCTCAAACCCCTGGGAGAGGCAAACTTTGGTGTAATAACTGTCAGAGGACAAATCATACATAAGACACTTGTTGGAAACTCCATGGGAGACCAGCAAGCTAGCGAGACAATCGAAACAACAGTCAGAGCCCTTTAAACCTCCTCAGATCAGTCAATCCAAAAACCCGTAGAAGGAAATGGTGGTATTTAACTCAGCAAGGAACAGTTAAAATATCTCTATAAATTGTTGACAACTGTCAAAAACCCTAATAGTTCTCTTTTAGCCGAGAAAGGTAATTTTTTATCTACTCTCACTTGTACCACTAAAGGATCTTAATCTTGGATTACAGATTCCGAGACATTAGATCACATGATGGGTTGTTCATAATTATTTTCTTCCTATGTGCCAAACTCTGGGAATTCTAAAATAAGGATTGCAGATGGATCTCAATCAACGATTACAAGAATAAGAACAATTGAAATTAGTCCTCATGTTACTTTTAAATATGTCCTACATGTTCCAAAATTGTCTCATAATCTCTTTTCTATTAGCAAACTGACCAGAGATTGCAATTGTATCATCATTTTCTCATACTCCATATGTGAATTTCAAGATTTGACTTCGGGAGTGAAGATTGCAGTGCTAGAGAGTGCAGAGGACTCTACTACTTTGAGAAGGATGTGAGCGTGAATAAACATATTCTTACTACTGGCCGTGATTCTCTTTCTATGTCTAGAGAAAGTGAAATAATGTTTTGGCATCATAGGTTAGGCTATCCGAGTTTTCCATATTTTAGACATTTATTTCCCTCTTTATTTTGAAACTGTGATAATTTTCAATGTAAAGTTTGCCAATTATCTAAAGACCAACATAATGTTTATCATTCCAAATCATATAGAGCATCTAAGCCATTTGCATTAGTTTATAGTGATATATGGGGTTCATCGTATTCAAACTCTTAATCATAAGAGATGGTTTATTAACTTCATTGACGATCATATTCGGGTATGCTGGATTTATTTCTTTACAGAAAAATTTGAGGCTAAACAAATCTTTAAAGATTTTTATTATATGATAAAAAATCAGTTTGGAACAAACATTCAAATTTTACACAGAGTATATGCTTCCCTTTCTCTCTCTCCCAGACCCGTCTCCCCCCCTGGTTCTCCCTCTCCCTCGTCTCTCTCACTCTCGGCCGAAGGAAGCTGCGCCGCTGCCCAAGCTTTATCTGGCCGAGTAGACCACCGGCGAGTCCACCCCAGGCCACCACGAGCCAACGTCGAGCAGCAGCGAACGCCGGAAGAGCTCGCCATCGCCGGGGAAGAAGAAAAAGCCGTTTTGACCCATTTCGGATTTTTGGCTGCCGGCGAAGATTCTGGCGTCCACTCGACTCCAAACCAGTCCCGTTGGATTCGTATCGTCGCATGGATCGTCAAGGTATATATATCTCAACCTCATACTGTCCGGATCAAAAATTATCATTTTTGGATATTTTGAGTTTTTGAATTTTAGTTTTCGATCCGGCCGTTGGATTGTGTTTTTGAGTTCATTTTTGGAATGTACTCGGAAAATGGAGAAGTTTGATATATATATATATATATATATATATATATATATATATATATATATATATATATATATATTGTGTGGTTTGGTGATCGGCACAAAAATCAAGATCGGACGGTCAAGATTTTGCCTCATTTTGCGTACCACCGGTCCGATGTGGGCCCAGACCCGAATTGGACAAGTTATATGTCTAACATAGCTATTTTGGGTGCTAAGAATTCAGTGAAGAGGTCCGTTTGTGCAGTTGAAGCTTCGGTGAGAAGTTGGTTTTTTGCAAGAGGACGATCGCGGGTTTAGAATTAGTTCCCGACCCTCCGGGCGATCGTCAACGATACCTTGAGGAGTCAATAGCGCGGTATTGCTATTCGAGCGAAGTAGGGATTCAATTACCTGTGTTTTATATCGTTTTCGAACAAAATTTACTTTCTGCAACATATGAGAATAAACGTGATTTTTAGACTGTTTAAATGTCTGTGATGGGAATTTGTTGTATGAGATATATACTGTATTGCTCTAGGAATTTTCTGAGTGCAGGTTATTTTGGGTAAAATAATAATAGGGCCGTTATGTTGCCTGTTTTTCTATAAAAATCTAGTATGCTGATTTTATTGAAAAATCCGAGCATAGTGATTTTCACACTTCAGTTCGGTATTGTACGTGTCATAGGATTATACATGAGCACCGTGTTAGCATCGTGGGTCTACAATGTGGCGCTGCGTGCCCCACCGTCGGTAAAAGTCCGTAAACTTGCTCGAGGTCTTGTTACTTCTGATTATCTCCCTATTTGGTAGGTGTAGACAATTCAGTTGCCCCTCCAGGTTTGGTAGGCGACACATGGGTGCCCCCTCCGGGTATGGGCTTAGGTATCAGGCAGGCTGTTGGGAACACTTAGTGCCATCATCTTGGGTTTCCACAGATGAGAGGATGTGAGCTCATGGGAATGGGTTGATTTGTGTCATGTGCATATGAATTGAATAGCTTTGATTACGCTGTTTTTTATATATATATGGATTTCCGGTTTGGATTATATATATATGGATATTTTGGACTAAACTAACCATGTAGGAATTCTCCATCACAAAAATATTTTCGATCGAGGTAATTGTTTTTCCTACTGGGCATTTTATGCTCTCCCCCCTACCTTCCTCCTCAGGTGGTGTCCAGTGCGATCTTGGTGATCAAGAGGAGTAAGAGGTCATCTAGATTGCAGTTCGTCTCTTAATAATGCTAGTAGTTTGTTGTCGTAGTCTTTGGACTATTTGGATTTTGTGTTAGCATTGAACCAAGATTACTGCTTTCTATGTTGTCTATAAACTGATGTATGTTATTTTGGTGTTTGACTCTTTAGTGGATGATGATGATGCTGGGTTTTATATTTAATTTTGCATTTTTAAATAATTGTTCAATCCATGTTTAATGGTGTATACGAACTGTGGGAGTGGTTCACAGGATGGAATTCCGATTACTTTACTTAAATGGACCGTTTTTATTTTAAAAAAAAAAAAACTAGAACTTTTGACACTTTTCAAATAAATCAAGGAATTTCCCAGTTTTATGAAATTCACTTTCTGCCACTAGCCCGGGTTTTGGGTCGTGACAGAAATTTTTGGTATCTGAGCTTTGAGTTTAACAACTTGGACGTATCACCATTAAACTAGATTAAAGTTGATTTTTATGATAAGCATGCATCATTATCTCACAAATAGTTTGGCATATTGTTTCAGACTTGTAACGATGCCTCCTAGAAGAGTTCTGCGGCACCAGCCGGATGCCGAACCTCTTCGTCCGGATTTCACTCATCTGATCGAGGCAATGCAGCAGGCATTCATCTAGATGAGCAATCCAGACTGTCAACCTCCAACTCTGAGGGAACGTCAGTTGGATCAGGCTGATCATCTCCAACGGTTCATGCGTCTCCAGCCAGGGCAATTTGATAGTAGACCAGAAGCTCTCTTGGCAATTGCTTGGTTGCGTGAGATGGAGAGGCACTTTCGAGCCCTTGGTACTCCGGTTGTGTTTTGAGCTGTGTTTGCTGTTACTCGTTTGACGGGGAATGCCATTTGTTGGTGGGAGATAGTGGAACAGATGCAAGATGTAGTGGGCTTGACTTGGGAAGACTTTGAACGGATTTTCAAGGCCCAGTATGCCAATGAGGATCAACAGGATGAAGTAGTGAACTGATTTGAGACGTTGACCCAAGGTAACAGAACGGTGAACGAATACCTGATAGAGTTCACTGAGTTGGCAAGTGTTGCTCTTAGACCGAGTACGAGTGAGAAGTACCAAGTTGCCAAGTTCAAGAGTCGTATGAATCGGAACATTTTCAACAGGATTGGTATCCAGACTTTCCATACTCTTCCTGAGATTGCAGTGGCTGCCCAGCGGGTAGAAACCATCGAAGAAAGTTTGGATTCCAGGAGGAACCAGCGGAGAGAAAATGACAGGAAAGCCACCAGAAGGAACCAGGGGCAGTGGTCAGCCCAGGGTACTCCGAGCAGTGGGAGCTCAAACAGCAGTGGTTTTTATGGGGGTGGCAAAGGTAGTCCGTACGGAGGATGTTTTGTTTGTGGCCCGCAGGTTCATCGGAAGAGGGAGTGTCCCAACCGTCTGAAGCAATCTCCTCTTTCTCATGGAAGACCGTAGAGGAGCCAGTCAGGTTTTGTTCCCTATCAGAACACTCAAGCAAGGCCGCAACAGTCACAAGGTGCTTCGTAGGCTTTTACTTCCCCTCAGCCTTATCAGCATCAGTACCGCCCTCAGGGTTTTAATCAGAACTTTCAGACTCCTCAGGCTTCATGGAGTCAGGGTGAGCGTGGTTTTGGCAGTAGTGGTCCAGGATCCAGCAGCAGCCGTCCTGGCCAAGGAAGAGGCAACAAAGGGAAGGGAAAGGTGATTGGCCAAGCCTATACTTTTACTGGGGCAAACGACACTCAGGATCGCACTGGTCGAGGTGTTGTTGACGGTATGATCCTTCTTTCACACTCTTGGGCACATGTTTTGTTTGATACTGGTGCATCCCATTCATTCATATCCTTATTGTTTGCTCAACTGTTTGGGTTGGAATTTTCTGATTTGGATTATGTATTGTCGTTGGGTACACCTTTGGGATGAGTGGCCGATGTGTCTAGTGTGTGTAAGTCTTGTCGGGTTGTGGTTGGCGATAGGAAGCTTCTTGCTGATTTGATTGTGTTGCCGATGGGACAGTATGACGTGATACTCGGTATGGATTAGTTGTCGAAATATCGAGCCGTTGTAAACTGTCATAAGAAGCGGGTGACTCTTTTTCCTAGTGATGGACATCCTATTGTCTATCATGCTAGAATGAGTCCATTGGAGCCTAGTCCTGTTTTGAAAGCGTGCATGGGTGGAAGAAAGAAACTCGAGTCTTTTGGGAACTTGCTTGCCATGGATGGCAAGGTGAGGATAGACGATCAAGACCTATAGATTCTGATGGTGTGTGAGTATTCGGAGGTGTTTCCTGAAGACTTGCCGGGGTTACCACCTGATAGGGAGATCGAGTTTTGTATTGAACTAGTTCCTGGAGCTCAGCCAGTTTCTATTCTAGCCTATCGCATGGCACTTGCTGAGATGGAAGAACTAAGAGAAAAGTTGGACGATCTGCTTTCCAAAGGCTAGATGTACAAAGTAGCACTTCTCCTTAGGGTGCTCATGTTTTGTTTGCGAAGAAAGCTGATGGTTCGTTGAGACTTTGTGTGGATTACTGGAAGTTGAATCAGTTAACGGTGAAGAACAAGTATCATTTACTAAGGATAGATGAGTTGTTTGATCAACTCGGTGGTTCAAGATTCTTCTCTAAGATCGATTTGAGATCTGATTATCATCAATTGAAGATAAGGGAAGATGATATACTTAAGACAGTATTCAGAACTCGATATGGTCATTTTGAGTTTCTGGTGATGCCGTTTGGTTTAACGAATACTCCCACAGTTTTTATGGATCTCATGAATCAGATCTTCAAACCGTTTTTGGATCATTTCGTGGTAGTGTTCATCGATGACATCCTGGTGTATTCCAAGACTCGAGAAGAGCATGCCGAACATCTGGGGATAGTACTCAAGATCTTGAGAGATCATCAGTTGTACGCCAAGAAATCAAAGTGTGACTTTTGGATATCAGAAGTGAAGTTCTTGGGTCATGTGATTTCTCACGGGGGTATTTCAGTCGATCCCGCTAAGATCGAAGCTGTCTTAGAGTGGGAAAGACCGAGAAATATAACGGAGGTACGTAGTGTCCTTGGATTGGCAGGCTACTACCATCGTTTTGTGCAAGATTTCTCGAGAATTGCTTTGCTTTGATGAAGTTGACCAGAAAGGACGTCAAGTTTGTTTGGGATCACGAAATTGAAGAAGCTTTTATCAGGTTGAAACAGAGTTTGACCACCGCACCTATTCTTACTATTCTTGACAGTAACGAGCCTTATGTGGTGTATACCGATGCTTCAAAGACGGATTTGGGATGTGTCTTGATGCAGAATGGTCGAGTTGTGGCTTATGCTTCTCGTCAGTTGAAGCCACATGAAAGGAACTATCCCACCCATGATCTNAAGGACGTCAAGTTTGTTTGGGATCACGAAATTGAAGAAGCTTTTATCAGGTTGAAACAGAGTTTGACCACCGCACCTATTCTTACTATTCTTGACAGTAACGAGCCTTATGTGGTGTATACCGATGCTTCAAAGACGGATTTGGGATGTGTCTTGATGCAGAATGGTCGAGTTGTGGCTTATGCTTCTCGTCAGTTGAAGCCACATGAAAGGAACTATCCCACCCATGATCTAGAACTTGCAGCCGTGATCTTTGCCTTGAAGATTTGGCGATGTTATTTGTATGGTGTGACGTTCGACATATTATCCGATCATAAGAGTTTGAAGTATCTCTTTACTCAGAAGGATTTGAACTTGAGACAGCGAAGATGGGTTGAGTATATGGAGGATTATGACTTCGACCTACAGTATCATCCTGGTAAGGCCAATGTCGTAGCCGATGCACTGAGTAGGAAGCCTCATGGTGCACTAGCTGCACTACTGTTTGAAGATTAGAAGAACTCAGTTGCGATTGGTGACTACAACTTGTAGTACTTCGAGAATGAAGGGGTTGCTTACTTGAGCAACATTGTGATTTCACCATCTCTTCTCTAAACTGTCCAGCAGAGTCAGTGGCAAGACAGGAAGTTGAGGACAACCTAGAATCGGCTTCAGAATGGTGAATAGTTAGATGGTTGGAGGACTAACAGAGAAGGGTTTTTGCTTTTCAGTGGGAAGTTGGTTGTAGCCAATGACCCTATTCTTCGAGCAACCATTCTAACAGAGGCTCACAAATCAAGGTTCGCAATACATCCAGGTAGTACCAAGATGTACCGGGACTTGAAGCGGCAGTATTAGTGGAAAGGGATGAAGAAAGATGTAGCTACCTTTGTGGCTAAGTGTTTGACTTGTCAGTAAGTCAAGGCTGAATACCATAGGCCAGCTGGATTTCTTCAGCCATTGCCAATTCCGGAGTGGAAGTGGGACAAGATCACGATGGACTTCGTGACTAGTTTGCCGAAGACCTTGAGGAAGAACGACGCAATTTGGATGATAGTCGATCGGTTAACGAAGAGTGTTCACTTTATACCGATCCGAATGGACTACTCACTCACTAAGCTCAGTAGAATGTATGTGGAGAACATCATACGCTTGTATGGTGTGCCTTTAAGCATAGTATCTGACAGAGATCCAAGGTTTACTTCTAAGTTTTGGAGAGCCTTGTAGAAAGCGTTTGTTACACAGTTGGATATCAGTACAGCTCACCATCCTGAGACAGACGGTCAGTCTAAAAGGACCATTCAGATTCTTGAGGACATGCTACGTTGTTGCATACTGGATTTTGGTGGGAACTGGGATGATCACCTTCCTTTGGTGGAATTTGCTTATAATAACAGTTACCAAACCAGTGTGGGTATGGCTCCATATGAAGTGTTATATGGAAGGCCATGTAGATCGCCTTTGTGTTGGACAGAGCCTGAAGAGCATATTACTTAACCTGAATTGATTGAAGAGACTACTTAGAAGATCAAGGATATCCAAGAGAGACTCAAAGAGATTCAGAGTCGCCAGAAGAGTTATACTGACTCGAAGAGGCGTGAGGTAGAGTTCGAAACTAGTGATTCCGTATTCTTGAAAATGACTCCAAGGCGAGGTGTTACGAGATTTGGAGTTAAGGATAAGCTTGCTCCGAGGTATATTGGTCCCTTTGAGATCACTAAAAGGATTGGACCAGTGGCGTATCGCTTGAATCTGCCTGCACAGTTGGGTCACATGCATAATGTGTTTCATGTGTCGATGTTGAAGAATTATACGCCGGACCCATCTCATGTTGTTCAGTATGTGCATGTACCGATCCAAGAGGATGTGTCCTATGAAGAGCAGTCTATTCGCTTATTGGCTAGAGAGTTGAAAGTGCTTCGCAACAGAGAAATACCACTTGTCAAGGTGCTTTGGGAACATCACAAAGAAGACGAGGCTACTTGGGAACTCGAGACGGAGATGTACGAGAAGTACCATCATTTGTTTAACTTTCAGTTAGAAGTTGTATTGTGATGTAAACGTTGACTTGTACTTTGAATTTCGAGACGAAATTCCTATAAGGAGGGGAGAATGTAAAAACCCAGTTTTTATAGGGGCATAATGGTCTTTTGACCAGATTTTAAAAAAAAATCAGATTATATATATATATTTTCCTTTCTCTCTCTCTCAGACCCGTCTCCCCCCCTGGTTCTCTCTCTCCCTCGTCTCTCTCACTCTCAGCCGAAGGAAGCCGCGCCGCCGCCCAAGCTTCGTCCGGCCGAGCAGACTGCCGGCGAGTCCTCCCCAGGCCACCACGAGCCAACGCCGAGCAGCAGTGACCACTAGAAGAGCTCGCCGTCGCCGGGGAAGAAGAAAAAGCCGTTTTGACCTATTTCGGATTTTTGGCCGCCGGCAAAGATTCCGGCGTCCATTCGACTCCAAACCGGTCTCGTTGGATTTTTATCGTCGCAAGGACCGTCAAGGTATATATATCTCAACCCCATACTATCTGGATCAAAAATTGCCTTTTTGGGTATTTTGAGTTTTTGAATTTGAGTTTTCGATCCGGCCGTTGGATTGTGTTTTTGAGTTCATGTTTGGAATGTACTCGGAAAATTGAGAAGTTTGATATATATATATATATATATTGTGTGGTTTGGTGATCGGCACGAAAATCGAGATCGGACGGTCAAGATTTTACCTCGTTTTGCGTGCCACCAGTCCAATGTGGGCCCGGACCCGAATTGGACAAGTTATATGTCTAACCTAGCTATTTTGGGTGCTAGGAATTCAGTGAAGAGGTCCGTTTGTGGAATTGAAGCTCCGGTGAGAAGTTAATTTTTCGCAAGAGGACGATCGTCAACGACACCTTGAGGAGTCAATAGCGCGGTATTGCTATTCGAGCGAGATAGGGATTCAAGTACCTGTGTTTTATATCGTTTTCGAATAAAACTTACTTTCTGCAACATATGAGAATAAACGTGATTTTTAGACTATTTAAATATCTATGATGGGAATTTGTTGTATGAGATATATACTGTATTGCTCTGGGAATTTTCTGAATGCAGGTTATTTTGGGTATAATAAAAATAGGGTCGTTATGCTGTCCGTTTTTCTATAAAAACCTAATATGCCGATTTTATTGAAAAACCTGAGCATAGTTATTTTCACACTTCAATTCAGTATTGCACGTGTCATAGGATCATACATGAGCACCGTGTTAGCATCGTGGGTCTACAGTGTGGCGCTGCGTGCCCCACCATTGGTGAAAGTCCGTAAACTCGCGCGAGGTCATGTTACTTCTGATTACCTCCCCATTTGGTAGGTGAAGGCAATTCGGTTGCTCCTCCAGGTTTGGTAGGCGACTCATGGGTGTCCCTTCCAGGTATGGGCTTAGGTATCAGGCAGGTTGTTGGATACACTTAGTGTCATCATCCTGGGTTTCCACAGATGAGAGGATGTGAGCTCATGGGTATGAGTTGATTTGTGTCATGTGCATATAAATTGAATGGTTTTGATTACACTGCTTTTTATATATATATGGATTTCCGGTTTGGATTATATATATATGGATGTTTTGGACTAAACTAACTATGCAGGAATTCTCTATCACAAAAATATTTTCGATCGAGGTAATTATTTTTCCTACTGGGCATTTTATGCTCACCCCCCTACCTTCCTCCTCATGTGGTGTCCAGTGCGATCTTGGTGATCAAGAGGAGTAAAAGGTCATATAGATTGCAGTTCGTCTCTTAGTAATGCTAGGAGTTTGTTGTCGTAATTTTTGGACTATTTGGATTTTGTGTTAGCATTGAACCAAGATTATTGATTTCTATTTTGTCTGCAAACTGACGTATGCCATTCTGGTGTTTGACTTTTTAGTGGATGATGATGATGCTGGGTTTTATATTTAATTTTGCGTTTTTAAATAATTGTTCAATCCATGTTTAATGGTGTATACGAACTGTGGGAGTGGTTCACAGGATGGAATTTCGATTACTTTACTTAAATGGACCGTTTTTTTTTTTAAAAAAAAAAAAAAAAAAAAACTAGAACTTTTGACACTTTTCAAATAAATCAAGGAATTTCTCACTTTTGTGAAATTCTCCTTCTGCCACTAGACCGGGTTTTGGGTCGTGGCACTAATTGCTAATAGGATCTGCTTACCTCAAAACATCTATATCTGAAAACCTTATTAGCTCTGGCATTGCATTAAGAAAATGTACGAAGACTATGTTTACTAATCCACTATGTTTACTAATCCATAGAGAGAATGAGTGAAAAGGGAATGGAGGAGAAAGGAAATATTGGGGAATAAGAAATAATAAGCAGGGAAGATTAAGATTCTCTTTCATATGTAATTAATTGATACGTTGAAACTAATTGATATGTTGAAAGGGAAAGCCTTTCCTTTCGCCTTTCTCTATCTTCTCTAATTGATACGTTGAAACTAACTGATATGTTGAAAGAGAAAGCCTTTCTTTTTATCTTTCTCTATCTTCTCCGTTACGAATTAGTAAACATCCCGAAATTCATATCTTCTCCATAACGAATTAGTGAACATCCCCGAAATTTATATCTTCTCTGTTACGAATTAGTAAACATCTCCAAAATTTATTTCTTAGGACAAGTTTCACAATTAAATAAAAAGAGCAGGATAATGGAATATTATTTACTGTTCATAAATCAACAAACTTACTATTCTAGTTCGTGCGGCTTTCACTGGATCAATGAAGCGGTCACAGAAGTCACGAATTAACGCCATACTTTCAGTCATTTCTATTCCTCCTTCTCCATCACCTGATGCAAGAATCATAAAAGGTGAAATTCCATACTAGCTGATCAAGAGACCGAGATAAAGGTATCAATCACAATTCATGTGGACAACCTGGTACAGATTCAAGCCCAGCTGTTGGGAATTCAATCTCCTGTAAATTTGTAATAGACTTCCGAGTCAAAAAAAAAATATATATATATATATATATACATATATATAACGTACCCCATTTACTCAACGATATACCAGAATTTCTCGGTAAATAACTTACCATCAATTGTATGTTATCTTTCAAAGCCAATGCAGTTGCTTTTTTCGCCTAAAAATAAGAAAATAGCAGCAACATTGCATATCAGGGACTCGAAAATTTCTCCTCAAATGTGACTGTACAAATTTATTGCCTTTCTTCACGCTAAATTTATTGTTATTGACAATGGAATTACGTGGAACATTAGTTACTTGTTCAAGAAGCTCAGAGTAGTCTTGCGGAAATGGAACATCCAATTCGACTGAAGAAGCGTTGTCACCCCCTTTAACTGAATTACACACCAGTTTTTGATTTCTGGACGTGATGGATGCTCCTCTGGCTTTTCTTGTACCAAAATTCCCATAATTATTCTTCACTCTCAAATTTCTGGACTTATTGAACACCTACACTTTTGGAAATTACACCTCCATTAAAAAAAAAAAATGGAGATAATTAACGCAAATTAATCACAATTCACAACATTTTACTAAGATTACTTTTTTCCACAAAAAAAGTAGAGAGAGAGAGAGAGAGACAGGCAGGCGAAATATAATCGATATTATAACGCTTTGTTACCCGAGAAATAGTTAGAGAAGGAATGGCGCTAGCCAGCTTCGAAATTGCCGCATCTGATATTTGCATTGTTTTTCGAATTGAAGCCAAACTCTGCTTTGAGGAGAGAGAGAGAGAGAGAGAGAGAGATGGCGCGTATTACAGTTAAAGACCTAGAGGCAGGGACTGCCCTACACGTGGCAGGGATAATACAATAAAATAGAAAATATAGGAAACTTGTTTTTATTAATAGTGGCTCCCGCGAGAGAGAGAGAGAGAAGGAAGATATAGTCTCGCAAACCGAAGAGGAAAGTCTAATATGGCTGGCGAGAATGAGATCTTCGTAGTTACAGGTTCAGGGCAAGCCCATCTCCATCCCTCCATGGAGCTCTGCAACCACCTCGCCTCCCGAAGTTACCATTGTACCCTCGTCGTTCCCTCTACCGCTCTCTCATCTTCCATTCCCTCCTCTTTCACCCAAAACCCTCTCGCCGGAACCGTTCGGATCGCCGGGTCTGCCGGCCCACCCATGCCCGGACCCGATCCATTTTGCCACCAAGCGGCCCAAGACCTCGAGGCCCAACTCTCTGGCCACTCGGCCCGTCCTCTCTGCGCCATAATCGACTTCCAAATGGGCTGGACCATGAAGATCTTCTGGAAGTTCGACGTCCCGGTTATCGGCTTCTTTACCTTCGGTGCGTGCGCTGCCGCCATGGAGTAGGGTGCGTGGATTAGTTCCCGGGTTACCTGAAGAGATGGCTTTAAATTATTCGGATCTCAAACGAAGATACCCCGGTCCGCGTGGCGGTCCACCTGGGGCCGGTTCGAACCGGCCAATAGGAGGAGGTCCGCCTAAGCGGGAGATCGCCCTCCCTGGGTTCCGGAGATAGAGGGCTCCATAGGTTTGATGTTCAACACGTGTGACGATCTGGAGCGTCCGTTTATTGACTACCTGACCAATCAGATTGTCGTTCCGGTCGGGGGCGTTGGACCTCTATTGCCCGAACAGTATTGGAAGTCATCGGATTCGTTGATTCATGACCGTCAGATTAGGGAACACAAGCGCCAATCAAAAAACAGTGAAGATGATGTGATCCAATGGTTAAATAGTAAGCCACGTCGATGTGTCCGATACGTGTCATTTGGTAGTGAAGTGGGTCCAACTATGGAGGAGTATCCCCACTTGGCTAATGCTTTGGTGGAGTTAACCCGTCCATTTATATGGGTCATCCAACCCGGGGCAGGTGTACTCGTACACATTGGAGTGGGAGATAGTGGGCGAGCCGACCCGGGTGACCCGAAAGAAGGGTATTTCCCCCATGGGTTGGAATTGGATAGTAAAGCAGGTGAAAGGGGCTTGATAATAGAAGGGCGGTGTTGATATTGAGTCATCCATCGATGGGTGGGTTTTTGTCGCATTGCGGGTGGAATTCTACTATGGAAGCCATGGGGCGTGGCGTCCCATTCTTAGCGTGGCCAATTAGGGGCGACCAGTATTACAATGCCAAATTGGTGATGAAGTTGGTGATGAGCTACCTCAAAGTGGACCATAGAGTTGCAGAGAATTTATTGGAAATGGTAAGAAAAGAAGACGTGGCAAATGGCATAGAAACGTTAATGGGGGGCGACGAGACGAAAAAACGAGCTATGACATTGCGTCTGAAATTCAATCATGGATTTCCGATGAGCTCGGAGGGTGCATTAGATTATTTTTGTAATTTTATGAGAAGAAAAGGACCTTAGAGACAGATAAAATTAATAATGGAGGAAAAGGGGACCATATGGCATAATGTGCGTGTGTGGGGCTGCTGCTCCAATAAGTGACTTTGATAGTGTCCAGCGTCCACACCTCAAAAATCAAAAACTAAAGAAAAAGAAAGCAAAAGTGAGTAGTATGGTTTTGAACAAATAGATGTTGGCATTAGGGAACGCAAGGTAGCAAATGTCGTCCTAGAATTGACTGACATACTTGGCATAAATTGGAAATAAAGGAATTTTCAAGATCAATACTGCAAAACAGGCGCCCACCCTAATTTCCCTTTACTACATACCACAACTACTTTTCTCTCAGGTTCAGGAAGTCGCTCTATACAATCGATGTAAAAGTGCAGTAGAAAAAAATGCGAATAGGCAGTACAGTAGCAAGTTCATATCCCCAAAAGAAAAGGGCTCATTTTAAGATAGATTAGGCGGCACTAGAGGGATATTTCGTCTAGGTTCCCTCACAATTTAATTCAGTGATTTGGTCAAAAATAAAAATAAAAAATCAGGTTTCACCGTTTCAGTAATGAAGAAAAACAACCACGAATTGTGCTGCAATAGATCCGCATAGCTCAGATTAGGATCATAGGAATTATTTCCGGATAAAGTAAACTCTCCCATTTCTTACACACATCGAGTTTCGTTATACCCTTCATGGTCATACTTAATGCTAAAATACATTATCATACTCCTAAATTATGGAAAAACTAAAACCTCTAGAAAGCCATCTATTTCAGTCCCTACCACAAGATATGTCAGGCTTCAAGTCTCGATCTGAAAACATACGAGTGCAAAGTAATCTGGTATTCTGGGTGAACTAAAACCCAACTCTTAGTAGTGTTTGTGGAGCCCCTAGCAGTGATAGCTTTTTGACATTCCAACCATCGTCTCTATGGTGTATTTTGGTATTTACTACTTCTGTTTGATCTCTCGAAGAAAGTAAGGCAGTAAACTGATTCACAGGGAACCCAATTCGAATTCCAATGGCATGCAATTGGGTTTAAGGGTTTAATGGCAATTCTCCATGGCCGACCGAAAAAATTCATCCAATTTAATGTGGGAACAAGACTGCTGACTAATTCGGAAAGATTTTATTACTACATAAAATTTGTTTCGTAAAAGAACCCAAGGAGTACAAAGAACTACCGTATTATCTCCTACCTTAGAGAAGCTACAATTAATCAAGGTCCTCCAATTACTCAATCCCATACCAGTTCTAGTGCAACTCATACATCTCTGAAGTTGGGGAGGAATTTGGAGACGCTTTCTCTTGCCATACATCCGTCAAAGTAAAACCAATAATTTTGGGCATTCAATCCCCAATTTGAAGTTCACATGACTCTCATAGCCATGAACCAGAGAAGGGGACTAAAGATATATCCAAAAAACCAAGTTCGTTGCCTTCAAAATTGCACAATTTGTTTCCTACAAAGTATTCCAAAAGCTTCAGATCCCAAAACTAATTATTTCTTGCTTTCTTCTTTATCTTCACATTTTATTCTTCAAGAATTTCTTTTGAGTACTAAAAAGCTGAAGACAAACACCAATTTCCATAAATAATGATTCTTGACAATTTCTATTGCTCAGAAATTGAGAAGAGAACAAAGTTGGTTGTTTGGAATAGCAGAATAGTGATGGCAAGTCCTGCGAAAAGACAATACAATAAGGGTTTTCTCTTCTAAAAGAACATAGATTACTAAGGAAGAGTACAAAAATCAGCTAGGAACAAAGTGAGAGAAACAGTCTTGTTGTCTATGAACTGAACCTAGAATCTAGCAAGAGTCCTCTCATAAGCATCCTCTGTAAGTAAGCAAAGGAAACAGACCTCTTTCCACATCTCATCGACGTATTCAAGTATAACAGCTAAATCATTAACAGGATTTCCTTTATGATCCATCAAACCGGGTAAAGATTTTCTTACTGGATTCATTTCAAGAACCAGCTGACTCGTTTGAATGGGATTTTAAGATCTTCCTCTTTATAAATCATATTTGATCCCCTTCTCCTCTAAAACTATCCTCACTCTCATTTCAAAGCCATTGGCCAAGAAATCAACCACCACAATGTCACTCATGTTTTGTTGAACCAATACAAGGCAAGTTTACTATGCTGACTAAACTCATGTACGAGAAAAACAATGTGTTCTAGATTATTATATACTTAAAGCTTTGAACAATCTAGTTTCTGTTAACTCAATATCCCTGCAAAAATTTCAAGGATATGATGAGAATAAGTTAATTGATGACAACCATGAAAGAAATAAACAAGAACAAGTGTCAGCAAATTCGTTAAATCAATCATTCTATTTCTTCCTTAGACATTCACCATTAACATCAAAACCCTGCTATCAAATCTTTCTTGTAAAAAAAGGCTCAAAATTAAACAGTAAGGAGAGCCAACTGTTCTTCAATAGAGCAATCAACATGACAGGAGGAACGACAAGAGAAAGGGATGAGAATTAAACCGAGGCAACGCTGTTCCATGGGAGATGGAGTCGAACGACGAGTGCTCCGGTACTCAACAGAGTCTTGGAGAATGATGTTGCCTTGTTTGTCCATACAGTGAAAGTTTCCCAAGAAAAACCTACCATCTTTGATCCCCACCAACATTCGGAGATGAACCAGCTTCGTTACCCTGTTTACAGATTCAGATTTTGGAGCTTTGTTCAATGGTTTCTCGGCGTGGCTTTCCATCGAACACTTGATCTGCACTTGGTTGTGTTTATCTTGTTACTGGATTAGTTTTCAATTGATAGGTCTCTATTGTTGATGCACCTACTACTATTACAATGTTCACATTCTAACAAATGAACATTGACACTTAATATGAGGTCAATGACTAGAACAAATTCCTTGATATATTGAGATAAACAGAAAGAACGAAATTTATTCCAAAGACGAACAAAGTTTAATTCAAGCTGAAGCATGATCATCCTAGATATAATATATACATATATATATATATATGTATTTATATTCGCAGAAACTGGAGAATTCTTTAAAATTCAAAATTAAGAACGAGACAACAAAGTATTGAATGAAAATTTCAGCAAAAACAAATTAATTGACAAAATTTCTAGAGGGGTTAAGAAACCAAATTGAGAATCTCAAAGTCAAACAACACAACAATCATCAAAAACATTCTCCAAAGATAGAAATTTAAAATTCCTAACTTAATTGCCATTGGCACTAATTAAAAAAAAAAAAAAAAAACAAAATCAGACTAATTAGTTAAACAAACCCAGAAAAAACATGCACACAGAAATCAAAAAATATAATTATGTAAAGAAAGTTCTCAAAACCGGCACATTTGAAGCTTGTTTTGTCAAGAAAAAATGAATCAGAAAAGAAACAGGCAAACAACAGAATCATATTCATATCGAAAGTTTCATGTAGTTTAAGTAGAAAAATGAAATTCTGAAACTTACCCTTCAAAGTTGAGAGAATCTGGAAAAATGGGTTAATCAGAAGACAAGTTTGGTAGAGACTAAAGAGAGAGAGCCAAGTGCAGAGTCAGAGAGACAAGGAGGCTGGGCGAAACGTCGTCGAGGAACTGAAGAGATGAGAGGGGGGAGAGGGCTCCGGATCTTTGCTATATTTGTCGTTATTTTTTGTTACTGTCGTTCGCTCGGTTTGTATCGTTTTGTGCTACTGTCGTTTTCAAGTCTGGATAGCATGAGGGGTTCCACTCGCTTACCACTTTTATTAATAGCAACTGATGTGATAAATAAATTTTCATAATTTAACTAATAAGATTAAAACTTATCACAATAAATTAAATATTATCTACCACTTATACGATGATACATTGTATACATCACGTAGTATCAAAAAGATAGAATGTTTAGCATTATTCTTCTAATATTTTTTTATAAATAATTAGACTCCTCATAAACTAAAGCTATAATAGCTCAACTATTGAGAAAATATAAAGAACTATATAAGAGTACTTGTTTATAATCGCATAATACAACTAATGAAAGAATACAAATTATATTTATGATCAACGAACCACTAATTAGGTGTTTATAATTGCAGAATACAACTAATAAAAGAATACAAATTACATTTATGATCAACCAATCACTAATTATGCGTTGGTGAATCAACCCATTAATCAATTAGAGATTAATAGTTATAATACATTAGTCCATTAAAAAAAAAAAAAAAAAAGCCAAAAGGTGTTATAATATACTTTGAAGGCTGAAAAGTTGTGGTTTCCAAATCCGTGAGTAATTTTCTTTGCTACCTCTATCCTAATGAACCCAAGATGTCAAGCTTTGAACATATAGGTAAGATCTGACTCTTTATCATTTTAAAAAACACAAGACTATAAACATGAATCCAATTGTCTTAGGATCAAGTAGATTTGTCATATTTGTTGGTTAGCTAAATTGAGTTTTCAGTTACAATACTTTTACTTTAACTTTAATTTCACCGGTCTAGTTCAAAACAATAATTTCACCAGTCTAGTTCAAAATAATTATATAATCATGTGCTAGTGTTTCAAAACAATTATATATATATATATGGGATTCATATTTGTTTATTTATAAATATTATTTTACTTAATTAAAATTCATCAAACACGTCTTTTGATAGTAAAATATATAAAATAAAAAATTATTAAACATTGTATATTTATTATTTGATTATTTTCTAATTATTCAAATTGATAATCGTTAAATAATGATCTACTAGTTAAAAAAAATATATATATGAATAAATACATACTAGATTATGACTCAAACATATTATGATATTTGTACATAAAATAGCCTAATTATAATTTGAAATCCTCTCCTCCCATACACTCATACTTTTTATTTCTTTTACAAAAGCTTAACTACAAATTACATGCATTTATATATTTTTTAAACTTGAAACATATACAAGCCCCTGCTAAAAACTAAAAAAAATAAAGAATATCCCACAAAATCGGCAAATTAGAGTTTTAGCCTATACTAGATGACAATCGTAGCTTTGCCTCTTTTTATATATAAAATCAATGGAGATTTATCAGTCTAATTGAGATAGAGCACAATATACGACAAAATTAAAAGAGTTTTTGGGAAGATTGGCTCTTATATTATTCATGATTGGCAAAATTATCCTTAAATAATTTTTCATAATTAAGTCCTTAAGTTTTAAAAATTTTGACAATTAAGTCTTTTTCATAAGTAATTATTAAAATGTTGGATGTAATTGAACATTTTAAAGTCACATACAAGGTTTTTAAATTTTTAGAATCAATATTTTACTAGTATTAGTTGAAATCAGAAGGAAAATAACTAAAAATTAATTACAATTAATTACATAATATAAAAAATAGAAAAATTTAAAAAATTTAAAATTTCTTTCTAGATTCATTCCCAACTAATTAGTGTTAGTAAAATACTAATTTCTTTCACGTAAACATGTTAAATTTCATGAAAATTTTAATATTAACAAATAAAAAGGATTTAATTGTCAAAATTTTTAAAATATAAGATCCTAATTGCCCCAAAAAAATAATTAATAGATTATTTTGTTAAACTACGAATAATATAGAGGCCAAACATGCCAAAAACTCTAAACAAAATATCCAATAATCATAGGGTATGGGGCCCTTTTTACCATATGGCTAATTAGGGGGACCAATATTACAATAATAAGTTGAGAGTAATGTTATGTGATACCAGAAGGTACTAAGTACCATATAAAATGTCAGTTTCTTATTAGAAGATAAAATTAATGTATTGGGTTCTAAACTAGATCCCACGTATAGTTCCATCTTTCAGTGAAACAAAAAAGGACACATTTTATGGTGTTTGATACCTTAAAATGCCCTGTAACATTAATCTTAAGTTAGTGGTGAACTAAAAAGCGGGCCATAGAGTTGTGGACAATTTATTTGAGGGGAAAAAAAGGCGGTTAAAAAAGAAAACATGGCGATGGGCATCAATAAGTTAATGAGGAGATATGACCTTGCATTTGAAACTCGATCATGGGTTTCTAACGACCTCATTAGATGTATTAGATGGATGCTTTGTAGGGCCTTTAGAAGAATAGGACCTTAAAGTAGGGCTGCATAAAAATGCAAAAACCCGATCCGAGACACCCTTTCGACCTGACCTAAGATTTCGGATTCAAAACAAGTATATCCAAATTTTTGGGTAAAGCCTAACTGAATCGAAAGATTTTGGTTCGAGCATGGGTATACATTTTGAGAGGTTCGATATTCGAACCTGCCACTGTTATTAAAAAAATCTTAAAATTAGTTATTTAATAATTTATTTCTCTTTATTTTTTTGTTTCTTTTATATTTCAACGTTTATGAAAATACATACATTGTGCAAATAACTAATTATGCATAAAATGGAGGGAAAAAAAAAAACCAAGATTGTTTATTATGTGGTAAAAGGAAAAGAGAAAAAAATTTTATACTTCGTAAAACCTGACCCGACCTGCCCAAATACTTAACTTACCTGACCTACTCGAAATTCGAATACCTGATCTCCCATAGTTTGATTTTGGTTACTTATTTTTATATGGCCCAAACTGAATACCTGAATATCGAAAGTACGAACCGTTGTTCACCCCTACCTTAAATACTTAATGGGAGAGGAACCATATATACGTGTGTGGCCCGGTGTGACATTGCGAATGGTTTCACACACTAGCACTCTTAGTAGTGATGACATTATTTATCCATGCCCACCTACTTACAGACGTGGTATTGTTGGCAAATTCCAAGTTTTCACTCCTTTTTTTTTTTTTTTCTTGAAAAGTGAAAGTCAGGCTTATGTTTGTATTCTAAATAAAGATTGTCCATTCTTTCACGTCCAAAACGATATTGGAAGATAGATCTCTTGTACCACAGTAATATCACTCGTTCATTGAACTTCTATACATAATCCAAGGAAACTCGTGCATTATTATAGAAACTTATATTTTGTTGCATTTTATAGAAGGAAATATTAAAAACACCTTTCGCTTATATAAGAGTAATTTCGTGTGAGCCTCTTCTTTTCTATCTATTTAAATTTCATTCCAATCACAAACAGTAGCATAGTACTCGCTACACCATTTTAGTCTCAATTTCTTCAGTTCCTCTATTTGTGTTTTATAAGACACAAAATACATTTCCTACCAATTTAACAGTTAAAATATATAACGTAAAGGAAAAGACCTTCTTTAGAAATTTCTTTTAAAATGAAATTAATTGCTCTTTCTATTAAAAAAGAAAAAGACGTGAAATTCTATAGTCACAAATATAACATAATTGGTAATCATACTTACATCCAAAGTAGTTGAAGAATTGAGTTTAAATCATCATCCTCAATTGTCCAAAAATAAATACTTAAATTTCTTAATAATTATAAATAAGTCGGAACATGTACTTTTTTTCTTCTCTTATCCTCTTATCTTTTGTGTACATGCAACACATGAATTAGAGAGTGGTATATTATAACCCACATGGTGAAATTATCCGAACCGATTAATGAATTTAACTTGAGATGTCATGAATTATTCGTGAATTTTCAATCATGCAACAGTTGACAACTTGAACCCAAAAATTTTAAAATCATGGTCAATGTCTTACCACCCATTTAATTGGCACAGTCGTCGTTATCAAAATAAAACACAAATGTACATTGAAAGATGTCAAAAATTAAATAAAAGTCGTATACTTGTGTCATATAGATCGATCATATTTACCTGTCCCATATTACAATTAAATCCTTCCAAGAAAGTTTAAGCAAACGCCAACTAACTTTCAAGATTTGAAACTACCAAACAGTCCTTCTCACACGCGGGGCAACTTTTTTTTTTTTTAATAAATGGAGACGCGGGGCATCTCTTGTTGTCGGCATATAAAGCTCAAATTTGAAACTTGGATTATTCCATGCTTTCATACATTATAGTTCGTCTTATATTACACTTCGACAAAATTGGTACTATCATATCATGTGTTCATCAATATTATTAGCCAAAGAAATAAAATAAAAAAATCTTATATAACACCTAACAGTCAAACAAGACACCATCACTTTCAAAGTCATATAACTCCATTCTTTCATTTTTGGAATCCTTTTTCTTCCTTAATCACAAAGTTTTCTTTAACATACCTGTATATATATTTGCCTATATATGTTTCGATAGTGGCCAAAACAAAGCACCAGATATGTCAGAGGAGGAGATATGGGTAGTCCCATTTTTTGGGCAGGGCCATCTTTTCCCAAGCATGGAGCTCTGCAAGCAAATAGCTTCTAGAAACTTCAAAACCGTTCTCGTTATTCCTTCCAACCTCTCCTCCTCCGTTCCCTCTTCTCTTCGACAATACCCACTTGTCCAAATCGCCCAAATCCAGTCTACTCCCCCGCTGCCGCAACTTGGGCCAGACCCGATCCATCATCCTCCTCCTCCTGGGCACAACGACCAGTTGGTGTTGGGCCTAGAAAACCTCCTCCAGGCCCAAAATACCAGCCCAGATTCAGCTCGGCCCATTTGTGCCATCCTCGACGTCATGATGGATTGGACGGCTGAGATCTTCAGCAAATTTGATGTTCCAACAGTTGGATTTCTCACATCCGGCGCGTGCTCAGCCGCCATGGAGTATGCCATCTGGAAGGCCCACGACGTCGATCTCAAGCCCGGCGAGATCCGTTTACTCCCTGGATTGCCCAAAGAAATGGCACTCACTTATTTGGATACCAAACGGCGGCCACATGGGCCACCAGGCCCACCACCGCCACAACATGGTGGTGGGCAACTAGGCCCATCAATCGGTGGTCCCCCGCCTAGTATACCACCACCCTTTGATGGGCCTGCGCAACGAAAAGGAGGCCCACACAAACCAGGTAGTCCACCACCACTCGTAAATGGAGTGGAGGGATCTATTGCGTTGATGATTAACACGTGTGATGATCTTGAGCGTCCATTCATTCAATACTTAACCAATCAAATGGGTAAGCCAGTGTGGGGAGTGGGACCGCTTTTGCCAGAACAATATTGGAAGTCCATTGGTTCAGTTCTCCACGATCGTGAAATCCGAACTAATCGCCAGTCGAATGTCACCGAGGAGGAGGTGATCCAATGGTTGGATTCAAGGCCACGTGGTTCGGTGCTATACGTGTCTTTTGGGACCGAGGTCGGTCCATCAATGGAAGAGTACTCACAATTGGCCAGTGCCTTGGAAGCGTTGACTCAACCATTCATATGGGTGATCCAACCGGGTTCGGGTAGGCCAGGTCCACCGAGCTCGGCCCCGGGAAACACCGAAGAAGGTTATTTCCCTCATGGGCTAGCTAGCCAAGTGGGCCCAAGAGGTTTGATAATACGTGGGTGGGCTCCGCAGTTGCTTATATTGAGCCACCCATCAACGGGCGGGTTTTTATCGCACTGCGGGTGGAATTCGACGGTAGAAGCAATTGGGCGAGGGGTCCCATTATTGGGCTGGCCCATTAGAGGGGACCAAAACTATAATGTGAAGTTGGTGGTGGCCCATCTAAAAGTGGGCTACATGGTTTGTGATGACTTATCAGAGAAGATCAAGAAAGAGGACATAATTAGGGGAATAGAGACACTAATGGGTGATGCTGATGTAAAACGAAGAGCACTGGTTCTTTCTGCTAAATTTCAGAATGGCTTTCCAATTAGTTCTGTGGCTGCTCTGGATGCTTTTAGAGATTTGCTCAATCAAAGAGCAGCTTAGGCTCAACCTTATGTTAGTGCTTTGTTTTGTTTTGTTTTGTTTTGGTTTTTTTTTTTTTTTTTTCATGTAAGATTTAGCAAATAAATAAATAAACGTTATCGGCTAATCCCTCCTCTCGAAGCGTATTACTGCTTTGCATTCTGACTTTTTTATTGTTTTTTTTTTTTTTAAGGTTTAATTGCGGTTTTCCCCCTCTTTTCCACTTATAACATATGCATGTAACTTGAGATTTGAAGGAATAAATATCACACAATATTTTAAATAAAATTTTAATACTATTTAGAATTACAGTTATACAAATATGTTGATGTCTTGATGATATATACTAATTATTGTCAATGTAATACAGATTGTCATGTTTGCACGTAAAACATAATTAAAGCAAAGATGTCTATGGGATCGAAATGAGTGCATAGCAAATTAAATTGTTTTCGATTATTATAACTATATTTCCTCTGATTACTGATTACCAAGAATGAAAATTATTCAAACCAACAGTATATCTCTAAATTAGGAAAATTTTGGATGGAAATGTCAATAACAAACGTTGAAATAACATGATAACAGACCAAAACTTCTCGGAATTAATGCTAACATTCTATGGATAATTAGCGGGCCCAACCAAGCCCCCGAGACCACCAACATGAAATGCACTTTTGAGACCTTAGCGACAGAGATAGATATTATTCTACAGATATTATCAAGAAAATATTTGATCAAGAAAATATTTGATCAAGAATAATATTTGTGAAATATCGCAACAAAGAAAAAAAAATGTATATATAGAGAAAATCAAGGTATTTAATCCGCATATGATGTTACTATATTACCGAGGCAGATTTTTTGTCCTTTACATTAAATAAAAGTTTTTAATACAATGGGCTAGAGGGAAGAGATTCAAATGTATCGTTTTGACTAATTAAAATTTATCATACACGTTTTTTATGATAAGAAATAAGAGGGAGAGAAAGAGAAAAATAATATTAATTATGCACATTTTTTTATTCACGTAATTATAATTTTTAAATCATCGTTAAATGATGAGTCAATGGTAAAGGATTTTTATGATAAGAAATAAGAGGGAGAGAAAGAGAAAAATAATATTAATTATGCACATTTTTTTATTCACGTAATTATAATCTTTAAATCATCGTTAAATGATGATTCAATGGTAAAGGAGAAAAAATACTTATACATAAGTAAAAAAAAATATCTACTAAATTGTCAACCTATATATATATAATATATATATATATATGTATTGAAATTTATCACAAATAAATTTAAAATAATTCACTAATTGAATGATGATACCTCACTTATCATATGTGTTGTATTAAAATTTTGGTAAATTTCTTCGGATACCTAGTATTATCTAACTATAAAAGGAGACATCCTTTTACTTCTCATTCTACACACAAAAAATCGAAGTCTTCCTCACATTTTCTCTCTGTTATTTTCTCACATTCTCTGTGGTTCTTCAAGTGTTAGGAAATTCTTAACTAAAATTATAAGAGTGATAGAGTTTAGAACATTCTAGTTCGTCTAAGTAGAAATCGATTGTTTTACTAATCTTCGTCGTTGTATTCTAAGAGATTAGCACCGTTATAGTCCTCAAGTAAAAGCATTTTGATTGAGGAAATAAATCATATTTAAGAAAATTGTGTGATATACTCGATCGTTAACATATTATTATTGTTTTGTGGGGTTATTTGATTTGGGGACAAATTAAGTTTCATACTACACTTTTGTTGGAGCAAAATTTTTTTATTAAAATTTATTATAAGCGTTTGTTTATATATATAACCTTATATATTGTTTGTATTTTTCTAACAATATATAGTACTAATTATTAGATGGGGCAATTTGGTGAGGTGGCCTGGTTGGTGATGTTATCTTTAGTCTTTAGGGTCCTGGTGAGGTTGCTTGGTTGGTGATGTTATCTTTGGTCTTTAGTATGCTGTTGAAATTGAAGCCTGGAAGTCTGTCTGGTAGCTTCAAAACTAAGATATAACATTTTTTTTCTGACAAATAAAGAAAAAGGAGAGAAAATAAAAGACTCTCCGAATGGAAAAATATCTAATCGCAATCGTAGATCAACGCACTATATGAATGAAAAGGGAGAGCCGAAAGTATTCATTTATAAATTTATAACATAGGATAATATTAGCCATTCGTTTATCAAAATTTTAATATCAACGCACGTGATAATTGAGTTATCATCATTCAAATAATAAATAATTTTAAATTTATTTATAGTGAGTTTTAATACACTAATTAAATAATAATAATTTACTTGTCATATGTATTTATACAAAAATTTTGGTAAACTTATTAGGATACTAAGCATTATTCTTTATAGTTTTTGAAAGGAAAATTAGACATTTTGTCCATTGATATTTGTCATCAGTATGAATTTTTTCTTTTACTTTTGACTTTATATTTAAGTGCACCTTAGATGACAAATTTGTTCTTCTTTTGCCCATTCACTTTTGATTTAATATTCAAGTTCCCTATACAATAGCGAAGTTGTTCTTCTTTTTGCCCACTCATTTTTGACTTAGTATTCAAATACCCCTTAAAATGATAAAGTTGTTATTCTTTTACCCCATTAATTCTAACATTATTAGAAAAAATAGATAATAGCTAAATAATTATTTTACTTTTTAAATAGCTAATAAATATCTATTACTGTTTTTTTATATTAGAAATTTTCAAAGAGCTAGTTTTTATGATTAAATAAATAAAATAAATGAAAAGAGATAAAAAAAAAATTTAATGGTTATTTATATATTTGTAAAACAAAAAAAAAGGCAAAACAAAGCAATTTTTGCATTAATTCATTAGTGTCAAAATATGTTTAGAAGTTATGTAAAAAAAAAAAAAGCTACATATTTTCATATTTGAATGACTTCTAGAAAATGACTATTTGCCTTATTTTTAATGAAAAATAGTTATTTTATTTTAGTCATATCATGAAAATATAACAAAATTGGAGGGTAAATTCATACAACAGTTCTTTTATTTTCTAGAAAGTCTTTCGGATAATAAAAATATGCCTTTTATATAACTTTTAAAAATATTTTGACACTAATAAATAAATACAAAAATTGCTCTATTTTGTCTATTATATATATATACACACACATATATAACTATTAAAAATTTTTTTACCTCTTTTCATTTATTTTATTTATTTAATCATAAAAATTAGCTCTTTGGAAATGTCTAATATAAAAAAAAATAGTAAAAGATATTTATTAGTTATTTAAAAAGTAAAATGATTATTTGGTCATTGTCTCATTAATATTTTTCTAATGGTGTTAGAGTTTAGGGAGTAAAAAAATAACAAATAACTTTACTATTTTAGAAACATTTAAATATTAAGTCAAAAGTGAGGAGGCAAAAGAAGAACAATTTTCCCATTATAAGAATATTTGAATATTAAATCAAAAGTGAGGAAGTAAAGAAAAAAAAATTTATCATTTAGAGAAACTTGAATACAACTAAAAAATAAAGAGTTAAATTCGTACTGATGATAAATATAAGTGACAGAATAGCTAATTTTTCTTTTTGAAATTAGAGTTACGAACCTTTAAAATTATATCCTACAATTCCACTTTTTTTTTCCGTCAAAAAAAAAATTAGACATAAAGCCAAAAATTAGCTGTTACAACCTGCTAATCCATGCAAAATGGTAGCTGTTACAATTTATCAACCCAAGCAAAACGTCTAACATCTAATGCTTTAAAGCTCAACAATTTCGGTATTAAAAATGAAGGTTACAAACTGTTATATACTCAAACATGTAAAGACCGAAGATAACATCATCAACCAGGTCACCTCACCAAACTGTCCCGGCCAATAATTAGTACAATATATGGAGTCTGTTGGGTAGATATGTACTCATTATTTCCAATATAAATCTCACTGAACTAATATAAATCTCACTGTTCACTGCTTGAGCCTAGGCAAAGACTTATAAGAACACTCCGATGTTTAAGTCTACAAATTTCTAAGACAAAATTCAAGAAAGGAAATAACCATCATTAAACAAATAAATGGAAAGTAGACGCACTCACACAACATTAGCAAGGAGCCATCTTTTTCTTTTTCTTTTTTAAATAAAAAAGGCCTAGGGTTTGAAGTTTGAACATAATGATATTTTAAGAGTTTGGGAAATGAGCTCAAGAAAAATGCAGCAATTGATCCAATCGAAGGAAAGACGAAAGAATTTCAAATCGAAAAAAAAAAAAAAAAAAAAAGCGATGGATATGTGGGCAAGAGAGAAATCACGAAGCTCTATGAATAATGAATTTAACGTAAAAATAAGAGTTAAAAAAGTAATTTTTGAAAATGATCAAGTCTATTTGATATTGTTTTTTAATTTCAAAATTGCATTTTTAGAGATTAGAACAAAAATTATTTTTTATTGTTTCAAACAAACAAATTATATTTTACAAATATTTTCTAAAAACAATTTTTTTAAAAAAAATTTTGAATAGAAGAAAAATATTTACAAAGAGAAAATCAAGAAAGAGTTAAGAGAAAGAAATTCAAATGATAGAATAAGGAGAGAAAAAAAATCTTAATTGAAAATGTAATGAAACAAAATAATGAAAGAAAATTGAAAAGATAATAAAACAGAATAACGAGAGAAAAAGTGATGAAAGAGAATAAAGAGATATAAGATTATGGGAGAGAATGAAATAAAAAAAACTGACAAGAATACGTAAAAGAAAGTTATGAGAATGTATAATGAGAGATAAAGTAAATATAGAGAAAATCATGACAAATAAAGTAACAAAATAGAATAATAAGAAAGAATATCATTAAAGAAAATGATGGAAGAATATGTGGTAAAAATGAATAAGGAGAAGGAAGTAATATGAGAGAATAAAGATAAAGTGATGAGAGGAAAGAAAAGGAAAAGATTAGGAGAGAGAGTAAGGAAAGAGAAAATGATAAAAGAGTTAATAAAGAAAGAGAATAAGGAGAGAGAACGAATAGAGAGAAAGATAGAAGAGAGTATAGGCATAAAGAAAGACACGAGAGAGAATGCTTTTCTTTTTCTTTGTTTAGAAAATACTGGAAACAATATTTTTTTATTCTCTGTTTTCTTAAATAAATATTAGGATATCAAAGGTTTACACTAGTGATGTGACATCATTTTTAGTCACACAATTTTAAATATTGTAATCATATTTTAATTTAGGAGTGGTTAAAATGCATTCTACATTATGCAGTGTAAGTTTTTGATGCAAAATTTTGGTTTTTCTATCATTACTCTTTCTTTAATTCTATTTTTAAAAATTATTTTCAAATAATAATGTCAAATAGTCCTTATTGTTTTCAAAAAAAAAAAAAAAGAGCTTTTGTTTTTAAAAACCAAAAATTGCTTTTTTTTTTTTTAGTTATGACGCTAAACACCTCATAAGTGTCTTATTTTTACTTAGACTCTTGGATCGGCATTAACATAAAAGTGAAATAGCAACAAAAATTTAGAATAATCAAATCCAAGCATAATTTCCAAAAAGTAACTTTAGGGACACACAAAATTTATACATATTAACATGGTATATATATTAATCACCCATGTACATGTGGCCTTATTTTGAAAAAAAATATGGATAGTTAAAGTACATATTATGTAAGTGTGTGTGAGAGTTTTATGTGTAATTAGTAGAATTAATAAATAATAAAAAAAAAAAAAAAAAAGTCTCTGGCCCAATTTGAGACCGCTGGATATCTAAAATTTGAAATTTCACCTTAATTCCTCAACTGCTGAGGAATGGGGCCAATTTTAGGAACCAATTTCGGTAGACCAATCAGCTTTGCTGCCACGTGTGTTCAATGCACCATTTAATTAAACCAGCACAATGACATAACCAAACATAGTAGATCTAAGAACTCTCTGACAATGCATTAGAAGATGATGTATTGCAAGGTCTAGAAAGGGTTTTGACAGATAAGAGATCAGAAAAACGGTCGTTGCCTTTTCGGACACGTTCAGAAATGGCTTCCCTATAAGCTTATGATTGGCCTCTCTTAATGCTTTCAAGGATTTATCAAATCAAAACTTTGGCCAAATTTGAATGGATGCCTCTTTTTTATATTATTATTCTCATAAATTAGGAAATTAAGAAGAAATGCTTGATGTTGGAGCGGTTTCTCACCAGTCGTCCACGTGTCTCGAACTGCTGATGATATATTCTCCAACTGTCTACGTGTCCTTACTGTTCCAAAGTGCTCTGAACTCCAAGTTGGGTCGGAGAGGCGGGGGTAGCTACCTGCAAAGACTCTCCGATGCTTAAGTCAGTGGTTTATCTTTGATATATGGTAGCAAGGAAAGTATTTCAGTATGAATATCTATATGTTTCTTGTTCACAGACTTTTCTATATATATCTATTTTTAAGCGTACATGCCCCTCTCGGGAACATATGGCTCTTATATATCTAGTCCTAAGATTGTGAATCGTATGGTTCTCAATCTCAGGACTGAGTACCTTTCTCCTCAAAATCTTTTTCAGCAGTCACGGGCCGAGATTTCTGCGATCTCCTCTGTGCTACCATGGCCTGATTTTCGCCGCCTCCTACGGCTTCAATCTGCCAGGAGTAAGATTTGGATAAATCGTCGTTCTGTCAGGACGGTTTGTCCCTGGCACACACCTACCTAGGATCGCATTAAATACTCTGTCTGAGTCTAGAGCCGTGAGTTGCTTTCCACTGTATTCAGTCTGAAACTCTTGGGGCTTCTGACCCTCCCGACTATCGAGGTAAGGGCCACTGTACCCAGATGGCAGACCCTTGGGGCTTCCGACCCCCAGCTGTCGACATTGGGGTCAGACTGGGCCAGACCGTCCAGGGTCAGTGATGAGCTCGGCCCTAACTTCGAACGACCCAATGGTCGGTTGTGAGATCATGTGCGACCCGCGTGACCTTCCACGTGGCGTATGGCTCGGGAACGGGTCCCATACTTGATCCGATAATTGTTTGATACATTTAAGCGGATTTGCCGAATCAAGTTAATGTGCATACAAGGTCAACAATAAGAAATCCTTCGAATATCTGTTTTAGGAAAGTTTATTTGGTCCCATGACATGGACCATAAGCCTACCCGGCTTAACATCGAAAAATAAAATTGGACTGTGTAACTTGAAATTATGTAATCATTGGGGAAGTTAGATGAAATTTTTCAATGCAACGAGTCTTAAATATAGTCCAAAACCAAACTAATGTTATTACAAAAAGGAGACAGGTCTCTAGAAGACACAAACATACAGACACAATCTTACTACAAAACTTCAATCACTAATTACTACGATTAGACATTATTACTTGAAAAACCAATTTTACTTTACAACAAATGTGATCTCAAGACCACAGCATTAGGGGCATTTGGTAAGTAGCAATGTATGGATAAAGAATTAGTATGTGGCACATTCCCACGTTTGGTAACGAAGTTCGGAGATTGTTTTAGGTGAAGAAATGAATATATTATATACGTAAGCAATATACTGTATAATACCATATTGAATGGGAGGAGCAGCTTTTTCTAATAATTTTCCATCCACTGCTAAAGTGAACTTAGATAAATCATGTGTTGTTATAAATTTAACTTTCATGATACACGTGATTGACTAAAACACCCCAAAAAAATGACAAAAAATTGAATGCATCTATTAGTAGTTGATCAATTTGAATGGCAAACAGAGTCACCATTGGAAGTGGCACTACTCTTCGAAAATTGGAGATTTAGGTAAAGCATCACTGACCTATGAGACATCCCCACAACTTTAGCCTCCTTAGTCTTGCGAGTGAGGATGACCCATGAGAAGTTCGAGGACTTTTAAATCTTAGAAAAGTGATATACATGAGACTATCTTCTCCTATTTTGAGGTAATTTCAATCGTAGTTCAAAAGAGTTGTTTTTAACTTTACCATTTATGAAGCCCACTAAAACAACTTCACAGTGTCCAGCCAAAACCTTGCTAGAACACCCGCAGTTTACTTGGGATAATCAATCATGTTGTTACAATTTTTCTTTTTTGTTTGCAAGAACTCGTTGGAGTCTATCAATTTTGTTATTCTTTCCTTTGCACGTTTCAACATTCGTGATTTCTCATGTTTCTAACGTAGTTGCTATTTTATTTGAAAGTTTAATTAAACTAGATTAATTAAACTGAGATGCTTCTATGTACTACGTATTAGTTTCTTAAATACTATTTTAGATTTCTCATGTTTTTAATATGGTTCCTATTTTATCTGCAAATTTAATTAAACTAAGATGCATATGTGTGTATTGTATTAGTTTCTTGAATACTGTGATAGTCCCACGTACAAGTTTGATTACTCTTCCCTTTTGAGACATTGCATACAAAGCACCTGCCATCCTAACTCAAAATATTTAAAAGTTTTTAAATAAATTTAAATATAAAACTTTTTCCAGTATTTATAAATACATTTTCTCTCACTTTCTTTTTCACATTTTCAAATTTCAATCTAATTCTAAATAATTTTCTTAAGATTTTTTAAACTTTTTTTTAATTAACTATTCAACTTAGATACTTTAAGCTTATTTAATTATTTATAAATTTTTATCAATAGGAAAAAAACATAACATATTATTTATTTTTTTATAAATTTTATTTTTAAATTTCTAATATTTTTAACTAATTATACAAATAATAATCTTATTTTTAAAAAAGAAATTAATTTGGGCCAAAAACAGGCCGATATGGGCTAGCCCGTTTTGGCCCGTTCCGGGCCCAACCTAACCTAGCTTACCTAGGAGCTCAGGCAAGCCTACAAGTCGAGCCGAGCTCCATTTTTAAAATTCTGAACTGACTCGGACCATTTTCCCTCCCAAACTCGCTCATTTTGCCACCTCTAGAAAAGAATGAGACCTATATTACTTTGGGAAGAGATCTGAGAGATGAATGAGAACACTCTTCTTCAATTGTGTTTGTTAGGAGAGAAAAAAGAGAAGCTCAAAATCTTCTACATTATTTAGTAAGAGAGAGAGATGGATAAAAAGGGAAGATTATAGTTAAAATAACTACTCTACTAGTTGAGTGGGCAACTCTTTTCCAAAATCTCCCTAATTTTGAAAGTATTGAAAGTCCGTTAAAATTGAGAGTTTAAATCTTTTATCTAATCTCTTTCCTTCTAAAATCCGAATTTGAAATCCTTTGTTTAATCTCTTTCCTCCTAAAATCTTTCATAGCAAACAACTATCATACCTCATATCCATCCAATAATTACCTCACTCCTCACATTCCTTCCACTTTTCCCTCCTACCAAACACTCTTAAAATCTCTTATGACAAATAACTATCATACCTCATATCCATCCAATAATTACCTCACTCCTCGCATTCCTTCCACTTCTCCCTCCTACCAAACACTCTTAGGACACATTTACTAATCCATGAGTTTAAATACTACTAAAAAAGTATGTAAACACACTCATAAAACACATTGACAAAAAAATTTTTTTTTTCTTTTATAAGTTTAGAACAAAAAACACATTAAAAAAATATCTTAAACCTTTCACGCTCATTATTTCTTATTTCCCCCTATTCATTTTAAAATTCGTTTGATCACGAATTGATAAGAGTGGCATTTATTGACGTAATAAACAGAATAAGAGTTTTGAAAGATGGTACTGGATGCATAGCAATTTTTGGCAGTTTTTCCAAGGAAAACTGCTATAAGACTATACCTTTTTTCGTAACTACCATCCAGGAAAAAACCCCTTCATTAATAACCAATATCTTTCTACAAATTCAAACATATCACTTCTCCATGGCGTAACGCTTTATGAAGGCCATTTTGACATTCAAAATATGGCCTTGCCATATCAAAACTTGAACAAAATTTTTTTTAAAAAAAAAAAAGAAAAAAAGAAAAAGAAAGAAACTAGTTATCCTGAAGGAAGGAGCCAGTTCCCTATTATCTAGAGAAATTTCTAACACCTAAAACACATTTTTGCCCATGTGTATCGACTAAAGAAGGGCCATAAGAAGATATTTCAACTTAAGAGGGAAAAAAAGAATATATGAACAAATAGGTAGTTCTGTAACCTTATTGACAACTGTGTGAACACTTTGACTACTCAAAAATCTAGCTTTTAAAAAACTGATGATATTCATTGCTCTATACTGCAATATAACAATGAAATCAGGATGCACTACATGCATGCATATCTAAACAAATGATTTTGTATGAAATCAATTGGGTGAAGTCTTCTCAGCTAGTCATGATGCATCTGGCTCCAGCTTAGGGACTATTGCTGATTTAAGTTCTATGTGTGAAGCGCGTATGGCACCAATTAGCCGCTCTGGCAATTCATCTGTAGTATTTGCCTGTGAAAAATATGAAACCATTACACACGTCAGATCTGTCAGAAGGACATCATGCAAATAAAGCAGCAACCATGAATGAATACCTCGAACAAGATGGAAAAATAGAGAAATTCAGTTGGCACTAAGCACAATAAAATATAAAGCAACTTGGTTTATCTGCTAGAATTGAATAATCTGACTCAATTAGATAATTTACAGTCATTAATATAAAGTGTTTATTGTTCTTTTTTTCTTTTAAATAATATACATGTATGCCTAAAAAAATTCAAACACTTATCAAGTATAATTATCAAGCAAAACACTATTATATGTTTCTTTAAAGAATTTTTACGTTTTAGCTTTTACATACAAATCACAAGATCATAAATATATCAACCTAGGGATAAGTTGATAAAATGGTGCGGGAGAGAAAACAGAATTCAAGAAACTCAAACCAATTCTGCTTTATAGCACCACTTTCATAGAATGCCAGCAGAGAAACATCAGTCTATCCTTCATTTGACCCTTCGTTTTTTTTTTTAAATTTGGGGGGAATAAGAAACAAGATTTTAGCATAAGATAAAATAATTCAAAATCAAAGTCCTTATTTGAAATTCTAAACCTGGAAATCAAACTTCTGAAACCATAATATTTTAGGTTCAGATCCTCCTACATGGTAGATTTTAGCTCATAGACACATAACAATGCGAACATGGTCAGTCGCTAAAGAGAAAAACATAAAAAATATATTGCAATGCTAACTGAACAAATTCTTTAAATGAAATGGCCATTTTATTTATATATTTTTTTATAAGAAACATGAAACTTTGTATTATTAAAATGAAATGATCATGACTCACTGGGCTTGTTAGGATCAGGCTAAATTTTGGTCAAGACAGGAATGTCAAATGCTACCGCTACAATGGTGAAACAATTTTCATACTTTCTTCAGATGCCTTTACATGCAAATCCCAATATGATTCACTTATTGACGAGTCATCTTACTGGGAAGGTCAAACAGACATTGAACTGCATGACTTTAAATAAAGTTATGATCAGTACTTAGGATGAGTTGTCACAAGGAACATCTTATACCCTTATCTCCGAATTGGTGTGTTCTGTGTCAATTTTGACATTTGAATTTATAATGCCGATCTGGTTTGAATTAAAGCACCATTACTTAATAAATTGAATTTAGGCTGAGCGGTACTGTAGAATTTGCAGATCTATATGCAACAACAATTTTGGGATTAAGTAACCAAACTCAAGCTGCAGTTGAACGGAAATGTGCAGTAATGGTGCTTTTTTTTTCGGTGGGGGTGTGGGTGCGGGTCATTTGGTTATAAAGGGATAAAAGGATCTGTTACATGGATGAATAGTTCCTTTTTCGGATAGATATAATATTAAGCTTCTTCTTCAAAGGAGTACAAGGATCTTTTTTTTTTCTCTTTGATTTTGTTGAGCTGGAAACTTGGAGGGCTCTACTATAATATAATTTTCTCATTTTCTTTGTTTGCAGAAAATAGTTTGTCCTGTCCTTTTTGCTTAGAAACTTTTTTTTTTGGCCACAAAATTACTTGTCTCTATCTTACTGTAGTTATTATTAATATCTTTTAAGAAAAAAGAATGAGAAGCGAGAGTTAATGTTCATAGTACATTATATAACTTGGAATAATTTAGAGAAAGAACAAACTCTGCAAAATGGGGTAAAATCATTGAGAGTCGCTTAAACCCCAAATAATGGCTTTTGGTGCACATTCAATTTGACATCAGCACTCCTAGATATATTCAACCTTATTTAGCTCTTCATTAAATCCTATGCAAACATATAAGACGCATAAAAGAAGCAAGTATAATCATATGATCAAACATACCTGTACAAGGAAAGCCATGTCAACCACCAACGTTGTAATCACTCCAACTACCAGCCCCAGAACCCCATTAGCAACAGTTGAAGAACCAATGTCAACGTCAATCTACAAACAGAACTCTGTTTGTCAAACATAAACGTGAATAATCATCTGACAAAATATTTGCCTATTATCAGAAATGTATTTGCCTATAATTAGACATGTGAGTACATGGATGGTTAGTGTGCATAATCAGATATATATATACAGTTTGAGAAATATTAATTGGTTTTTACTTCTAAGTACTTGGCACCACGTATATAGTTGCAATCAACTGCTTTTCCTAATAAACATGGGGTGCTACCAACACTCTGCCGAACAATCCATGAGCCCTGCATGATTTCATAACAAAAATCAAGATAACACAAATCACTTAACCTCTTCCTATTCATATGCCAGTACACAAACGCTTGGAATATAATGGTCAAGAAGGGAAAAGAATTTTAGATATTAAAAATAAAAAAATAAAAAAGCAGAAAACAGAAGAAATATGCCATGTAAGGAATCAGGAAGAGAACCTCCATCGTGCTCACATTAGCAAAAAATGATACTGGATATAATTATACCCCTCTGGCTAGTAAACAATTCTCCAAGCATGTATTACCAATCAGTGACGGTCCACAAGGAGTCTTATAGAATGCATGCAAGAGACAATAACATGCCAAAGCCTTTAATGCAACAATAGATTGAAATATAGAAAATTTCCAACAAGCTAGTGGCTTAATGAGGCCAAGTCTGAGTGTGAGGCAGAGCAAAATAAGTCTGGATTAGGGAACAAATTTCTTGCAGTAATGCTCAAGACTATTTCCCCACCTGTTGCCAATCAACAGAGAGTTCTAACAGAAAATTGTGTTACTAAACATAAATTAACTATACAATCAAATTGATTCAGAAAAAATACCTTAGGAACTGACGGTATGAGCTTCAGCCTACTATTACGGAAGTCATCGTCACCATCAACAAACCGTTGCAAGAGGGAACCAGGTACTAATTCCTTAGTCACAAAATAAAATACCATACTGTAATGCGTTGACCCAGGTACCTGTCGGATTAGGGTGTCATTTCACTTACAAACTCCCACACCTCAAGTTCAATTTTTACAACCAGATGAAAACAACTTACTTGCAGATTTACGACAACGGAGAAAAGCCCTTTTTCTGAGGCAACCTAATCAGAGACACATTTATGAAGAAAGCTAATAATTAGCAATAAACGAAGTAACAATAAGATCAAAATGACTTGTACATTTAAGCAGTTTTGATCAATAGAAAAAAGAGTGAAAAATCACTTTGAAATTGACACAACATGGCAAGCATGGCACACAAGAAAAATAAAGAATTCCTGCGAGTACCATATGAGGAAAAAGAGAATCAGACCCATTACTGTAGCATCGTCACAAGATTAAGAAGAGGATCTCAAATGCAATAGTGAACAAACACATCAAGTGGTGAGCAACAAACCTTAAAAAGACATGTCATGCTTTAAGAACAAATAAAACCTTGAGATATAACATGTGCATTGACTAGCTAGACTACATGCTTTCACATTATCGGCCTTTTCAGCCATGATGCATCAGATTGTGATGCATTTAGATAGCTTTTTGTTTTGAGCGGAACGAAAGAAAGAAAGAAACAGACGAGAATTTTATTAAGAACCAGAATACTAATGAAAACATGTGCCTTAGTTAATAATATTGTGTTGTTTGAATAGTGTACTGTCTTTGGACACAGGTGCACATCAGGCAGGTTTTTGGGTTTGGGGAAGGGGAAGCGAAACAGGTAGACAGTACTGCTTTTCTAGCAAACATGACAGTAATGTATCATATAAGTGATTAATAATTAATACTAACACAAAAAACACGTTTTCTATGTATTGCACTGTCCATGTAACTTGATCCACATAAATAGTTTTTTATAAGTCAAAGTATAATATTTGCCATCCTGCAATGTGAAGAACTACGCTCAAAGTAAGCAAAAGACTGATCACATAATAGCATAAAAAAGATTAACTAGAAAACAGCCTTAGAGGCCTGGAAAAAGCATGGTAGCATATGATTAATCAACATGAATAATCCCTGAAGCCAAGAATAAGCTTCTGTCATACATACCTGTGCTGCACATCCCTGACGCCTTGCAACATGGTCCATTCTTTTTGTGTCTTTGAACCAATCAACAGCAACCAGATCCATTAAATGTTTTCCGGCGGGAATCTTCAAATATAAGTTGCCAATGGAGTAACCATTTACAAGTAAGATTAAAAGATCATACATATGCAAAAGAATGAACAAAGTCTATGTAAAAAAAAAAAATCAGGACAAAAGGCTAGTGAACCTTTGATTTGTCATAAAAAAAATGCTTGCTGCGGACTCTGAAGTTGTTCCCATCAGAAATTTTCCAGCAATCACGAGCATTATCACGATCATCACGCCGTAGATTACCCGAAAAACATGATAAATCAATTTGTGCTGCTGGTTCTTCTTCTACAGGTTCATATTATGAAAATCATTGTGATTAGATACTAAAGATAAAAAACAAACAAACAAACAAAAAGAGAGACAAACTTGAACTGCAGGGTTCTACCTATTTTCTTGACATCACTCTCAAGTCCATTTTGGTATGCCTGGAAAACAAATGACAAGATTATTAACTAATAAAAACAGTGTACATATTTAGCTTTCATCAGAAGCATGAATCAAACCTCTTGCTCAGCCTCAGCAATTTGAAATTCCTCATCCTCATCAGAGTATTCATCATTCATCACTGAATTTCGATTTGCAGAATTTAATTGGTCAAAATGGACAGAAGACACGTGCAGCTTTTGGTTCTTCTGTGAAGAAACAGATGCTGAGGCCATATTGACCATAACAGGGATTCTTGGAGGAGCATTCCTTTCATCTGACTGAGCAAACCATTCACGTAGCCCTATCATAAAACATAAAAATTAGTAGAAACAGAGAAATGATGGCATTCTAAGAAAGCAAGCACCCATTCATACAAATATTACAAGAACAAAATTTCTACTAGGAAAATTAGAAGTTTTTTATAGTGAAAATCCAAAAACATTCCCTCCTTTGAAAACATAAAAGTATCATTTTTACCTTTTCGGAAGTTAATAAAGTTATATCTTTGACAATTTTTGGTTGACAAAAATATGCAAGACTTTTAAGATAAAAGAAGTACCCTCACTGGCGGTTATCTAAATAGAAACAACATTAAATAAAAAAGCAAAACACCCATCAATAACAATTCAAGTTAACATTTAACGCCTCTGTTCTCAAAAAACAAAAAAGTATCCCTTCTGAAAGTGTTATCAAGAGGATAAAGATGTATGTAAGAAGTAAAAAACAGAAAAGACAGAGGAAGTCACCAGCAACACTATTTAACATCTGAAGAAGACAATGCTGCTGAAATGATGATACATAACCCACAGCCCAACCCTTCAGATCAATCTGCATAAGATGTTGAACCTGTGTTCTAGGTCTCCCATTTCGTGATTTTAATGGGGAAATGTTAAACCCTCCACCTGAGAAAATTAGGATTCATAACTGCCTTAAATTGAAGTAACATATGCCAATTAGTTCTCGTCACTTGAGAACTTGGACCTGGTGAGAAATGTTGTACTTACTCTCAATATGTGCCCGCACATATCCTGGCTGGGGACCACAATTTTCATGCTCCCTAGAACGAAACAACACAACTGCATAATAACAAGAAATCTCGATAAGTTCTGGAAAGGGAAGCAACAAGTGAAACTGTGAAAGTTTGAAACAACAGGACAAGAAAAATGCCTACCGTAACTCCCATCATCATTTCGACGCCAATAACGAACATAGCAGAGGTCACGAGGCCACACAACCCTGCAATAGAAGTCCTATTCATGAGGAAACAAACTTCTAAACAACATTTCAAAACTCAAATTGTTAAGAATTTGTCCTCAAAGAAGAGACAAATGACTCCACAAATTTCATAAACTACAAGTATAATTACAGAACTTCAACCAAATACACATTATCCAAGGCATTAAGCTGAAAAACTCTATGAATACAAGAAGGCAAAAAAGATTCCAACTTAGTAACCAAAGTATAAATCTGTAATGTGGAGTTAGGTTGCAAACAAAGAGTTACATTGGAAACCAATCGAGCTGAAGTCTATGATAGAGTATTGCTGTGTGTCCATCTACCTCCTCCACTAAGCTACCATACTGGAAACTGCAGTCCCACCTGCACACAAGGAAAAATATATTGGAAAACCAAACATATATCAGGATATAACCATAAGGTAGCTGTTGAATAATTGCCAATTAGAAATTGCAGCTATTACCATACAACAAGAACTAAATACAACAAATTCTGTACATAGTGAAGTCTAAAGAGTTCAAGTTTATAAAGATGACTGAAGTGCCTAACACTGTGATTCAGAAATTGATGTTAACATTAAGTCTTAGCAATAAGGCAAACCATCTAATTATGCGCATTACTCATGAAAGAGCTAGAGAAGCAATAAAGTAAGCATAGAAAAAGAGAGAGAGATAGAGAGAGAGAGAGAGAATGTTTTTATGCATACACCATCATATAGACAAAGGTAAATAGCTTTTAGCATTACTCATGAAAACTTCTAACCGAAACAGGAAAAAACCTACTCAAACCGAGTTCCATCCATGCTCATTACAAGCTCAAAAATTTCTTCACAGGAAGCCTCTACCACACCAACAGCCTTCATTGCTCTGCTACAGCTCCTTGGCTGCATATAGAAATCTATTAAGGATGGTTGTAAAGCAAGCCAATACATGTAAAAAAAGAAAAAGAAAAGAAACAACTCCGTACAAGGTATTCAACTTCAAGAAGCTCTTCAAAAATGCGAAGCCCTGGCAACATTGAGACAACAAATTTGATCATACCATCAATTATCTGGCACATCTAGACTGAATTACTTGAGTAACTAGATAGTCGCAAAAACTACTGTGATAAAAGCTAGGTGAAGGAGGAAGGATTCACCATTTTGGCATTGGAGAAGACGCCAAAGCTTTCTAGAAAATGCTTGATTGTTTATATTCTGATTTGACAAATCCGAATCTATCTCTCTCGTCCAGTCAAATATTGACTCCGGTGGGCCTGCCATTTATAACAAAATTAAGAAATTGGCCAAAACAATTAATGTCAAAATGAGAAAGAAATAAATTTCGACCATTTCCAATTGTCGTTCTCCGCAACAAATTAGGATGAGCATCATCTTCGTCCTCCTGTGCACTGAACCTGAAGAAATTTGCATACATTTAGAACCATATAAAGTGTAACCATACAATGGTGGCAAATATGGCAAGTATTTTTACTTCTAAAACCATACACTGAAGCATAAAATTAACAAAGGATAAACAGCCCATCAAAGAAAGAAGAAACTCAGAAACAAAAACCAACTTTCATCGGGATATTATTATTACTGATAACTTCAAAAGTCTTAAGTGAGCTGTAATTGAAGACTTGAATGCATTTGTCTTAAAAAAAAAGTTTTAAGTTAATTTTGAAGAAGCGGTTCTTACACTCCAAAGCTCCCCCTTTATGTTGGGACCAGGACATATATCATAAGCTGGGAGGAGAATACAAATATTGAACAGGTTCAACACATGAATATTTAATGGAAATCCCAAAGGTGAAGATAAAGAGCCAAAAATGCATGAAAACTAAGAACTTCAGAGAAGTAGCAAAAATTTGAACTCTAGATAACTGACACATTTACCATGTTAAAGAACCACTACTTACAAGTCACAAAAGCATACAGTATTAGAAAGTAAAATCAAAACAAAGGTATTTCATGCAACGGTTTCAACATATTAAAGAGCATGGTAGGTGTGGGCTCTGTTTTAAGCACTAAAAGAGCAAGCCTTGATGAGCACCCGAAGGTCACATGCAACAATAAACCATTAAAGCTTAATCTCGAGGAATAAAGAAACAGCAGGCATCTCTTATGATAAAACTTTGGATGGAATATTTTCTGTATTTATTTCGGTTGGGATGATGTTTCGTAAATTGTAATCTTTCTTTTTGTTTGCCATTTTCCTGTGTTTTTTCTCTTTCTTCTAGAGGAAGGTATCCTAATCTTTATCTCTTGTGCATAGTTAACATTTTTTTATGTTTATTTATTAGATTTTAAAAAATATGAACCCTACTATGGTCACTCGCAACACGAGCCATGCGATTGATAGATCTGGGCCAACCAATGCGTGTCCTAACGTAAGGCCCAGCTCAAAGGTTGGCCCAGATTAGTTAGACACATCTAACGTTTGCAAAATCCAAAAAAAAAAAATATCAAGATTGGAAGAGAAAAGAATGATGAAATATAAGGCAAACACACTCATCCGCAGTAAAAGCACCCATACAGGAAGCTGCTAAGGGTACATTAGACATAAGCATGTTTTTTACAATGATTAAAATATGCAATTATCACTTAATCTTATCAGATAAAATATTGTTCTCTTGAGAGCAGCATACAACCATAACCATACTCAGGTAAATTGGCCAGATATCCTATACAAAAATTTCATTTTTTTTCCTCTTTCTTTTTTTTTTTTTTGGTTAAATCATTCTATTTTATTTACTTGTGTCTTCGGGATGGAGGAGGAGAAAAAATGTTTCATTGTGCACTTAATTCATAATTCTTTTTCTCAGCAAAAAGATAAAAGAAAATAACATTTTTTTATAACAATTAGAGAACCTGCTTTCCTCTGAAAGAAAAAGGCGAGGCAGAAATCACGGTCCACAGCGAAGGGATCAATGGATCAACATAAGGTATGCGAAAGAATAAAGGTAGAGTATTCCAAATCAAAAGAAGCATTTAGGAAAAAGATTACTATCCATCACCACGCTAATACGATAATATGTTCCATTGTGACACATTCTGCTATGACAACATTATGCACTAATTACAGTTCATCAGACTCGAAATTTTTTAGCTTAGAATCTATAGATATCATTCAACATCACCTTAAGGGAGATGTTGCAATTTTGCATCATATCCTGATATATTTACCGAAAAAACAGTTCCTTCATATCAGCATAACCAGACAGAAGAAAACAGTTAAAAAATTAAATTTAATTTAAAAAAAAAAAAAGAAAGAAAGAAAGAGAGAAAGGAAAAAATACTTACTGACTTTCATGATCAGACGATGAAGCAGTCCTACCATTATCCATTCCAGATTTGTATTCAAAAGAAATATACCGGTTGCCATTTGCAACTTCTGAACCCTGATGCTGCATAAACTAGTATACAGTCAGATTAGTAAGGATATATTAATTGGTGACCAGCAGGAAACTATACATTACAAGAACATACAAGTATAAACCAAAAAGATGAGAAGAAAACAACAAAACACCTAAGCGGATTTCATTTTTTTTTTTTGGGGATAAGAAACAGAAATACTATTATTAAGTTAAAGATACACTCCAAAACACAGTGGACAAGATATCCACAACAAAACAAAACTACAACACCTAAAAACGGAATTGGACACAAACAAATATCTGTATCCTGTCTGCACTAACCCCAAGAAGCCAAATCTTGGAGTTAGGCAAATGAGGGCAGAGTGGGTCCAAATGTGAAAGGTCTCAAGAAAACATACCTGATCAATTACAAGTTCAATTTTTTCCTTCCAGATTAGTGCCTCTTGGATATTAAATGCTGCCATCTAGAACAAGAAAGCAGGAAATATAAATATATTCTTCAAAATATAAATATATTCTTCAAAATCAATTATCAAATGTGAACTTAGCACTTAGCAATGGAAGTTCAGAAAAAGAATACTCTGCCATAAGACAATTTAATAATGAACCAGTACAGAAAACAAAATAAAAAGCTGCTTTATCAAACAAACTTCCATTAACATCATATTTCAAAGGAAAGAAAACACAGCAGTTCCCTTAATTAAATTCAACATGCTTCCAGCTATCCAATGCTTTTAGAACTATGCAATACATCATGTATGCCACCACCCGCATTTGATGCATGCATACCTATAGCATAAATGAATAAGACTAATGCAACAATATATTATAAGTGGCATGAATGAAGTCGCTTCAAAAAGATAAACTACCCTAAGAGACTGCAAACATCACTTGGTAAAAGAAGACATATCACTTGTTTCAGTGATGTTCAATTTAATTCTTAGTGTTTCTGATTATAGTCAAATTTTCACTGCTTTTCTCACTAAAATTTGCCACTGACTCACTGTAAAGCCAGTCTATGACTCTGGTATTCTGCAGGTCCAATTTTAGCATTTTCATTTTAATGCTTTCTGCCAATGGCAGCAGGGAGGGAAAGTATTTACCAAAAAGAAAGCAAACTTCACAAAGCAACCTTAACAAAAGGAAATCTGGAAACATAAGATCAGTTCGCATTTGTTCATCATGTTTTAGTTTTTGAAGAGAGAGAGAGAGGAGGAGAAGAGAGAGGGGGGGGGGGGGGGGAAGGTATGTTAAAAAGCTTTCCAAGAGGAAGTTAACAAACGTTTAGATCATAAGCACTTGATTAAGAAAATCAAAGATATGCACACTCATTCTCATAGTCTCATTCATGCAAAATGCAAGCTATTCCCAGCCTCAAGTGGCCAAAATGCAATCTAGTTAATTCAAGAATGTTCCACTTAGCATGTTAATAGTTTCTTACTGTTGTAAAAGATCACTCGAATGCTGTCAAATAACAGAAATGAAATTTGAGCATGTTACGGTGTTCACAGTCATTGTTAATGTCAAAATTGTCTAAGAATTGGAGTTTGAAAGGAGTTTTGCAATTTTCTTCCTGGTCATGGTCTTCAGTTCTCTGCTTTTTGCCCCATGGGGGACATCTTTTCTCTCTTATCCTCATGTTTGTACTTTCTTATCCCCAAAAAAAAATGTTAATGCCAAATTCTACCCCAAATTGGCTTTCAGTTTCATCACAAGGCTCAAAAGATCGACAAACACTTGTGCATGACCCGATGACAAGATTGTTTTATATAATGCAGTTAATAATATCAGTTGTTGATCATATGGTCCAAATCAATACGTTGTCTTAATTTGATGAAGGGGAATAAAACACGCACCGTAATCCGATGGTATTTCTCCTTCTTGTTGTAAACAGACAGAACATAAACCATCTGCACCCAAATAAAAATCAAATTAAAATCACACAATTTCAGGTAAGCACACCCTCATTAAAAGATAGGCCTCAGAGAACAAGTAGTACTGCTATTGCCACGACATTCAATCTTGGAATATGCACTAGGACTTAAATGTCGAGAGAGAGAGAGAGAGAGAGAGAGAGAGAGAGAGAGATCCAAGAAGTGAAGTCAACATTAAAATAAATCATATTGATAAGAATTAAAATTCATAGAAACTAAATCATCCAGCAAATAATTAAAGACAATTTACACGTGAAAACCCCCAAACAATCTTCGAACAAAGTGATAAGGATCAAATTTCAAAGCAGATGAATCATCAACCGAAGAATACAAAACAATTTACAAGGGAAAAACCCCAAAGACAACCAACCAATACTTGTGATTTGGTTAAGAAAAAGGAGCCTCAGGTGTTTTGATCTCCCTCCTGGTACAGTGGTGTTAATGTGCAAGGTAAGTGAAGACTGAAGAGAATGTAAACATTTGCTATTGCACCACAGAGAGTCCATGATCCTGTGGCGCACATCCATGGAAAAAAGTGTTGCTATTAATGGCTGAATCCCCAATCTTGAGGAAATGTGGGTTAACGGCTTCGCTCTTCTTTTTTTAATAAAAAAAGAGACCCCATTATTACATAGCACGGAGTTAAAATATAGGAATGAGAAGTCCCTTATGCAGATAAATTACAAAGAATAACCACAATTGTGGGGAGGAACATGGAATATTTGAAGAGAAGTCAAATTTGTATTCAATGGGATAGAGTAGAAAGAAGTTCTTTAGCTTCCCTTCATATATAAGGAATTCAAAGCAATACCTTTATATTTAATACTTTGGATTGAAAGGCTGTCATACAATGCATTTCCTTATTTGTTTCTCTTTTACACTAGGGTTTCTCACTCTACTTTCTTTTTGTCCTCTTTTGATACGACAATAATATATATCACTTGCTACTTATTGAAAATACACCAAGCCTTTCCTCCTTATATAAGAAACAGAAATTTCATTGATGGAGGGGAAAAAAAAGTAGTACAAACGACTCAAGGATAAGATATCCTCTAAAGCAATACAAAAATATAAAACAATGATAACAAAAAAGAATGCAAGAACAAACGATCAATGGGTTCATCATTTTCTTTGCATATCACACAACATGAAGGAGAAAGGGCTATTCAAGGTCTTTTACTTGGCACTAATTCACAAGTATAAATTTTTATTTAAAAACCGCCAAGCAAATACCTTACAAAATTGTAAGGGACACTAAATTTACATCTAAAATTAAAAGGCTGAAAAATGGGGAGACTCAATGTCAATCAAGGCATGGAAATGAGATTTTAAATGAAAAGGCACCCAAAGAATCACAAGTCCACACCCCTTTATCTGCTATGGAAGCTTTGGAATAAACCTTTTCAAGGAAATCCAACAAAGAAATCAAGTCTGAAACCTCTCTATCATTTAAAAAGAGACCAAACCCTTGTATTGACAAATTCAACCATAAGACAATCCCTCAAGAACAAACAACAAAAGAAGCCACGGAAGGAAAATTAGAAAACCTCTCCAGAATAGAAAACAAAATTAGAACCATCAAGTTTAACCAAGTAAAGAAAACCATCACCAAATTCTCTGATGACACAACAAGCTTTACGGAAATTCTACACAGTGCAGAAGGGGAAAAAATAATAATAGATAGGACTACCAGGGAAGCAGCAATACAATCAAAACAAATCCCCCCAACTTGATAGACGAGCAGTTTTCCAACAATCCAACATCTTTAAAACTTTATCAATAATCAAATCCAAACACCCAACAATCCAACATCTTTAAAACTCTATCAATAATCAGATCCAAACACGTAAATCTTTTGCAGAACAAAAGTAGAGAAGATATATGAACTTCTATTTAGCAAAATGTCATTTGGAATTCAACACTCAATCAAGAACAAAACATGAGTTGACATGTTCCGCAGGCCACAACAATGTAGCTTTCCAGAAGTAAATGCCTAAAAGTTTGAAATTGCACAAATATTTCAAGTATACAATCAATTGAAACATGACAGGGTTCAAAAGAAATCTTCTAATGTTTAATACATTATATCAAAAGCCCAATTGAAAGTCAAAATTTAATACAAAAATACATCATACGACTATAAGCCTGTGTTCCTGCAGAATGTCAAATTTTCTTTCTTACAAGTAACTGATGATTTTTCCAAATAGTTTGAGGAAGAAATTCTCGAAGAAGACAGAATTTCTTCCTCAAATCATGCATAACTATAAAGAATTTCATTATTCAAAACCCGAGTATTCGTCAAGTCATGCATGACTATAAAGAATTTCATTATTCAAAACTTGATTAATGATTTATTCCTAAAATGTACATTTGGTCTCCCTTACTTCAGGAGTTTGGTGTTTCCTGGGTCTGGCCTAAGCATTGTAAGGATTGTACGGATACATTTTAGCCAGTGGCTTAAGCATTGTAAGGATATATTTTAGCCAGTGGCTTATGTTATTGGGTCGCGTGTGCGAAGGAGGAAGCTGTGGAATGCTGTTAGGCTGACTATTTGTTGGTCATTATGGCTGGAAAGAATAAAAGGACTTTTGCGGATGTAATGGGGGATTTTGATATGATTTGGGATAGGTCTAAGTGCTGGGTTGCTCTTTGGCTTTTCAACACTAAAGGTAAGATCTTTCGTTTTTTGATTTGTGTAGAGATTGGAGTATTTGGCCGCAGTTTTTTAAGATAGCTCATCGTCTTGTATACATTTCAATTTTTTTTATATTAGTTTCTGCTTCTTGTTTGAAAAAAAAAATAAAAGAAAAATAATAATAATAATAATCCCTCAAGTATGGCATTCATCTCAATAAAGAATGACATGTAACCCTAGTAAACCAAGCTAAGCTAACCCAAACCTAGCTAAGCATTGACAAATTTATGCTCAAGGCCTCAGTATATCTGAATTCAAAGGTCCAATGTTTGAATTTATTCAACAAGCTGAGATACAAGTTATCAAACCCAGAAAGGGCAACTGACAGAACACCAAAAAAACATTAGAAGCCAAATAGCGTGCACATACAACAAAAGATCAAATCAGAATGAATCAACGAAAATATCTAACAATCAAGTACCATTTTCCTGTTTGACAAGTAAACCATAAAAAACTACAAAAATGGGTAAAGGAAACGTATATTGATGTTCAGTAGACCAAAATTAACAATACAAGAAGATTGAAAACTCACATGTCCATGGTGGGTCTTCAAACCTCGATCCTCTACTCTACAGTTGCCATCAATTAGCATAGTTTTGATCGGAACCTATGCAATCACAAAGCCAAAATAAAAAATTAAAAAAAGGGTCCTTTTAGACAAAACTTTGTATGTAAGAAAGCTCGATTCCGATCAAGAAGAAAACTTTCTGTCTACCTTTCCATACGCGGAAAAAAAAAAAATCAACCTTCTTTAAGAAGATGCTAATACTTTTATTCAAAAAGCCAAAAAGAAAAACCTGATTATCTTGAGGCTTTCTCTTGTAGTAGGCGAGAAGCCGAGACTCAAGAACAAAATACCGCATGTGAATGAAAGAACGGCCGATCTTCCTACGGCCATAGCGAACCATCCAACCTTCATAGACAACTTTGGACGACATGGTTTCCAGACTAAGAGAGAGAGAGAGAGAGTCCAGAAATGCGATCACCAAAACTGAAACTCTCGCTGATTTTGAAGCTCTAAGATCGCAACCTTAGCTTCCAGCGAGATCAAAACCCTAAAACCTAAGTGACCTGATCTTCGGTCATGGTCCGAACCAGAAGAAGCAAGATTCAGCGAATCAGGACCTAGAATTCGAAATCCCACACCACATTGCCTTGGAATTCGGCATGATCTACACGAATTCAAACTCCCGGCATTGGCAGAGTCGGAAGAGGAGCTTCCAGACGACGTTAATGGCGGAATCGGGCGAAACGCGAGGATCGGCAGGAAAACGACGTCGTTTTGAGGGTAGCAGGTGAGGTCAGCGCAGAGAGGGAGAGAGAGAGAGGAGTGGTGAATTTTATGGGAGAAGGAGATTCTGACGGCCGAAGGGTGGGTGGGGTGTGGAGATCCCCACGTACGTAAGAAAGGTCCGTGTCCTCAAAAGGAGCACGACACGTGGCAGAGTGAGATTGGTTGGTGAACGTCGAGGGTGTCTTGGCGCCGTGACGCTTTCCCAAATTTTGAAAAGTGGAGTGAAACGCTTTGTGCTTGTTCTGCCTGCCTTGTGGCGTCTGAGCGTAGTGACGGATGACCAATGCGGCAATGACCATGCTCCAGAGAGAGAGACAGAGAAATTAATTTCTTTTAGAAAAATAAAAAAATAAGAGAACGGAAATGTTTGAGAGAATTCTTGATTTGTAATGACGTATTTATTTTCTTAAATTTAAAAAAGGAGGGAGGCCGACCCCATCTCTATTGTCTTCCGTCTTCAAGATCTAAAATGACCCTTCAAAATAAATAAATAAATAATACAGAATGACGTAAATGCCCTTATTTTATACATTGGGCTTGCGGTCTTTTTCATTTTGATTTTAAGCGCTCTGCGAGGTCGTTTTTGGCCGGCTGTAGTAATAGCGGGATTTTCTTTCAAAAAGGAATTAGAAAGGACAGAATCGACAGATGATCATAAACTTGCTCTAATTGTGAAAAAAACAAACAATTTGCTATTTCCAAAAAAATAAAAATAAAAAAAAGGAAAGAAATTGCAATTATCAAACAGTAATACAGGACAAACCATTATTTACCAAAAGCGAAATGGTCCAGTTTGGTAAATATATTTAAAATTGGTCAATTTTATTTTTTAATAATAAATATATTTAAAGAGAGGTGGTAATTCAAATTGGCGGGTCAATATTCACTCCGTGTTAATATTCCTGACAGCATATATTTCAATCTAAATCAAATTATTCGTATTAGTTTCATAGCCAAAAAAAAAATTGAAATACCAACAGTGTTTTTTTTTATTGGCTTTTCTGAAATGATCCTCAGAAGATTTTTATTAAAATTATGAAGCTAAAACAGCTTTAAACATTATACATGGAAGAAAAAATACTGTCCCTATCCCCTAAAGAAACATCAAAAAATCTCAATTCCACTAACGTTGACAGGTGAGATGCCAATATTATGAGAAATATAAGTACATTTGCTACCTCATACAAGTGAGAACAATTCAGCAATATCTTTAATAAGAACACCATCACTATAATTGAAAAAACAATCATTAATTGCAGTTACCGCGTTAATGGCATCACACTCTGCCAAAGCAATAGACAAGTCTTTTTCAACGACAAGAAGAAGAAGGCCCCTGACAAAGAGCCTGTAACTTCATTTGATGGGCAGAGAGTGTACATTCTAATCTTCCAAAAGAACAACGAGATCACCCATATAATTTCGGATAATAGCGCCAAAGCCTGCCAATCTCGTCTCTTGAATATAAGAGATGTATGTGTTAAGCTTCAACAATATTCAAGGCGTATGTGTTAAACTTCAACAAACCAGCACCTGGCGGAACCTAGCGAAGGTCAGACGGTAAGGAAGCCAGAGGAGGGGAAGGCAGCTCTCCAGTAACACTCTGGAAGCTCGCAATAACCCGATCTCGGCGCCCTTTTAAGATCATCAGCGGTATTGTTGCTTTATTATCAGAAACAAACTTGTTCCTCGCATCCCATATACTTCAACATCAATAGTAAAATATTTCAAACTCAGTTGTCAATAGATTGGTTGTAGCGAATATACACAACCCACCAAAGGTAAAGCCATGAGACTTGGATAAATAACTTTAGCCAAATGGAGCTTCATAATTCTATTTTTTTTTTTAAAAAAAAAAAACGGTGTTATTTATACTCTTTTGATTTGTTAAAATGTGTCTTTGAGTATTTTTGATTTAGTTTTTATATGTTTTTAATTATTTTATTTTAATTTGATTTAAGTATTTAGATTTATCAGTTTTATTTATTTGATTTAAGGTTTTGTTTTAATGTAATTTGGTCTAAATTTGTTTAATGTTAATGTTAATTTGATTTGTTTATTTTAATTTAAAGAAAAAGAAAAAAAATCCGAAAATAGAAGCACTTTTGCAAGTAGGAGGAAAAGGTTAATATAGCGATTATAGCCGTTGGATCAAACTGACAAGTCATTAGAAGTACGCATATTTGCACAGAGGATAAGCACGAGTAAGATATGTCGGTCAGCAGATAAGTAGGATTAGTGCTGACAGTCACAACTGCCTTTCTCAAGTCGCGTTTATTCATGTACTTCTTAAACAACCGTATAAGTAATTTCGACCTAGTAAACTACCGCTATATCATCTGAATTTAATCAGTTTTTCCACGTACCAATCAAAAATAAGAAGGAAAAGGGACAAAAAGTGGGTGATTACCAAAGACATAAGCACCTAGGCGCCAGTTTTGAGTGTTGCAGTCCTAATTTACAATTCCAAAAATGCCAAAACTCAATTTTATTATGATTTTGTCCTTGATTCGAGAAATCTGTAAATTGGAACTTCTAGGGCTTATTTTTTGACAACTTTTAAGAGATAAAGAGAGACTTAAAGAGATAAAGCCGTGTTTGTTCATGTACTTCTCANNNNCGTATGAGCAATTTCGACTTAATAAATTACCGCCATGTCATCTGAATTTAATCAATTTTTCTACATGCCAATCAAAAATAAGAAGGAAAGAGGACAAAAAGTGAGTGATTACCAAAGACATAAGCACCTAGGCACCAGTTTTGAGTGTTATAGTGCTAATTTACAAGTCCAGAAATGTCAAAACTTAATTTTATTATGATTTTGTCCTTTATTCGAGAAATTTATTAATTGGAACTTCTAGGACTTATTTTTTGACAACTTTTAAGAGATAAAAGAGACATAAATAGAAGGAGAATAATAATACGAGCTAAAGGCGGTCGCGTTCAACTTAAATTCACTCAAAGTTTTCTTTCTTTTCACTCTTTTCTTACAGAGTTGAAAATAATCCAAACTTGTATGATTGTTATCTATAATCAACATATTTTTCTTTACACAATACATTTATTAAATTTAACTAAGAGAGCTTGTTTAAGGTTAGTCTAATTGAAAGAATCTAGGTGAAGAGATTGTTTTACCTATAAACAAACTAAGGACAAATAGAGATAGCAGAGCTTGTTGTTATCTTGACTTTGGTAAATAGATATAAAATTTGGTAATTAACTTAATATGAGCATCTAGTGGTAGAGAATGTCCCTTTGACCTATTTTATTTTATTGTTACATTTTTCTTTATTTTATTAGTTTTAATTTTAGTTTAGAGAAAACCTTCTTGTAGTACCCAAAGTTCTCACAATTGGATCTTGATTTTGAAAACAAAATGCTGAAATTGAAGCTATAAAAATGAAAATCTCACTAATTAAAATTTCTAGTTTAATTGTAGAGTGGAAGGCTAATTTATTTTTTATCCAAGAAGAATAGATGTTTTAAGGATTCACTCGTATATTAGTTTATGAAATTGTCTAGTTACTTGCTTATAGACACTTGTAATGGATACTTGTTTAGTAAAGAGATGGATATTCTTTTTATTATGTTTATGAGTATACAATTACAAAATGTGTTACATGAATTATATGTTTATGCCTATATAAATCTGAGCTATTTACATAAGAATGCGTGAATATATATATATACTAGTTTGTGGCACATACCCGTTGATTTGTTTCCTTTCAAAAAATAGCTCTAAATGTGGTTTTTTTTTTTCAAATCTCGACGAAACGAGGAAAACTAAAATAAAATAAAAAGAAAAAGATGAGGTACCTAGTCAGAGGGGGACATGAACCTGATACCTCAAGAATTAAAAATAAAAATAAAATCTAAAGAAATTAGAAAACTTAACAAAACCTACAACTAGGCTTCGCAATAGAAAGAGCGGTCCACCACCATATAGGACAAATAATGGAAGGTACTCGAGAAGCTAAAAAATCAGCAACGCAATTACCTTTACGATAGATACGTGTTATGACGAGATCCATATGAGCAATGTACCACAAGACCCTAGACCAAACTAATCTCCAATGAAAATGAACTTTTAAAGAACGGATAACAATATATAAATCACATAAACAGAATCACGCTCCAACCAAAGGCGCTTCTAACCATGTTTTTAGGCAAAATCAATCGAATGAATCGTTGCTGCCTACTCAGCCTCGAAAGCATAATCTATTTCCAAAGGAATAAAGAAACAACCACGAATAAAACCACGATGTATCCTAAACGTCCCTGAGCATCCAAAAAGACCTGGAGTGCCAAAAGTAGAATTTGTTTTTAAAAGTATTATTTAGAATGGAATTAGTTAATTTTTATGCGAAAGTTATAGAGATTTGGACGGTTAGTTGTCTAAATCATGAAATAATATCATGTGGTCATATTAAAATTGTCACACATTCGTATGGTCATATAAAAATTGTTACATACCATAAATGTAATTTATTTAAGATAAAAAGAAAAAAGAAAGATAAAGACATAGCAAAGTATAAATATGTACAAGTATGAAGTACAGCTTACAAGTCTTAAGTTTAATTATTGTCAATTTGTGTTTTTTTCTTTCGACTTGGTCAAATTGTGTTATAATAATTTACAAAGTATTGAGGCAGAAGCTGGTATTCATTTGTTTGTATTAAACTTGTTTATTATTATCTAAAAATATTTATATACACATGCAAAATGATTCAAAAGGAAAACATTGTAAAAAAAGAGTTCTACTCGTGAGAATCTTGATTCATGTATAGGCATGAGATTGAAATAACATGAACAAATTGTTTTGTTCATAGTCCGAAGTTCAGTATACTTGAATCTGTTACTATAGAAGATCTGCAAATGCTCAAAAATTAGTGAGGGAACGATATTTCATGATACTATAAATGAAGTTTACAAGCTAAACTCAAACTGTTACATATGTTTTGTAGTTTTGTACATATATACAACCAAAAGTCAAAATGTGTTGTTTAGTTGATCAGGAGTATATTATAAAATATGTATTCATAGATATCTACGTATACAAGTAGTACATTTAAAGGTGACAAAATTGCATAAATAAACTTTGTATTAATTGAAATCAAAGTGTGCATTACAAAAATAAATAAATAAATAAATAAAGCAAAATGTGCACAAATATGTTCTCTGCTTTTCTCACACTTGACGTGCATGTAGTAAGTTACAATTTAAATTAGAAACTATTATGGCTCAAAACAAAATACTCAATCACGTTAATAAAAAGAATACTAATTTCCAAATTAATCTAGTTTGAAGATTATAAAGAAATAAACTATATAGTTATATAACATATTTTCTCTAAATGAAACGGAAACAAAATCCAAGATCAATCTCTCTAAAGGAAAAAAAAAAAAGGTACAAATTAAGCAAAATTACAACTCCTTAAACACAATTTGAATTCAATTTTCAAAATTTACCCAATTAAGTTTGGAATTCTATAGACCCATCGTCAAATCAAATATATCAATTATTTTTTTGAAAAAAAAAACAGAATTCAAACAATCCATTCAAAGAGACCCATCCTTAAAAAAATTATCAAGGAGGAGCATAATTAAATCAAACACGATATTTAAAAAAAAAATAGAAAATTGATCCCTAATAATCTGATCATGGAAAATGAGAAAAGAAGAAGAAATCCCCATGTTCTCACATTAAAATAAAGAAAAGTTTTCTTCTATTTTGTAATTTTATCTCATTAAACTTAAAAGACATACAAAAAATACCTCTCTCAACAAACCTAGCCTCCTTTATCTTTTTCTCACAAAACTTTTGTAGTTGCTCTCACAAGAGGCTGAGAGGGAGTGCTTTGATCTTTTTCAAAGATGTTAATAGTACATAGGTTAGGAGGTTTTATAATAATTCATTCATAAGTATACATAAATTTCTATTTACCGGACAATTACTCATTTAGTTTTTGTGATGCAGATAATTAGATCTAAGAGTAGTATTGACTGAACTGTTTCCACTCTAATATTGTTCATACACTAAATTTGAACTGAAAAAATATTTTTTTGAGAACCTTATATATATTTTACCACTCACATATATATATATATATATAGTTGACTGTGGGAGTCATGAATAGTATTAAAACCATGTTTTGTATTGTATATAATGTATATATTTCTGTAGTGTAAAAAGAGGTGTATCACAAACTTTTTTTCAGAATCAAATAGAAAATTATCCTTTACTTTCTACTTTTCAAAGATTAATAAAAATAAGATTAACACAGTTTAGCTTTGTTATATATAAATAAACGTACTCATGCATAATTTAGTTAGAGGTTGTTATACTCCTTAAACCTATGGGATTAATAACATAACAATTAGACCAATTCATCATAAGATCGACTCTTACTACCACTATATTCAGTAATATTGGGTTTCACTAGGCTTTGCTAGATTAGTAGCAAAAAGTAAATAATTTAATTTGATTGCATTGATGACCACTGTTAACATCTATTTAGATCATCTTGCAAGTCGACAACTCGCTATCTCTTGATGCTTAGGTATAGCTTATTATCTCGGGAAGATTAGGTCTGATCGAGCTCTTAGCTTCGAATAAGCTGAAGACTCAAAACGAGCTTGTGAAATTTGTGCAAAACACCGATTATATAGTGGAGTATGTACTTTTGTCAAAACATATTTACAAATACTCATAATTTTCACCGAAAACATATTATAAATGTACAAGATATGGTTCTAAGTTCAACTGTATAAAATACTTTTTTCCAACTTAATTTTCTTTCAATCCAATTTATTTTTAAGATGATAGTTTTGTTTGTTATTATGTCTCATGTTTTATTGATTTATTTTAGATTAATTAGTATCTTATGATTTTCTTTATTTTGATTATATCACTTGAATTTCTGTTTCATCATTATAACTTGACTTTCTCTTTCTAAATATGTTTTTTTTTCAAATATAATTTTTTATAGAAACATTTTTTTGAAAATATTTACCAAGCCATTTTTTTTAAGATAACAAAAAATAGATTTTGTTTTCATATCTGAAAATATAATTTTGAAAACAAAAAAAATAGAAAACAATTCTAAATGGGCCCTCAATTATTTTGCCCCTAACTAGTGCCCTTGGTATAAACTTGCCCCTCAGTCATGACTTTATACTAAAGTGCCCCTAAATGACAAAACTATTTTTCTTTTACCCTCAGGTCTCAACTTTAAGTAAGTCTAAAACCATCAACGAGCGGGGGTCGAATGGTCTTTTTGTATTCTAAAAAAACAAATAAATTCCCTTATCTTTTTTTTAAAAAAAAATACATATACTCATTGGGAATTTCCAAATTTCTAATTTTTCTCAACTAAATAAATAAAAATAAAATAAAATAACATATTCTACATGGTTAAATTTCTTTTTTTTTTTAAAGGTATAAAATAGTAAGTTTTTCTGCATGCCCTCTACTTTTTTTTCTTTCTAACTTAATCGAACAACTTAATTGAATATTCTAAATGAAAATAACCTAACCAAACTTAAATGTTCATGAGATTTGCCGATAGTTTGTGTATATCTCTTATAAATATTTATTGAGAAATTAAGGTTTCAATCTTACTCACTCTTATTTTGAAGATAACAAACATTTTATTTGGTACTAACGATTTAACTTAAGTGTATAGTGAAATAGTTTTAAAAGTTCTAACTCAAGTTAATCAAGAAATCAAGCTTGAAGATAGATGCATATTGAACTTAGTAGAATGAAGCTTGAAGATAGATTCCGGAAAAGTTGAAGATAAAAATCAAGAATACAAGACTTAGACTAATAAATGTTAAATATTTAGTTTTTGTATTTGAATATATGTTTACATATAATATAATATTAATGGCTCAAATTTTTTTAAAAATAGAAATTTTCAAACCAATATAGTCAAAATAATATATCTCAAGTTAAAGTTTGAAAATTTACATGACACTATTTGCAAAATTGATTTATGAATTTCAATAGTATCTATATTTCATAAAAATCAATTTGAGAAGTCACAATTTTGAGAAGAATCGAAAAAAGCTTGAAATAAAATTGAAATTTTCTCTATGATATTTTTGGCCTACCTAAAAGCCATTTTCGGTCTATCAATTCTATAATTTTTTTCAGTAAATTTCAAATTCGACCATTAGAACCGCACTATCAACAACTAATATTTTCGGTCAATTAAAAACACACTTTCAGTCTATCGAAAATGATAGATTGTCTGTCAAACAATGTAAAACGGCTAGTTTTTATTCAAATCTATAAACAGAAGCTTTTCTAAGACTCGAAATAACTTTTGAATATCCTTACATTGGTCATATCATATCTTCAAGTTGTTCTAATCAAAATTTGTGATCCAAACTTTCAAATCCATTTTTTTCCACAAAAATAACTTAAGTCAAACTAGATTATATCTTGTATTTATATCATTCTCTCTAAACTTATCTTGTATCAAATACTTTTATTAAAGAGAGATTCTAGTTGAGTGATTCAATAAAAACCAAATTATAAAACTATTTGAGTTGGTGAGATTGGCACCATTGTCTAAAAAATCGATTTTTGTGAGGTTGTCACCGGAGTCTAAATAACCCGTGAGGTGGTGAGATTGACACCATTGTCTAAACAATCGATATAAGTGAGATTATCACCAGAGTTAAAACAATCTGCAGTTAGGCGTGATAGAGTCGGATTCAAGACAATTGTAAAGGTTGAGTGAGTCTAAGAAGAATTCATTTCATTTGTACACTGGTCGGTCAAGCCCATAATCTTGATCTAAATAGTGGAAGCTCAAAGTAAGTTGCCAAGAGCTAGAGACGTAGGCAAATCGTCGTATTTGTTGTTGCATTTTCTCTATCCTACACTCTTTATTTGATTGCAAATTATTTGATTGAGTATTTGATATTTAATATGCTTAATTTATTTGGTATCATTGTGATATATTTGGTATTATTATTGATTTAACTTAAAAGTTTTAAAAGAGTGGTCTATTATTTAATATAGTTGAAAAGTTTCTTAAAAATTTTTGAAACCCAATTTACCCCATTTTTTTAAGTTGTCAATCTTGGGCTAACAATTTTGTATGGACAAATTATATCTTTGTCCTCCGACCTATCGCCTATGTAGAGTTTTACCCCCTCGACCATTTCTCTCTATAAGAATCCGTTCTAAACTATTCGATTGTAGAAAAAATTTTCCTCTTGTTATATTCTGCCTATAACACAAACGGAACTATGGCATTTCATCCCAAAATAAGGGTAGTTGAAATTTTTATGCTCGTATTTAATACCCTCATCAATATATCCTTAGATTAGACGATAAATTCTTTCATTTTTCCTCCCATTCTCTAAAAAAAATTAGCCTCCAACCTACATTAAGGTAGCTTGATGTCATCTTACAATAATATTATGAGAAACTCATCAGCAAGCAAATATAACAAGAACCAATTATGGAAAAGAAGAAGGATGACAAAGTTGCTCATCGTCCCTTTCACTTCCTGAATGCATTTTTAACAAAAGATGTTAATGGAGAAGAAGAAAGGAAGGAAAAGGAGGAGTCCTCAACTTAACTTGAGCTCGTTCTATTTTTTTTTCTTGATGTAGAATACTTGTGATTTGGGGTTAGGAGAATTCAGTTAAAATTTAGAAACTTGAATATTTATTAAGTCCCAATAAAAATGAAAAAAAAAATTAACTACTACAATTACTTTATTACTTTTCAAAAAAACCCTAAATATACTATTCTCATGGAAAGTAACAAAAAGAGTGTTTTTTTCAAAAGTAAATAATTCGGAGGGAATCTTGCAAAAGGAATGGCTGAGGAGGCAAAACTATGTACATGTAATAATTCAAAGGAAAGGGGAAAAAGATGTAATTTGTCCTTTTTGTATAGTCATATTTAATGATTAACATCTTAATATTACATTCATCTGTTTATTCTCTCGACTTATTATTTATAATTTTTTAAAATATGGAGGAATAAATTATAAAATTAATTAGGATTTTTATAGCATAAAGTATGTCTGCTAGTTATAAGCTTCTAAATATGATTATATCACATTCAAATTATACATGAACAAGATACAAAATATTAAGAAAATAATTGTCATTTACTGGGAACTTAAGTGCAAGGTAGAGATAGTTAAAAAAAAAAGTGCGAGTAGAGATGAACTCATACAAAGAGCAAAAATCGTGGCAAATGGCTATAATTATTCTATGAGGTAATATTGTAATTTTTATTTTCAAAGAGGATAATGTTGTAATCATTTGTTATTATTTGTGCTTATTTATGTTATTTCATGTAAAATTTTGTCAATTTTTGTTTTAAAAAGCAGTCGATAACTAAATTTTAAAAGAATGTTATGGGACACTCGTGCACAATATCATATCAGATGTAATTATATTATTAGATAAGTATAATTAATATATTAAGTACATCAAAAGTGTAATTAAAATTCATCTTCAACAAATTGACATATTATGTTATATTGCTATAATATCTCACTTATGATTAGAATTACTCAATTTTTAAACGTGCTAAAAGAAGGTAATCAACTTTAATCCTTGTTTGATATTTTATCAAATTTCTCAATGGTATTGTGTTATTGGCGGTAATAGAATAGCAATCCATTTCGTTTTTATTCGTTTCATCTAAACACATTGAATTGAAAAAAAAAAAAAAAAGGAAAAAAACAACATTCATCATAATATATTCTAATAACTTGAAATGTAGGTCATCGAAAAAAAAAATTTGAAATGTAGAATTGCCACCTTGCATACACGTGCCACGGTGTTTCTTTTCTATTATTTAAAAATGTTGTCTCCTTCCTCAATTAATTTAATCAATCCGTGTAATTACTTACCTAAAAACTACATACTATTTTTTTTTTTTTTAAGTAAAAGCTACGTACTAGTTTGTAAGCGGAAAATGTGTTCATTGGCATATGTGTGTTCATTGGCACAAGGTCTAATGATAATTATACTTTCTCTCCAAATAAAGAGTCCAAACTCCCTAAGTAGATTTTTTTTGTTTTCAAAAAAAGGTTTGTAAAGGTAAGAATCTAAGATAATATCATAAATATTTGCCGATATAATTTTTTTTTTTGAGGGGATCGTCGTTATAAATTTGAAAATGTAAAAATATTCCCTTAGGTATGGGATAAAATATCAGTTAGTCGGTGATCAATTCTTTGTGACACAAATTTTCAAAATTCCTAAAATATCCTAATAAATTATATTTCCATATTACGAAATTATATCCAAAAACTAATTTTTAATTATGTAGTTTACTTCTCTTAAAATATATACTTTTAATTTAGTTTTAATTTCGAATTTAAATTTGAAATACTTCTAATACATATACCTTTTGCTACATGAATAATACAAGGATATTTGCCATTAGTCAACGAATACCGGTCAAGCAATCTCTCCCTCAAAAACTCCATTTTCTTCCTCAACAATATTTTTGTCACTATCTCTATCTTACCGGGAGATTTCTTTGTAGGATTTCTCTTTTTATTGTTTGATTTCAATAATTATTTTATTTGTTTGAAAGTCTTCTTCTAAAGATTTATTCTTGTAGGGTTTTGTGCTATCAAATTTTAGATGTGTATAAATTTTGTGTATTTTGTTTATTGTCATACTAGATTTTAGATCTATTTAGGTTTATTTTTTATTTGTCTTTTGTGTTCTTCTTCTATGTATAAATTTTTTAGGGTCTAAAATTGAAAAAAAAAATCAATTTGAGCATTGCATAATTCACAAAGATAGAGTCTATCAGGGTTGGTGCTATGCTTCGAGATGACAAAGATCTGGATCTTATGGCATTTTTAAGATACATTATTCACGTGGTAGAAATTGATCTCAATGTTGTTTTGAGCATAGTGAACTTTTCTAATGGTATGTTTAGCAATATTGCTAGTTATACACACTCTTTATTAAGAAACATAGGTAGTGACTCTTATCTTTTTATCTTAATGAAGCGGTCCATATACATAATAGATTAATCTTTTCTATGTTAATTATTTATTTTGTGTTCCAAGGTGCTCTTATGTGATTTGATTAGAGATAAATTGATTAAAGGTAAAAATACTTAATTAATTATAAGCAATATAGTGGTAGAAAATAGATAAAATGACGAGAAAAATTATAACGATACAATTCTATGTATAAAAAAATTGTTGATATCTTTGACAACTTAATCTAGAATTAAATAAGTGTGGGTGGTTTCAATGACGGTCACCACGTATTAGATAACTAGTGTTCATAATGCATGTGAAACTAGCCATATAGTCAGAAACAAATAAAAAAATGGCTAATTTTTCTAACATAACTGATTCTAGTCATTCGAGCAGAAATATAAATAAAAAAACTAGTAACAATAAATAATTAGAATGAATGTCAACTCTTTGATACAAGTAATTCAAGTTATATTGTCAAAGATAAAAATAAAATAAAATATTGAAAATAAATGTGTCAGTAGAGGACTAGGCTATTAGATGGTTAGATTTCTGACCGAGGAGGTAGGACCTTCCGTAATTCCAGATATTAACATAAATATAAATGATATGAAATTTTGACGATTTCGTAATTAACATAAATATAAATGACATGAAATTTTGACGATTTCGGATGTCGCGGTTTACTCTTATTCAATTAAAGTTGAGTATATTATATTTTCTTTATTAACCTTATATTGTATAATTATCACATTATCTGTGACTTAATACTTAGTGACTAATTATTAATGATTAAAATTTTGTCACACTCTAAAATATTTTGTAATTAAAAAATTTATATTTATTTTTGCTCGTACTAGAGCAATTGATTTATTTCAATAATAAATTTCATTTTGAAGAGCAATTGATTTATTTCAATAATAAATTTCATTTCTAGCTTCAAAGGCAAATATTGGTCAAGTCGGACTTGCAAAACTCGTGTGAATAATTGCAAGAATATGAGAGAAAGGTGGGTGTTGTATTAAACCTTAAAAGTAGTTTAGTTTAATAATTGTTAGTGATATCTTTACCAATGATATTTAGTTTTAGTTATTTTTTTTCCTCAAAGAATAATGTTAAATAAACCTTTATTTTGTCCTATCCATTCCGTACTATTTACCTTCCATTTGAAGCAATATAACTCCTGGGATTGGATGGGTCCATTAAGGTGATTGAACCATGATATCACAACCTCCATGATTTCTAACTTTTGTTCACATCATTTAAAAGTTGCCATGGACCCATCTAAAGAAGAGTAACTATTAAGCTCCAAAATCATCTATCAAGTTCATCTCAGTACGTAAATTATCGGACCATCCATAAACATTGATAACGACAATCATAATGCCTACCAACCAAATTATGCACTTATTTATGATAAAAATCTCTACATCATTATGCAATGACATATGATTTAATTTATAAACATGTATTTAATATAATTATGTGTTTAAT
>JXTB01000343.1:259444-270638 GCA_002914805.1 Parasponia andersonii | reverse complement strand
CTTTAGTTCGCTGTTGAGGACTGTGGCATCCACTCAGAGAGAAGGCAACCTAATACACAGTAAAGAACGAATTAGTACTTTCAAAATGGGAATCAAACTCAAAACAAAGAAAAAAGAATGAGTTTTATCCTACCATTTTTTTTTATATAAAAATTATTTTTAAATTTGTAGAATATGATTTAAATTTTATATCAAACGCGTATTAAAAATATGTAATTTGAAAATATAATTTTCAAATAACAGGTTCTTATAAATTCTTTTGGTACAATTATTTCCGAATAATTTATTTGAAAAGAAGAATTACATTACGTTAGCATGAATTGTTTTGATAAACAATTTTCGTCCTCTTTTGTTGTTGCATTGAAATCAGCTTAATTTGGTTTCGAATATTTCTCAAAACTAGGATGGTGCAATAAATCTCCCTTCAAAAAAAGAGAAATTGTGCTAAAAGAGGTTTTATTTAGCACGTGTAATTGATTGGATATATATATATATATATATATTACGTTTTATTTACTACCGTGTATAATCCAGTGTTTAAAAATTACGTTTTATTTACTACCGTGTATAATCCAGTGTTTAAAAATTAAAAATATTGACCGCTGGATTTTTTTAGTAACAGAAAACTTATTTGTGCACAGGGTCATTTTCAACCAAGCGATGGGAAGGGAAATCAAAAATAAAAAACAAATGAGGTTACTTGGTAATAGAATTGACGTTCCAATAAAATGACCATTCCACTATTTATTTACAAATTTAAGCAAAAAAAATCCTTATTACTATAGAAATATAATTCCGTTGATTAAAGGAATTGTGTTTCCTTCAATTCATCTAAAGAATCCTCCTTCCATTTTTTAGTAAAATTCTAAGAAGCTTTACCTTTTTTGTCCCTTTTTGCACATATTAAATTTTAGAACAAAATACCCTGTTACCCCTTGACTTTTACTAATAATTGTCTTTTGCACCCTTACATTTGAAATTATACCTAAGCGCCCCAATTTCTATAAATATAGTGTCTCTTGGTCCCAATTTTTACAAATGCGGTGCAAATTTGCACCGATTTTAGAAAATGAGGAAAAAAAAAAGGCCTTTTTAGCTATAAAATATTGATATCCTCTAAATAAGAATTAAGAAATGGGAAGAAGAAAAATTATATATTTTTCATGTTTCAATAAACTCTAAAAATTGAGAAAATTTTTACACTCAAATGGGGAATTATAAGGAAAAATTTCATAGAATTTTCACTGTCGTATACCCACTAAATATTGTTTACCCAATAAAATCCCCTTAACAAAGAGTATTTCTAACTCAATCATATTTTTATCTCACAAGTTACATAAATTTTTAATGTTATATATTAATTAGGGCAAATTGACAACACATTTATAAGAATTATGGTAAAATGACACTATATTTGTAAAAATTGGGGTGTTTAGGAGAATTTCGAATGTGATGGAGCAAAAACAACTATACGTAAAAGTCAAAGGCTTGCAGGGTCTTTTTCTCCTAATTTTTATTAGTACTGATGTTATGGTTAATATAATATTTATTCCATTTTATTCTAACGTATAATTAACTATTATAACTATAATTCTGATTCTAATTACAAGTTTTAACCGAACAATGGAATATTATTCATGTTCCTTTTTTTATTCCACTCCATTATAATTCTAGTTATCATTATAATTTTGTTTCGCAAACTAAATACTACTATCGTAAATATGAACAATTTTTAAGTCGTGTTTAAATGTAATTTTGGAAAAGTTTCAACCAAATATAATTAGAGGCGTTTGGCCTTATTTCCTAGAAACAAATTTTAAAGGCATGGTTAATAAAATAGATAATATTATTTTTATACTTCCTATTTTGGTATTTTGTTCAATTTATTACTTATGTTTTAGTTATTATCAATATTGAACATTATATTTAATATTTATTATAAATTTATACTCTGACATTAATTTAGAGTAGTTAATTTACTAATATATTGTTTAAAAAAATTAAAAATAAACTACATATAAATTTATTAAATTATCTTTGTAAATTAATTACTCTAAATTAATATCAAAGTATAAATTTAATTTATATATTAATCTTGATAATAATTAAAATATAAATAACAATTTAAAAAAAATGTCAAAATTAAAAGAACGAATATAAAAAAAAAAAGGAATAAAACCTCTTGAGAGAACAACAACAGAGCACCCTTCCCCACCGTCTCTATAGGCCATACATAGCTCTCCGCTCCGTCGTCCTCAGCTCCGGCAGCCTAAGCACCGTCTTCTCAGCTCCGGCGGCCTAAGCTCCATCGTCATTAGCCCAGTCGGCCTAAGCTCCATCGTTGTTGGCTGATTTGTCCTTAGGTGCTTCTCTCTTCTCTCTCTCCTCTCTCTCCTCTCTATCTTCCTCTTTTGGTGCCTGTTTTCATAGTAATCTAGGTCTGAATTGTACGTGTTAGATTTGAAACCCTTGGGTTGCTCTGTTTGTAAATTAAGGGCAATAACCATTGCTAAGTTAATGAGCAACCTCAACTTTTCTGGTTATTTAGCTCAACCTCGAGCCTTTATAAGCCACTTCTTGCGTAGAGTTGAATAGTTGAAATGTAGAGGGTATTTAGTATGATATTGTCACCAATGGGTCTTCTCCCTGATGAATATTAGTATTGACTGTAATTTCCCTCTTTCAGTGCTCTCTATGTGTTTGTTGAAATGCTTAGCTGAAAATTTTTACAATATGTGGTTTGTGATTTGTGTTGTTATGAAATAGCTAGGAGAAGAGATTAATATGATAGAACATCTAGAATTAAGATAAAGATTTGATATAAACTATCAAAGCCTTGCTTCTGGCATGGCTTGTATACGAGTTTGAAGTAAATTCTCACTTATTTATTTTGAACAAGTGCTCGATATCAACTGTTTGCTTCTAGCATGTTTATAAGCCAGAAAATATTCTCTAAAAAAAAAAAGGAAAAAAAAAGAGAAGTTATGAGATTCAAACAATAAAGTTAATATTATCGGTTATTGGTTACTTGAGAATAGTACTCTCTTGATTTTGATTTAAGGGGAATCTTAGTTTTATTTTTAGGCTCATAACAATGTGTAGTGGCTGAAATCTGAGGTTCGAAACCATGTCTCCAAGAACAAAATGGCCAATGTCTTTTTGAGAAAATGGGGTTATAAACTTTGCTTAATTATATTAAGTTAGTGAGAAAAGAGGTGTGCATTATAAAATTCTTTTATAACTAGGACAAAATACTAAGAAGGTTCAGTGATTGAATTTATTTGTTTATTTGGGTACCTCTTAAAAGTCCATGTACATTTTCCAAATTTCTTGTTTTCTTTTTCATTTTTCTATCGGTATTCAATCAAAGATATTGTAGTTTTGATTAGTTTTGGGAGTGAGGTTCTTGATCATAAGTATGATCCATTCGGATGAGGGATTGAGTCAATAGTCCTTGATAGTTATCACTTGTTGAACTCTTCATAATTTTATTCCTCAACAAACACAATATGATCGTATGTTTAGCATATTATATGAATGAACAATTAATGTATATTGTAGATACGGTGCTTCCTTGTTGCATATCTTAGCAGCACTAATGTGTTAACTAATACAGTTTTCTAATATGCCGATTTTTTTTTATTAATTTCAAAGTTTTGTATTGGATTGAAAACTCTATTTTTTGCTCCTTATCCTCAACTCTATGAGATGTTTTTTTTTTTTTGGGTGGTTTCTCATTGTTTTCTGGGTTGTGTGTTCATTTGCGCAGATTTTGAAATACTTATGAATGGCTTGGAGGGTGCTTGAGAAAAGGGTAAGTTGATGTTTACGTCGAAATATATTTACTTGATCCTTATTCATTGTAGATTTTAGACTAGTTTTAGAGTGTAGATATCCTGTTTCCTTGTGGTTAATTGCACTACTTGTATATTATTATTAACTTTAAAATTTCATAGAGCAAATCTAATGTTTATTAGTATCTTGGTTTCTTATACTGTTTTTGAAAATGTTGCTTGAGAATTGAGCACCGTAGGAGAATGATCTTTACAAGATCTTAACCAAAAAACTTATCTATGCATGGAATGTTTGCAGTTGTGACTTTATTGTGGTGGAAATTGAAACAATGATTAAGGCTATGTTTGGTAGAAGGAAAGAAAGTAAGAGGGAAAGAAAAATTAGGAGGGAAAGAAAATGTGTAGGATGGAAAAGAAAGTGTATTTCCTCTATTGTTGTTTGGTATGTAGGGATGAAAGAAAGTTAGTCTATTTTAAAATGACTATTTTGCCCTTATTGTTAAAATTTTAAAATTAATGTATAAAGTTATTTTGGTAAATTTACTTTCATACATTAATAAAAACTTTTCCTTCCCCTTTTCTCCTCATTTTTGGGAGGAAATTTTTTGTGTGGTAGAAAGGAAAAGGGAGAGGAAAGAAAAGTTTTGATGGAAAAGTGGAGGGAAATAAATATTTTGGTTGTTTGGTAGAAAGGAAGAGAAAAGGGGAGGGAAAAAGGGAGGGAAAAAAGTGGTGGGATCTACTCAAGTGTTTTCCTACCAAAAATGGAGAGAAAAGGGGGAAGCAAAGTTTTTTAATTATGCTTAAAGTAAATTTATCAAATTAACCTTGTATACTACTTTTAAAATTTTAATAAAAAGAGCAAAATAGTCATTTTAAAATATACTAGTTTTCTTTCCTTCCTATATACCAAACAACAATGGGGGAAAGATACTTTCATTTCCATCCTACACATTTTCTTTCCCTCCTAGTTTTTCCTTCCCTCTTACTTTCTTTCCTCTCTACCAAACATAGCCTAAGTCTTCGTCTTATGTTTTCTTGGTGCCTCATTTGTCTATCAGTCTTTAATGTTTTATTGAATATATATTTCTTTAGGGAATTCATGCTAGTCTTGCTAGAGCGCTAACGTCAACACTAGGAAAGCATGCAGTCATGCCAATTACTTCATCTGCCCTCGGGGATGCAGAAAAACCAGTGCCTGCTTCACTCAGATGTGTACCAGGTAGATTTAAATTGCAGGCATGCTTTCATATGATACTTTAGTGGTCCGATTTAATATTTGGGTACTTGGGAATTGGGATGCTACTTCCAGTATGTTTGTTGTACTTCTACATATTGTAAGAGCCTTGGCAAGTACAGGAAACAATATGTCAAGAGAATAATTTTGTTTGTCAAAATTGTTCACCAGACACCTCTTTCAGCTCAGACTCTTGTCACTATCAAGTGTTGACAACCAAACTCCAATTAAGGTGAGTTTCCATCTTTTCCTTTCTCTTTATTCATCGGTATTTAATCCAGCTGTCTAGGAATTTTAGGCTTATCTACTGTTACACCATCTTTTTTACATTCTTATATTTTCTCTGCTTCGAGATAAAACTAGTTTTTATTCAGATCCGAATTTTGTTAACCTCAAGTTCAATAATCTCTTGGTGAAGACTGAAGCTAAGAGAATCATAACTTATTAAAGCCCTGACACCTGAGTGATCTTTTTAGTTGCTGAGCCATGCCGATTATCAATATGATGAACTAAGTGCGGGGAGATGTATTTTAGATTATGATAGGGTGCTTGTTCTTTGGAGATATATAAAAGGTGGGAAAAATGAAGACATAGTTAAGCTTACAGAATAAAGCCTTTGTGATACTGTAACCCATGCTTGGATTCAGCACCAAATTTGCTATTGTAGAAACTATCTAGAATTCACCTTCATTATCTTTAGTTCCACTATAGTAAAAATACGAAAATGAAAAATTTTCAAAAGCTGATACTTGCTATGATTATAAAAATTGGGCTGGGCCCTTTGTCCTTGTATATGTAGAAAAATTACTAGAAGGAAAGAGGAAGGATGATAGCGGACTTGGGAAAAATTTTATTATTATTTACATACCATTGCTTGACAATTGACGTTTGATGGTGTGTATTGCTTAGGTGTTATCATGTAAGCGCAAGACTGTGTGCAAGAATGAGAAATGTTGAGCCGTTAGGTCTAAAGGCTCCCAAAAGAGAGAAGTTCATAAAAAGGGACAATAAAAGCCAACCTCCTGTTGAAGCTCCATATGTACCTCCACGATTGCAGAAATCTACCAAATCTTTGTTGGATAAAACAATAGACATATTTGAGGGCATGACAATTCTGGAGCTTGCCAAACGTTCTGGGCAGTCAGTTTCTACTCTACAAAGTATCCTTGTAAATGTAGGGGAAAAGGTTGACTCAGAATTTGATCCTCTCAGCATAGATCTTGCAGAGCTGGTAGCAATGGTATTTTCCCCTTTCAGCTCTGGAAGCTTTTGTATTTTCATGAAACTTGTTTAATGTTTTGTTGATTCTAGTTTTACCAAAACCATATTGTGAAACATGCTTAAAATTGAATTTTGCAGTTAGTGTCTTGTGCCAGATAAATCTCCTAGGTAAAACCCATTTGAATGGAGACTGTTCCTTGCAAAAACCATTGTTATGCTTTTCTCAGTTAACAGAGAACAAAAATAGAAAAGGGCCTGGGCTTCGACTTGGGAGTGTGCGTGTGTGGTTGAGGGGGTGGGGGGTTGCCCTTAAATTGTTTTGAACTGATAAGAACTGTTATCCTGGTCTAGAGTGGGTTTATTCTCCTTTTCTTTATACATACATATATACACACATACAACAGATATTGTGCTCTAAAATTTTACAGAGACCCTGTTTTTTTTTTTTAAAAAAAAAAACCACCAATCAGGGGAAATGACTTGGAATGGATTTTTTTTTAAAATTTTTTTGTTATACATTGAGAGCATTAAGTTTACCCAGTGCTGATAGCCAATCAAACTCTTTGATCTTGGGAGGTACATGAGCATTTGTGATCCTGGGGAAGTGACTTAGAGTGGGTTTATTCTTGCACCTATTGTTTTTTTATTTTTTTTTATTTTTAAGCATTGATGTTAACATTCATAAACACGGATTGTGCCAGTTGGGCATTATATAGCATAAAGCGTGATCATATCTTTATGTGATTTAACTAGTATACTTGAGTTGGTTATGGATGCTTATTCAGGACCTTCTGTTTTATTACTCTTTACTCTCTTTCCTGAAGAATATATTTAACATATATACTGTGTTGTGAGCCACTTTAGTAACCTTAAGGGCTTTATGTATTGATTTTTCAGGAAGTTGGGATCAATGTTAGGAGGCTTCATTCCAATGAAGGTGCAGAGATTCTTCCTCGGCCTCCGGTTGTAACTGTTATGGGTCATGTCGACCATGGGAAAACTTCTCTTTTAGATTCTCTGCGTCAAACGTCTGTTGCTGCAAAGGAAGCTGGGGGCATAACTCAGCATCTAGGTGCTTTTGTGGTAGCCATGCAATCAGGAGCATCTATTACGTTCCTTGATACGCCTGGTCATGCAGCATTTAGTGCAATGAGAGCAAGAGGTGCTGCAGTCACAGATATAGTTGTGCTAGTTGTAGCTGCCGATGATGGGGTGATGCCTCAAACTCTTGAAGCCCTATCCCATGCAAAGGCAGCTAATGTACCGATTGTTGTTGCAATTAATAAGTGTGATAAACCAGCTGCAGACCCAGAGAGAGTTAAACGCCAGCTTGCTTCAGAGGGCTTGCTTATAGAGGATATGGGTGGAGATGTTCAGGTGGTTGAAGTTTCAGCAGTAAAGAAGACAGGATTAGATGACTTGGAGGAGTGTTTGCTTCTCCAGGCAGAAATGATGGTTCTGAAAGCTCGTGTTGATGGGCCTGCTCAAGCTTATGTAGTGGAGGCAAGACTTGACAGAGGAAGAGGTCCATTGGCCACTGCCATAGTGAAAGCAGGGACTTTGGTTTGTGGGCAGCATGTAGTTGTGGGTTCAGAGTGGGGTAGGATAAGAGCAATTAGAGATATGACTGGGAAGTTGACAGAGAAGGCAAAACCTGCAATGCCTGTTGAGATTGAAGGGCTAAAGGGACTGCCAATGGCTGGTGATGATATCGTTGTTGTGGAGTCTGAGGAGCGAGCTAGAATGCTTAGTGCCGGGAGGAAAAGGAAATTTGAGAAAGATAGGCTTACAAAGATTAGTGAGGGGAGAGCAGAAATTCCTGAACCATCAGAAGAGGTACCTAAGTGGGTTGAGATGCCTGTAATAGTAAAAGCAGATGTTCAGGGTACTGTTCAGGCCGTTACAGATGCATTAAGGAGTCTAAATAGTCCTCAGGTATGCCATAAGATCATAACACCAGTGCTCCCTTTAAGCTTTCAAGCATACTAAAATAGCGATGATACCTTTGCTATTGATATAAAGTTTTTGCTTTTACTGATAAATACATTTTCATTCGCCAGGTTTTTGTGAATGCAGTACATGTTGGTGTTGGCCCTATTTCTCAGTCAGATTTAGACTTGGCGCAAGCATGTGGTGCTTGTATAGTTGGATTTAATGTAAAAAGTCCACCCAGCTCCATGAGTTTGGCAGCAACTCAAGCCGGTATAAAGGTACTACTATTCTATTGCTGTCAGTTTTGGTTCTGTCTTAGAAGGTTCAACATGCCATCTTGGAAACGGTAGAAAAAGGACAAGCGATTTATGATTTTTTAGTGTCGAATCGTATAAATATACATGACCTTTATAATTGGGATGTGGCATCTTTGTGTCATACTCTTTTTGTTTTTGTTTTTTTTTTGTTTTTGGTGTGATTTTGCATCTTTGTGTCATACTATGTAGTTTTTTATGCATATAAAGCATAAACACTTAATCATTTATATTTACGACGTTTTGGCTGCTTAGATATTTCTGCACCGCGTGATCTATCACCTTTTGGAGGATATTGGAAATTTGATAGTAGAAAAGGCCCCTGGGACTTCTGAAACCCAGGTTGCTGGGGAGGCCGAGGTGCTGAATATCTTTGAGCTCAAAGGAAGGAGCAAGGCCAAGGGAGCAGACGTGAAGATTGCAGGATGCCGGGTACTCGATGGTCATGTAACCAGATCATCAACCATAAGGCTTCTGAGAAGTGGGGAAGTTTTGTTTGAAGGATCCTGTGCATCTCTCAAGCGAGAGAAGCAGGATGTTGACACAGTGAAGAAGGGAAATGAATGTGGGCTCATGATCCATGATTGGCATGATTTCAAGGTTGGAGACATCATTCAGTGTCTGGAGCAAGTGGTAAGGAAGCCAAAGTTCATTTCCTCAGAGAGTGGTGCTGTTCGGATCGAATGCTGACATATACTATATCTATCTATTTACATAGTTTGTTTCTCCTCTATTTTCTACTGCATATAATTTATCAAGTAGATGAAATTTTTTCGTACTTATCATCTACTAGAGCTGGACTTGGGTTCTACAAGAGCTGGACCCTTATATGTGAGTCAGTTTTGGAAGATTATAGTGGACAAATTTGCTTAGGTTTTGGCTTACATTTGCTGTACCATGAAGAACACAATAAGTTGTAAGCAAAATAGGTGAATGGAATGGACATTTATTTATTCGCTGCTTCATACGTGTACATACATATGAATATGTAGAGGTATGCGTGGTGTAATTTGGCCGGTTTTTTGATCCAAATGTACTAATAAGGCTCGCAGAGCCCGTGACATTTCTTTTTACATCATTCGCTTCGTAGATTGCTTTCCTTGTTTTGTTGGGTTCTCTAGTTTGCTGGAATGAGAGTTCAATAGCAACCAGTAAACAAGAAAAAAGAATACTTTTTATCATGTGCCTTCACTTTGGCCTCCAAATTTCAAATTGTTTAACATAGGTACTCTTAAAACTTGCTAGACATTAGCGCCTTTTGTGTATTTATTGGTTTTCTTTGTTTATTTATTTTACATAAACATTGCATATTCCAACAAAACAAGGTGGGAGAGAATTTTGCGTGACAAAAATGAACGGAGCAAGACCTAAGTTAAAATTCAGAAAACAAAACTCTAGATTATGTTTACACGAGAAAAACGAAAAAGGGGGAGGGAAATCAATATTGTGCAGTACATTAGCATGTTTTCGCCCTTAACGGAAATCACTCGTGGGCTACACATCATAATCCATTAGCCCCATTTGGTCAGGGATAATAGAAAAGAAATGGAAGGGAAATAATTCTATTATTTGGTTAAAAGATCTGGTCAGGGATAATAGAAAAGAAATGGAAGGGAAATGATTCTATTATTCGGTTAAAAGATCTAAATAGGAAAAATTTTTCTATTGGAAAGAATTATGGTGAAATTCTATTCCACCCAAAATTGGGTGGAAAAAGGTGGAACGAAATACCATTTAATTAATAAAAATAATTTAATAAAATAATAATTTAATGCTAAATGTAAAATAGCTTAATAAAATAATAATTTAATAAAATAAAATAATGCTAAATGTAAAATAATTTAATAAATAAAGTAATTGAATGCTAAATGTAATTTAAAATACTTAAAATATTCACTTTAGTCTTAAGGGTATTTTTGTCATTATATAATTAATTCTATTTTTTTCACAGTTAACTAAACGTAAAAATGTCCATTCAACTACTAATTCTACCACTTCAATTAAACAATATAATTATATTACCATTCATTTTTCGTTCCATTCTGATTACTATTACCATTCGACCACTGCAACCAAACGGACCCTTAGTGTTTACTTACAAATTTGAAAGGATAAATTATAGTAATGGTCCTCGAATTATTGCTTTTTCTAATATTTTGCCATTTGAATTTCTAACTTACATAGTAATGGCCTTGAGTTTTGTCTTTGTTTAAAAAATGGCCCAAACTTCAACTAGCATTTATCTTTTGGGATAATATCATTTTTATATCTTGTATTTTGACACTTTGTTTAAATTATATCTTATATTTTGATTACTATCAATATTGATCTTTGGATTTGAAATCTGTTACAAATTTATACTTTAACACTAATTTAGAGCAGTTATTTTACTAGAATACTATTTAAAAAATTAAAAATAAACCATATAAAACTGATTCGAGAATAAGTTTATTAAGCCATCTTGGTAAATTAAGTATTCTACACTGGTGTCAGGGCATAAATTTATAGCAAATATTAAATCTAAGGGTCAATGTTGATAATTACCAAAATACAAGATACAAACTGAATAAAATATCAAATTATAGGTAATAAAATTGATATTATCCTTTATCTTTTAACATAATAGGGTCACATGTTTAGCACGTGATGACCCTTCAATGCCTTTCGTGGTGCGGTGGAAGAGAGACCAAAGAAAC
>JXTB01000343.1:234744-259154 GCA_002914805.1 Parasponia andersonii | reverse complement strand
GTGAGCGTATCCAAAAACATTCAAAAGAACTTTGGAAAAACTCGAATGGACCAGTAAACTCAATTGGATTAGGAGTATAAAAATTAGAACGTAACAAATTTCACTATAAAATGAAAATTACTTGAGGGGCATCGGGTTGGGTGTTCTCTTTTTTTGTAACTGCACAAAATTTTAAACGAGAGTTGCTTTAAAATAGATCTTTTAGAAGTCATTAAGAGCATACTAAACTTCACTAGATCATAGACATTCAAAAGAACTTTGGGAACTCGACTACCCACTCAAACTCAATTGCAATGGTCGTATTCTCCATATATTTCAAGGAAACTATCAAGAACGCTCAATTGGACCAGTAGAAGCTCATTTGGACCCAGTTGATCTTAATTGGTCTAGTCAAAACATGTATGCCATATTAAGCATGGGAAAAAAAAAAAAAAAACCTTCTCCAATATACACTTATATGGTGATAAATTCAAACTAAAAAAAAAAAAACCTTCTCCAATATACACTTATATGGTGATAAATTCAAACTAATAACTCATAGTCATAGCCTTATAGCTCATCCAAATCTAATTAAAGAAACAAGAAAATTACTTTTCCTTCATTTATCTCTACTTTGATTTGTCTTTCTCCTGTCCTTACTTCCTAGTGAGGTTGGATATAATATGGATTTTGTAGAATGTTAATTGATTTATAAAAATCCAAGAGATGACAACTTCAATTTTTATTCCAGATTGGAGGTTAGAAGGACTTTTATGTCATTGAGTACTTGGAGGTTGGAGATCACTCTACGTAGAAGAGCTTCAGGCCATAAACATCAATCAGCATTCTTCCTTTTTTATTTTTCTTTTCTCCTTGTTTTTACTTACATAACATGATGAATTCCTTTTTTATTTGTTTAAGCATTTTAGGCATTTCTCTTTGGTTAAAGGTGATTTCAAAGCCCTAAATATGAATATTTTGTGAATTTTTCAAATTATATATATATATATATATATATCTATATATATCGATTACTTTATTCAAAGATATTCATGTTTTTCTATGCTTTATTGGTTCATGATTTCTATTTTAATTTATTTGAGTATACAACAAAGTGAATATAATAGATTAAATACTAGATTAGAGCCTTAGATCTGTAATTATCTAGGTTTTTTAATTGCTAGTAGCAAATTATAGTTGATTGAATCATGTTAAGTGGGTGACTGACTATAATAAAGAACATACTATAGGTTCAAAATAATCAGAATTTGTATGATTATTATTTAGAATCAACCTATCTTTCCTTATTTAATGCATTGATTAGATATATCAAAAAGAGCTTATTTGAGGTTGTCTAATTGATAGAATCTAGATGAAGATTTTGTTTTGTCTAGTAAAAACCTAAAGAGAGATTGGGATGATACGAGCTTGTATGCTATCTATGGTTGATAAGTTTGATAAGTAGTTGATTATAAAATTTGGTAATTAACTAAAATTTGAGATTGTGAAGAATGATCATTTAAATTGTTTTATTTTGCTGCTTTGGTTATCTACGTTTATTTTTTGTTTTATTAGTTTTAATTCGTTATTATAAAAACTCCTAAAAAATAATTAAATTAATAATTTAATAATTAGATTATTTTCTCATGGAATCGACTATTCTTGTCATTATAGTAGATAATTCTAGATTATTTAAGCTATGCTGAATAAGTGAATAGGAAGATTATAAATTTTATTTTAATTATATTAACAACTGTTATTAAATAGCGATAGGATAATAGATTTTCACACCTATCATTGATATGACTCGAACCTAGAACAAAGATTTTAGATAGTAGGTGCTCTTGCCACTTGAACTACTTAAACGTGTTTTGTTTGCCTATTTTTTTTTTTAATTCAACTAAGGGTATAATAGGTTTTTCCTATGCCATATCATAAATAAATAAAAGAAAAATTAATAATTAAAAAATGAAACAGAGAAGGTTACATTTCTGAAACTTCCGACCGTGAAGGTCATTGATCCAATTATCTCGTTTTGATTGGGAGAAGAAGCAAAGAGCTAAAGAGAGAGTTTAAGGCAAAGAGAAAGATAAGGATCTTGACACGTCTTAAGTTCCTTCTGTTCATGGTTATCTTTCTCTTTCTCTCTCTAAAAATCGTTTTTTTTTTAGTCTCTCTTTCTCTCTCTAAGAAAGAATTGCAGAAAAAGAAGAAGAATGAACTAATATGGTAAACAGAGTGATCCTATTCCATTAAGAAAGGACTAGGGGTTACGGTTTGGACTACTTTTGAAAAAAATAAAAAATGGGGTCGTTAGTATGTAAGTTAGAAAGACAAAGCCATATAGTGGGGACGCGCATCATATAATTTCACACGTACGGAAGACTTAAAAAATCAATTATTTTTCTCTCTTTTTCTTCATTCTTTGTTCCCTTGCAATTTGCATTTCCCAATTTCTACCTTTTTTTTTTTTTTTTTCTAAAAGCCAAATTTAATAATTCACCGTACATATATACACAGTTAGCTTTGAAATCAATTATTAGTGAAAAAATAAATAAATAAACAAAAAATAAATAGAGCTTTGAACCTTCCATAGATTGCCACAAAACAAAGCCTGATTTACGTTCAATCATCCAGTCATCTAAGATTGCTATAGATCAAAAAGGCATCTTCGAGAATTTATTTTTTTTTGGGAATATTTCATTGTGGTATTGTCGGATTGATGGAGTTGTTCGATAAGGAGAGGGAGGAGAGGAACCTTAGGATACAGAGAAAGGTGAGGAATGGGCTCACGAGCTGGGAACTCAGAAGGTCCAATGTGAGTTGTCTTAACGAGTGGAGGGTTGCAGACTCGTAGGAGATGTCGAACCAGTGGTAGGGGTCATCGTCATAGTCATTCTAGGAGGAGAGGGATTGAGTTGGATTGGAGGGTGGAAGAGATAGGGTCCTTCTTAGTTTAGAGAGGGAGGGTGAAAAGAATCGAAGGAGAGAGAAAGCGGAGGAAGAATAATAAATTGTGTACTACACGGACTATATTAGGCGATTTGATATATATATATATTTTTTTTAAAAATAAGACTTAATTAAATGACCATCACTTATTATAAATTTAAAAGAAAATAACACATCCACTCTACCAAGATTTGAACCCCAGACCTCCTCAAACTCTCACACACATCTTTCAACACATCTTTCAAGTATTGGACCAATTGAGATAACCCTACTATAGACGTGATTCATGAAGTAGATTTCCAGAGTAATTAAAACTTAACCAACATTACTCTTGTACCAGCTTCGGTGGGTGGTCGCTATAGAGCCGGCGGTCTTCAGCCATTTCTACATGCAGCACCTCAAGCAGCATAGACAAGCTCATATATAATTCATTTTTGTAGCCAAAAAGACACTAAAAATATATAAGGCACACAGCATATGCACATCAAATAAAAACCTTTAGCTACATAGAACATTGACAAGTCACATACTGATTATCAGCAATTATTTAACATTAGTTACGTGTCCCCGATATAAGTTCATTCCAGGGATACGCAGAACCTGTTTAGTAAGGAACAACAATGGATTCAATAAGCTCTTGAAGTGGAGCGAGCTCCTTTTTGTCTATCAGGCCAAATTCCTGCAGACAAGTTTACAATAGGTAAAAATCACTGGCATCAAGCAAAGAACATTATCGTGGTTGAGAAACACATTTAAAAACAATTTATTGCTTTTAATAAGATATATCCTTCCCTTATTTTTCTTCTATGTCTAGTGGCTCGTCCACATAAAAGGAACTATAGCCTCCTTTTCATTAAACTCCTCTGCAGTTCTGCGTACTTTAAGTAAAACACTAGAGACATGTCTATTCTTGCATGAAGATCCTTTCTGATAGGATTTACCTATAGAAATTCTAAACCAAGAAACTATGTCCAAATGATATGATTACATAACTAGGTGAGGCATTCTTTTGAAATTTTCTTGACCGAGTTGTACGATTAAGATGAAAAACAAATAGGTTATACAAGGGAAAATGCTCTTTTTCTTTTTCCCAGAGAAATGAGTTGCATTGCACTACCATATCACTTCTAACATAAAATTTCCAAGAGAAGAAAAACAGATTTTAAAGATGATCAACGCACGGTGGGATTCACTGCCATATCAACAACCACAAAGAACGAGGTCAGGTCAAGAATTCAGGAGAACATGTAGTCTACGTACAATTATGCAAATTTACTACCCCATTAAACTAATTCAGTTATCATGATAAATATCAAATTAATGTCATGATAGGGTCAGAAAAATATATTACAGCAGGTGCAAACGAAAAAACATGGAGACGGATTACTTACACAAGTAAAAAGTATGAAATGCTTAAAGCAAGTGTTTAAATGAGCCTCCTCCTTCAAACTCACAATCTTCTGAAAGTGAGAGTGATAAATGTGGGCATATACACGGAAAAGTCTTTTAAATATTGTCTTGACAACTTCCCTGAAGTTAGCAGGAAATGATGCACCTAAAAATATGAATCAAAACAAGTTACGATCTAAAGCAACAAGTTTCTATTTTATCTAATAAGAGCAGTCTCGTTTCTTGTGTGTGTGTGTGTGTGTAATATATCTATAATCAAGGGAAAAGACAAGTTACGATATGAAGCAACAAGTTTCTATTTTATCTAATAATAAGTCTCGTTTCTTGTGTGTGTAATATATCTACAATCAAGGGAAAGAAATAGTAGATAAACAAATGAGATCCAACAGTATTTTTCTTTCTTTGGTGATTAGAAGTTCTAACAGTAATAAATACCAAGTTTTTGAGGAAATATGGATTCATCATCAAGTTGAGATTCGATCCAGTCCATTAAATATTCAACATATTTTGGAGCTGAAACCTCTATAGGCTTCTTGATTTGTACACCATCTGCCCATCTATACTCGTACCTGTGAAATTTAATGTGCAAACATAAGTGAAGCAAGGAATAGGAGAGAAACAGTATGCACCGCAGTATTTCTTATTGATAGAAAATGAGAATTACAGATTGTATCCAAATCAGATCCTTAATTCTGGGAATCAGAAGTTAAAAATAAAACTGAGAGTAAGCTGACTAAGAGGATTACAAAAATAAATTATAAACATTCCTAATTATTCAACAAGGAATTCCACAACGTACTAAACACTTCCCTAGAATAATCAGACTCAAACCAATAAGGCGAACAAGATAAAGAAAGAGAAATTCATAGAACCCAACACTGCTGCACTGAATTTTCATAGCCAAGTTTAAAAGTCGACTAGACAATTTCAAAAACTCTGGTAGTTTGGAACTACATTTGCCTTTATATTTCACATTACGGCTGTAAAACAGGATCATCATACTTGAGCGAGACTAATAATAACCATATTTAATTAAATAAAACCGAAAACAATAGTTAAAACAACAACAACAACACTACTACTACTACAGCTGCTGCTGCTGCTGCTACTGCTGCTACTACTACTACTACTACTACTACTACTACCACTACTACTACTACCACTAATAATAATAATAATATCCCATACATCAGAGTTAAATATGAAAGACAATTCCAAAGCTAACATTTAAAAAATTTCAGAGCTAAATTCATTTAAACCGATCAGATAATCTTTAGACAAAAGATATTAATATAAAGGCTAAAGCAGAGCTAAATTCATTTAAACTGATATGATAAATATTTATTATTAAAAAAACATCAAAAAAACAAACAAAAGAACAAAAAACAAAAAATAAAGAAATAAATAAAAAGAAAATAACAGAACAAAAAGGCTAAAGCAGTTGAAAAATGCATACTTTGGGCCAGCAGTCATTGTAGGACAATTCTCGGGAGTACAGAACTCTGTGAGGGTGCCATAAAGCAAATTCACCTGATTGAAGAAATCCACAGCTGGAATTCCAAAAACAAACTGCTATTCAGAAATATAATTCACACAACCAGTTGCTATAGATATTGAGGTTATGTATTACCAAACAGAGAACACCATGCGAATAAAAATGCTAAGCCAAAAAAAAAAGTGCAGATGTAACAGAATGGGAGAGAGAAACAGACAACTCTGTTGGCATATGGAGAGAGAAAGGGGGTAAGAGAGAGAGAAATACTGTTGACAGCAAGCCACTCATTTAAGTCTTCCCCGGTGGGGAGTTTTACTGCTTCCCTAAGATTTCCACTACCCAATGTGGCATCAATATGCCTTCTGAGCTGAGCTCCCTGCAACAAGATAAGAATAGGATAATTGATAAAGAAGAATACTGGATTAAATAAAAGCCTTTGTATTTTTTTAAGAGTGGATTCAATTAGGAATTTATCATATTGTTATTAATGTTATTATTATTTAGAATTATTATTATGATTTCATGATAAAAGTTTAGTTTCCCAATTGTTTTTGGTTTCTTATTCATTTTTGAAGTCTTTAGTTTCCTACTTTAGGTTTATGTTTCCAGTTTGTGTTAGTTTCTCATTCTTGTTTAGTCTCCTAGTTGTGTTCAACTGCCTATCTATAAATAGGCCTATCTATATTCATTTTTTTCAACTATGAATGAAGGAATAATTAAATCATCTCTTTAATCTCTCTTGATTCTTTTCTTTCTTTCTAGTCTGTCTTTTGATTCTCCTCTATCTCTCTAATTTGTCTAAATTATTGTCTTTCTCTCTTCTCTTATCTCCCTCTACTTCTACATCAATAATATATTAGCAGAGGACCAAAGACAAGAATACCTTTCCAAATAGAAGTAGAAACTTGAAAGTTGAAACTATCCAATCTATGTTATGGGCTATGCTTATGGCTTGGGTTTTAAAATAACCACATAAGTAGGAGAGGACATATATCATTATTTTTTTCTTTTCCCAAAGACTTGACGTGGTAGGTTGTGCTTTTAAGGTTCTTATTACTAATTTGGTTGGAATAAAGCAACAGATTTTGCAATTTCAAGAGAAGCTGAAAGTATTAACCTCTACATCATATTAAATTCCATCATCCAAGAGATTAAATGGAAATTGCAAGTTATAAAGAAACTAACCTTACTACCAGATGGAGCACTCTTCTTAGGGCGAAATGTCCTCTGGTTTCTGCCCAAAAATTACCAAGACAAGACATGTCACTAAGTGTATAGGCCATAACTTTCCTTCGGATATCAAAGACCAAGAAAAACTAAATACGACACTGACAAAAAACAAGCATGTAAAAGCATCAGCACAAAAACTAGATGAAGGGCAGATAAGGAGGGGAGGGAATAAGAGCAAGAATAAAAGCAAAAGTAAACACCAAGTACGCCAGTGTGTGTGTGGTTTGTGGGAGGGGGGGGGGGGATGTGCAAAATGTCTAAGGTAGCTTTCTACTCGAACACTCCCCAGAAAAGTACTTGATTCTCTCTTCAGTCATTAAATAAATTCTAGTCCCAACACAACTTTCCACTAATCCTACACCTTCATTTCAACTTTCAATATATGTTGACACTATATGCCTTCCTTCAACTATTTGGTGTACTTATGTCCAGTGACATATTATCAACCAGGCCAGTGACTGAGAAGACCCGAGCATCACAATCACACATCTCCAGAAGTAGGCCTTCGAAAACTTTTCCAACTAAATTAGTAATAAGAAACCTAAAAGCACATTACCACCTTTTAGTCTTCACTGAAAAAGTAGTGATATATTCTCTCCTACTTATATATATTAAAATCCAAGCTATAAGGAGAGCCTATAACAGCATATCCCTGTAACCCCCCCCCCCCTCCCCTCTTCTGTAGCTGAGCAGGTGACAGTGACCACTGACCTTCTAAATCCCAATCCTAGGTTCAGTTGTACGCATCACACCGAAGCAGCAATCTATACGCATATATCCTATAGGAATATTGTCATCTACTGTTTGCATAACTATTTTCGAATACTTCTGGAAAATTGAAAAACAGGCCCTTCATGTCATGTCCAAATTCTCAACTTAAATTTCTAACACAGTCATGGATCAATCCACATCGTAAAGTTATATTAACAATAACTTCGGATCATTTTTTAATAAGACACTCAAAAACAAGCTTCTACCAACACATTAACATGCAATTATACATGAATCTCCAGCTTGTTTTATTACAGTTTAACTACATTGATGCATATCCTATTGCCCTTTTGACTTCTATAGCTCATTCCTTCGCCTAAATCAAAACCATGTCCTCTGTCATTGAATCACCAGACACCCACTAGCTCAAATTATTATAACAAAATAAAACACCTTTATACAAACAAATAATCGACACATAAATAAAGTAGTATCTTAAATAGTGGAAAATATTTACCATTAATGACACAATTAAAAAAAATATTTGATTTTTCATTGTGGGGCACATAAAACCCAAAAGGATACAGTACCAATGGTGATTATATCCATACCCATGAACCCAAATGGTGAAATAAACTTGTGACTAAGATCAATATGGCTAAACAGGTTTCGAAGAACAATAACTCTATAAATCCCAGAAAACGACTATTAAAATTTACGATTATGACATTAACTGATCTGGCAAAATCATATAATATGCGATTCATCGAATGCAATAATATAAATAACCCCAAATAAGATTTGAACCCAAAAAAAAAAAAAAAAGATAAGAAAAAATGAAATATTTGGGATAAAAGCCGCGACTTGCCTGCCCAAACCGAAGAGACTCATGGCTTTGAAGGCGAGGAAAGAGGGTTTGATGATGATTATTACTTGGGTCTTTATTTAGTCCTTATTTACAGGTTATTTTGGGTCGGAAAGACTTTTATTATTAATTTTTACTAATAAGCTATTACACAGATTAATTACATTAAATATTATCCAAATAAGAGTTCTTTAAGACCGTACGATTGTCATGGTAAAATTTTAAAAAATATGGTTAGATCCCCTAAAAGGATTTAATTATTTTGAAACTTAGATTTAGTTTTTTTTTCTTTTTACTTTTTCTCGTTTTTCTATTTTTTTTTTTATGCTTTCTCTCAATTTTCAATCTTCTCTTAACTAAATAATTTTCTTAACAATCAAAGTTTAAAGAAACATAATAGGTGTAATTTAAAATAGTTGGTATTGGAATTTTGAGATGATTAGTGATTGATTCTGCGTTAAAAATAAAATTTGGATTAATTTCCAGAAATTTAGATTAGTTGCCCCAACAAATATCAAAATTTTTGGATGAATTTCGATAAAATTCGATATTATTTCGATAAATAATAATTTTATAATGAAATCTGAAAAATTGAGTATGGTCATCGAAATGGCATCGAAATAATATCGAATATCGAATTATCATTGAATTTTATCAGATTCTATTATAAAAACACACTTTAGTGAAATGTCATCGAATTTCATTGAACTCCATCAGATTTCATTCTAAAAACACACTTTAGTAAAATGCTATCAAATTTCATCTAAATTCATCAAATTCCATCAGATTCTATTATAAAAACACAATTCATTGAAATGTCATTGAATTTCATCAAAATTTATCAAATTTCATCAAATTTCATTATTAAAAAACACTTCGTTGAAATGGTATCAAATTATTATCGAAATAGATTGAATTTCATCGAATTTTATTAGATTCTCCTTTATGAAAAATATTTCATCGAAATTACATTGAATTTCATCTAATTAGCATCGAAATATATCAAAATTTTCGATATTTGTTAGAGTAATTAGTCCAAAATTTCAGAAAATTATTACAAATTGATCCAAATTTAATTTTAAAGGCAAAATTCTCGAAACTCAAATACAAACTATTTTTAATTATGCTCACAATATTTAAACATAGAAATTTCTTTATCATTGACGAGAGAGAATAAGAACTCAAAGTTCGACTGAATGAGAGAGAGAGAAAGTATGGAAGAGCTTCAATGGTGAATGGAAGAGTAGAAAAGAATGACTAAATGAGTGAGTGAAAGAGAGTAATCACCGAAGACTATTCTTTTTTTTTTTTCCCTTCTGATTTTTTTCTAAAAAAACAAATAACTAAAACTATGCTTTTAGGGGTATTTTGGTCATAAAGTCATATTTTTTGAACAATTAGTAGATGAGCATATACTTGTAAATAGCTCTTATTTGGAGCATATTTAATGAAATTTCTCGTTACTTGCATCGTATTTCTAAAGTTTACAAGTATTTTACTTAAATGCCTCTAAGCATAACTATTTGCATATAAGCCACAAAAGAGGACGAACAGAAGAGGTTCTTTTGTCACATCCTATAATTCTCTCGTAAATAGAAATGACAACAAAATGGATCAAAAATGGTTTTTAATTAATACTCTCATTCTTGAAAGCCAATCGTAATATTATACTTATCTCATTAATCATTTTTTTAGACGTAGAAAAGGTGTGAGAATTAACCAAATGAGGATCGAATAAATTATGATTATCCATTGATAATGACAAAATAAGAAAAAAATGAAAATACTAAATTTTTTTATAATTGACAAAACATTAAATACAACAAAACTAAATAATTTTCAAACTCTAAATTTAATATATAAATATATATCTCTCCGAACTTATAATTTTGCCAAATATATATTAATATAAATAGTGTAAAATTAAATACATATCTATATGTATAATAATTTTGGGTACCAATCCAGTATGTATTTTTTTTATCTATCTATAGTATTGTTTTACCCAATTAAAATTTATCATGTACATCTTTTTATGATAAAAGATAAAGAGAGAAAAACATTAAATAATGTGTATTTATTTATTATTTTTCTAACTACTCAAATTATGATAGTCGTTAGATAATGATTCAGTAACTAAAAAAATACCTATTAAATTATGGCTCATAATTTTTTATGTAAATATATATATGCACAAATCCAATAGGTATTTTTTTTTTACCTATACATAGGTATCGTTTTGGCCAATTAAGATTTATTGTGCATATTTTTTTATATTAAAAAGTAAGAAAGAAAAATAAAATTAATGATGCACATCTTTTTATATACTTTATTATAGCCGTTAGATCGTCATTGTCACGACCCAAAACCCGGGCTAGTGGCAGAAGGGGAATTTCACAAAGGTGAGAAATTCCGTGATTATTTGAAAAGTGTCAAAAGTTCTCGTTTTTATAAAACGGTTCATTTAAATAAAATAACTGGAATTCCATCCTGTGATTCACTCCCACAGTTCGTATACACCATTAAACATAGATCGAATGATAATTGAAAAAAATGAACTCAAATGTAAATCCAAGCATCACCATCATCCACAACAAAAGTTAAATACCAAAATGGCATACACAAGTTCACAGACAAAATAGAAAGCAGTAATCTTGGTTCAATGCTAATATAAAACCCAAATAGTCCAAAGACTACGACAACAAACTCCTGGCATTACCAAGAGATGAACTACAATCCAGATGACCTCCTACTCCTCTTGATCACCAAGATTACACTGGATACCACCTGAGGAGGAAGGTAGGGGGGTGAGCATAAAATGCCCAGTAGGAAAAACCATTACCTTGATCGAAAACATTTTAGTGATAGGGAATTTCTGCATGGTTAGTTTAGTCCAAAATATCCATATATATATAATCCAAACCGGAAATCCATATATATATATATATATAAAGCAGTATAATCAAAACCATCCAATCCATATGCACATGACACAAATCAATCCATACCCATGAGCTCACATCCTCTCATCTGTAGAAACCCACGATGATGGTACTAAGTGTACCTAACAGCCTGCCTGATACCTAAGCCCATACCTGGAGGGGACACCCATGTGCCGCCTACCAAACTTAGAGGGGCAACCGAATTGCCTACGCCTGCCAAATGGGGAGATAATCAGAAGTAACAAAACCCCACGTGAGTTTACGGACTTTCACCGATGGTGGCGCATACAGCGCCATACTGTAAACTCACGATGCTAACACGGTGCTCATATATGATCCTATGACACGTGCAATACAGAACTGAAGTGTGAAAATAATCGTACTCTAGTTTTTCGGTAAAATCAGCATACTAGGTTTTTATGGAAAAATGGGTAGCATAACGGCCCTATTTTTAATATACCTAAAATAACCTGTACTCAGAAAAATTCCCAGAGCAATACAGTATATATCTCATACAACTAATTCCCATCACAGATATTCGAGAAACCAAAAATTACATTTGTTCTCATATGTTACCGAAAATAAGTTTTATTCGAAAACGATTTAAAACACAGGTAATTGAGTCCCTACCTCACTCGAATAGCAATACCACGCTATCGAATCCTCAAGGTATCGTTGACGATCACTCGGAGGGTCGAGAACCAATTCCAAGCCCTCGATCGTCCTCTTGCGAAAAGCCAACTTCTCACTGGAGCTTCAATTCCACAAACGGATTTCTACACTAAATTCCTAGCACCCAAAATAGCTAGGTTAGACATATAACTTGTCCAATTCGGGTTCATGCCCACACCGGGCCATTGGCATGCAAAATGATGTAAATCTCGACCGTCTGATCTCGAGTTCCGTGCCGGTTACCAAACATAGGCAATATATATATATATATATCAAACTTCTCCATTTTCTAAGTATATTCCAAAAATAACAACAAAAACACAATCCAACGGCCGGATTAAAAAGTCAAACTTAAACTCGAAATACCCAAAAATGACAACTTTCAATTCGGGCAAAATAGGGTTGAGATATATATACCTTGATGATCCTTGAGACGAGACGAATCTAACGGGACTGGTTGGAGGTTGAACGGTGGTTGGAATCGTCGCTGGGGATGAAAAAACCGATTCGGCCTATTGGCAGATCTCTGGCATTGCAGGCGACGGCGGCGGCTGGCGAGGGGCAGCGGAGCTTCGACGCGGCACGGCGATCCTTCGCTGGTCGGTGGCGCGGCCGCACGATGGCCGGAACGCTCCTTGCGACGGTCGGGCATCGACGGCTGAAAAACGTAGAGAGAAGAGAGAGAAATCAGGGAAGAAGAGAGAGAAGGAAAAGGACGGGACACGTGGCCCTGTCTTATAGGGTTGTGCAATTTTTCAAAAATTGCACATAAGTCCCCAAATTTCAAATATCTATCAATTTATTCCCTCAAAATTTGTAATTTAGTCCCTCAGCACAAAATTTTTGCAAATTAATCCTCGCAATATTATATCTGGAAAATTAGTAAAATGTCCAAATTACCCTCGAAAATTCCGGATTTTTATATTCTCCCCTCCTTATAAGAATTTCGTCCCGAAATTCAAAATACAAGTCAAGGTTTACATCACAATACAACTTCTAACTGAAAGTTAAACAAATGAGGGTACTTCTCGTACATCTCTGTCTCGAGTTCCCAAGTAGCCTCGTCTTCTTTGTGATGTTCCCAAAGTATATTGACAAGTGGAATCTCTCTGTTGCGAAGCACCTTCAAGTCCCTAGCCAACAAGCGAACATGCTGCTCTTCAAAATTTAGAAGTGAACCTTGGATCTCTGTCAGACACTATGCTTGAAGGCACACCATACAAACGTATGATGTTCTCCACATATAGTTTACTGAGCTTAGTGAGAGAGTAGTCAATCCAGATCGGTATAAAGTGAGCACTCTTCGTCAATCGATCGACTATCACCCAAACTGCGTCATTCTTTCTTAAGATCCTCGGCAAACTGGTCACGAAGTCCATCGTGATCTTGTCCCACTTCCATTCCGGAATTGGCAACGGCTGAAGTAATCCAGCTGGCCTCTGGTGTTCAGCCTTGACTTGCTGACAAGTCAAACACTTAGCCACAAAGATAGTTACATCCTTCTTCATCCCTTTCCACTAATACTGCCACTTCAAGTCCCGGTACATCTTGGTACTACCTGAATATAGTGCGAACCTTGATTTGTGAGCCTCTGTTAGAATGGTTTCTCGAAGATTAGGGTCATTAGCTACAGTTAACTTCCCACTGAAAAGCAAAAACTCTTCTCTGTTAGTGCTCCATCCATATAACTGTTCACTATTCTGAAGACGGCTTCAGATTGTCCTCAACTCCCTATCTTGCCACTAACTCTACTGGACAGTCTAGAAAAGAGATGGTGAAATCACAATGTTGTTCAGGCAAACAACTCCTTCATTCTCGAAGTACTGCAAGTTGTAGTCACTAATCGCAACTGAGTTCTTGCAGTCTTCAAACACCAGTGCAGCTAGTGCACCATAAGGCTTCCTACTCAGTGCATCAGCTACAACATTGGCCTTACCCGGATGATACTGTAGGTCGAAGTCATAATCCTCCATATACTCAACCCATCTTCGTTGTCTTAAGTTCAAATCCTTCTGGGTAAAGAGATATTTCAAACTCTTATGATCAGAAAATATGTCGAACTTCACGCCATACAAGTAACATCGCCAAATCTTCAAAACAAAGATTACTGCTGCAAGCTCCAGATCATGGGTGGGATAGTTTCTCTCATGTGGCTTCAACTGACGAGAAGCATAAGCCACAACTCGACCATTATGCATTAAGACACATCCCAAACTCGTCTTTGAAGCATCGGTATACACCACATAAGGCTTGTTATTGTCAGGAACAATAAGAATAGGTGCGATGGTTAAACTCTGCTTCAACCTGATAAAAGGTTCTTCACTTTCGTGATCCTAAACAAACTTGACATCCTTCTTGGTCAACTTCGTCAATGGCAAAGCAATCCTTGAGAAATCTTGCACAAAATGATGGTAGTAGCCTGCCAATCCAAGGAAACTACGTACTTTCGTCATATTTCTCGGTCTGTCCCATTCCAGAACAGCCTCGATCTTAGCGGGATCGACTGAAATATCTCTGTGAGAAATCACATACCCTAAGAACTTCAATTTTGACATCCAAAAGTCACACTTCGATTTCTTCGCGTACAACTGATGATCTCTCAGGGTCTTGAGTACTATCCCCAGATATTTGGCATGCTCTTCTCGAGTCTTGGAATACACTAGGATGTCATCGATGAACACAACCACAAAACGATCCAAAAATAGCCCGAAGATCCGATTCATGAGATCCATAAAAGCTGTGGGAGCATTCGTCAAACCAAACGGCATCACCAGAAACTTAAAATGATCATATCGACTTCTAAATGTTGTCTTAGGTGTATCATCCTCCTTATCTTCAACTGATGATAACCAGATCTCAAATCGATCTTAGAGAAGAACCTTGAACCACCGAGTTGATCAAACAACTCATCTATCCTTGGCAAAGGGTACTTGTTCTTCACTGTCAACTGATTCAACTTCCTGTAGTCCACACAAAGTCTCAACGCACCATCAGCTTTCTTCGCAAACAAAACAGGAGCACCCCACGGAGAAGTGTTACTGTGAATAAAGCTCTTGGAAGCAAATCGTCCAACTATTCTCTTAATTCTTCCGTATCAGCAGGTGCCATGCGATAGGCTGGAATAGAAACTGGCTGAGTTCCAGGAACTAGTTCAATACAGAACTCGATCTCCCTATCTGGTGGTAACCCTGGTAAGTCTTCAGGAAAAACCTCTGAATACTCACACACCACCAGAATCCATGGGTCTTGATCGTCTATCCTCACCTCGCCGTCCATGGGAAATAAGTTCCCATAATACTCAAGTTTTTTTCTTCCACCTAGGTACACTTTTAGAATAGGACTAGGCTTTAACGGACTCATTCTAACCTAATAGTTAATAGGATACCCATCACTAAGAAAAAGAGTCACCCGCTTTGTACGACAGTCCACAATCGCTCGATACTTCAACAACCAATCCACACCGAGTATTACGTCGTGCTGTCCCATCGGTAACACGATCATATCAGCAAGTAACTTTCTATCACCAACCACGATCCGACGAGACTTACACACACTAGACACATCAGCCACTCCTCCCATAGGTGTACCTAACGTCAATACATAATCCAAATCATAAAATTCCAACCCCAACAGTTGAGAAAATAATAAGGATATGAATGAATGGGATGCACCAGTGTTAAACAAAAACATGTGCCCAAGAGTGTGAAATAAGGATTATACCGTCAACAACACCTCGGTCGGTGCGATCCTGAGTATCGTCTGCCCCAGTAAAACCATAGGCTTGGCCAGTTACATTCCCTTTCCCCTTGTTGCTCCTTCCTTGGCCAGGACGGCTACTGCTAGATCCTGGATCACTACTGCCATATCCACGCCCACCCTGACTTCCTGAGGCCTGAGGAGTCGGAAAACTCTGAGAAAAACCCTGAGGGCGATACTGATGCTGATAAGGCTGAGAGGAAACAAAAGCATGTGAAGTGCCCTGTGACTGTTGCGGCCTTGCTTGAGTATTCTAATAGGAAACAGAACCTGTCTGGCTCTTCTGTGGTCCTCCCTGAGAAAGTGGAAATTTCTGCAGACGATTGGGACACTCTTTTTTCCGATAACCCTGTTGGCCACATACAAAATATCTTCCATACGGACTGCCACTACCACCCCCAGAAGAACTACTGCTGTTCGAGCTCTCACTGTTCGAAGTACTCTGGGCTGACCACTGTCCCTGGTTCCTTCTGGTGGCTTTCCTGTCATTACCTCTCCGTTGGTTCCTCCTAGAATCTAAACTTTCTTCGATGGCCTCTGCACACTGTGCAGCCACTGCAATCTCTGGAAGAGTATGGAAAGTCTGGGTACCAATCCTGTTGAAAATGTTCCGATTCAGATGACTCCTGAACTTGGCAACTTGGTACTTCTCACTCGTACCCGGTCTAAGAGCAATACTTGTCAACTCAGTGAACTCTATCAGGTACTCATTCACCGTTCTGTTACCTTGAGTCAAAGTCTCAAACCGGTTCACAACTTCATCATGTTGATCCTCATTGGCATACTGGGTCTTAAAAACCCGCTCAAAGTCTTCCCAAGTCAAGTCCACTACATCTTGCATCCATTCAACTGTCTCCCACCAATGAATGGCATTCCCCGTCAAACGGGTAACAGCAAACACTGCCCAAAACTCAACCGGATTACTAAGGGCTCGAAAGTGCCTCTCCATCTCACGAAACCAAGCAATTGTTATGAGAGCTTCTGGTCTACCATCAAACTGCCCTGGCTGGAGACGCATGAACCGTTAGAGGTGATCAGCCTGATCCAACTGACGTTCCCGCGGAGCTGGAGGCTGATAATCTGGATTGCTTATATGGACAAATGCCTGCTGCATTGCCTCAACCAGATGAGTGAAATCTGGACGAAGAGGTTCGGCATCCGGCTGATGCCTCGGAACTCTTCTAGGAGGCATCATTACAAGTTTGGAACAATATGCCAAACTGTTTGTGAGATAATGATGCATGCTTGTCATAAAAATAACTTCAATCTAATTGAATGGTGATAAGTCCGAGCTGTTAAACTCAAAGCTCTAATACCAAAAATTTCTGTCACGACCCAAAATCCGGGCCAGTGGTAGAAGGGAAATTTCACAAAAGTGGGAAATTCTGTGATTTATTTGAAAAGTATCAAAAGTTCTAGTTTTTATAAAACGGTCCATTTAAATAAAATAACTGGAATTTCATCCCGTGAACCACTCCCACAGTTCGTCTTTTGGTAATGCTAAGAGTTTGTTGTCGTAGTCTTTGAACTATTTAGTTTTTGTATTAGCATTGAACCAAGATTGCTGCTTTCTATTTTATCTGTAAACTTATGTATGCCATTTTGGTATTTAACTTTTGTTGTGGATGATGATGATGCTTGGATTTACATTTGAGTTCACATTTTTCAATAATTATTCGGTCCAAGTTATATGTCTAGCCTAGCTATTTTAAGTGCTAGGAATTTAGTGAAGATGTCTGTTTATGGAATTGAAGCTCCGGTGAGAAGTTGGTTTTTCGCACGAGGACGATCGAGGGCTTGGAATTGGTTCCCGACCCTCCGGGCGATCGTCAACGACACCTTGAGAATTCGATAGCATGGTATTGCTATTCGAGCGAGGTAGGGACTTAATTACCTGTGTTTTAAATCATTTTTGAATAAAACTTATTTTTTGCAGCATATGAGAACAAATGTGATTTTTGGTTTCTCGAATATCTGTGATGGGAATTAGTTGAATGAGATATATACTGTATTACTCTGGAAATTTTTCTGAGTACAGGTTATTTTGGGTATATTAAAAATAGGGTCGTTATGCTATCAATTTTTCCATAAAAATCTAGTATACTGATTTTACCGAAAAACTAGAGTACGATTATTTTCACACTTCAGTTCTGTATTACACGTGTCATAGGTGTTGGAAATATGCCCTAGAAAACAGTTTCTTTGTTTGGCATTTTAAACAATGTTTATTAGTTTTAAGTGTTATCTATTTGTTATTAATAAATTCTATATTATGTCCCAATAATATACATGTGATGTTTATGTTTTCTATTATGCAAATGTCTAAAAGTTTCCATGACTAATAACGAGTAATAAATAATTGTTCGTGTGAAGTATTCACATGTGGGAGACTAAATTATTTATTTCATTGTGTCTAAATTAAAAGTTCACATTCTGCAAATAAATATAGAATATTTTATTTTGCCATAGAATGTAGTGTTGTGTATTTCAACGGGATTGATGAAGTCTCTAATCATTGAAGTGTCTGATTTCGGATAAAAATACTAGTGCATTATAAGAAAGTTATAAGTGCATTGAACTGGACCAAGTGAAAATAGAATTTGAGCCTAAGTGCCGTAACTCAATATTCTATCTTTCACTAATCTAACACTATTGCAAGATTACCTTAATCCTAGTGATTGTAAGACTTGCTTTCATGAGTTTTATCTTTTTGACTTACTAAAGGACTAGTTCCGATTATATATGGTTCGAACTCCATTATCTTGGAAGATAAGTTTTGTGAATTGACGAGAACACCTTTCATGATTTGGACACCATGCATATAATGTCACTTTGAGTTTTTTCAAGGACTTGGATAATAAAAAATCAGGTGCCAGGTATTCACTTTGTGAATTTGACTGTGTTTGTATGAGCAGTTATAAACACCGTAGTCAATTATTATTCATTAGATGAAAAATGGCAACTCAAAGGTAAATATGTACTAGAGGGGTAATATAGTAATTTCACCTCACTAGTATAGCATTGCACTGGGGGTATATCTGCAGGTATAGTATATGCTAAATGGATCAAGTTAATTAAAGTACTAATTAGCTTCACAGAAAATATATGACATTTAGTCTAAGAGTGCAATATTGAGTCTATAGTGGAGTGCCCCAATATTAATGAACATGACCCAGTCATAATTAAGAGTTAATTATGATTATGGGTAGTTGGCCCATTGGAGCTTCGACTATCTAGATCTATAAGGTCATGGTCTAGCTCACACATAACTCAATAACTAATTGAATGGTCACTTGAGCCCAATAAGCCCATTAGGGTTTACATCTCTTTAAATACTTAAGAGAAAAGTTTTCCTAAATCACTCTAAGGGTTCTATGCGCTACTCATGCACAGTAACTGTGCTTTTCATGTGACAGAGAGAAAAAGAGAGAATAGGAGAGATGAACCGCCGTGGGAGAAGTCCCTTGTTCATTTATGGCCGCTAAGGGAGAGATACTCATGGTCGTAGACGTGCACTCAAGGAGAAGGAAGATCGTCTTTCGGATCATTTTCTCATCTCTCGTTGGGAATCAAGAAGGTGCCCACACATTGGATCATTCAACGGGATCTAGAGAATAGATAGGAAGGCTCAATGATTGTGAAGCACTTCCAGGTTTTATCTAAATCAAGGTTCATGAATTGATTTATGTTAGATCAACGATCCTACATTTTTGTTTTGTAAAATTTCAAGAAAATTTTAAAATACATATTCCGCTACGTTCTTGACTTATTTACAAAACTACAAAAATCGTTTCCGGTAAAATCGTCTTTCGAATTTTTTTTTTCGAAATTTCCAGCAATAGGATCATACATGAGCACCGTGTTAGCATCGTGGGTTTATAGTGTAGTGCTACATGCCCCACCGTCGGTGAAAGTCCGTAAACTCGCGCGGAATTTTGTTACTTTTGATTACCTCCCCATTTGGCAGGCGTAGGCAATTCGATTGCCCCTCTAGGTTTGGTAGGCGGCACATGGGTGTCCCCTCCGGGTATGGGCTTAGGTATCAGGCAGGCTATTAGATACACTTAGTGCTATCATCCTGGATTTCCACAGATGAGAGGATGTGAGCTCATGGGTATGGGTTGATTTATGTCATGTGCATATAGATTGGATGGTTTTGATTACACTACTTTATATATATATATATATATATGGATTTCCGGTTTGGATTATATATATATGGATGTTTTGGACTAAACTAATCACGAAGGAATTCCCCATCACTAAAATATTTTTGATCGAGGTAATGGTTTTTCCTACTGGGCATTTCATGCTCACTCCCCTACCTTCCTCCTCAGGTGGTGTCCAGTGCGATCTTGGTGATCAAGAGGAGTAAGAGGTTATCTGGATTGCAGTTCGTCTCTTGGTAATGCTAGGAGTTTGTTGTCGTAGTCTTTGGACTATTGGGTTTTGTATTAGTATTGAACGAAGATTACTGCTTTCTATTTTGTCTGTGAACTTGTGTATGCCATTCTGATATTTAACTTTTGTTGTGGATGATAGTGATGCTTAGATTTACATTTGAGTTCACGTTTTTCAATTATTATTCGGTCTATGTTTAATGGTGTATACCAACTATGGGAGTGGTTCACGGGATGGAATTCCAGTTATTTTATTTAAATGGACCATTTTATAAAAACTAGAACTTTTAATACTTTTCAAATAAATCACGGAATTTTCCACCTTTATGAAATTCCCTTTCTGCCACTGGCCCGGGTTTTGGGTCGTGACAGAAATTTTTGGTATTAGAGCCAGGTTTCGATCTTGGGACCTGTGGGTTATGGGCCCACACCGTGCTAATGGCATGCAAAACGAGACAAATTTTGACCGTCCGATCTCGATTTCCGTGCTGGTTACCAAACATAGGTAATATATATATCAAACTTCTCCATTTTCCGAATACATTCCAAAAATGACAACAAAAACACAATCCAACGGCCGGATTAAAAAGTCAAACTTAAACTCGAAATACCAAAAAATGGCAACTTTGAATCCGAGCAAAATAGGATTGAGATATATATACCTAGATGATCCTTCAAACGAGACGAATCCAACGGGACCGGTTGGAGGTCGAATAGTGGCCGGAATCGTCGGCAGTGACGAAAAAACTGATTCAGTCTCTTGGCGGATCTCCGGCGTTGCAGGCGGAGGCTGGCAAGGGGCGACGGAGCTTCGGCACGGCACGGTTATATTTCGTCGGTCGGTGGCACGGGCGCACGGTGGCCGGAACGCTCCTTGCAGTCGTCAGGCGTCGACGGCTGAAAAAACGTAGAGAGAAGAGAGAGAAATCGGGGAAGAAGAGAGAAGAGAAGAGAGAGAGAGAAGGAAAAGGACGGGGCACGTGGGCCTGTCTTATAGAGCTGTACAATTTTTCAAAAATTGCACATAAGTCTAAATTTCAAATCTCTATCAATCTAGTCCCTTAAATTTTGTAATTTAGTCCCTCAGCACAAAATTTTTGCAAATTAATCCCTACAATATTATATCCGGAAAATTGGTAAAATGTCCAAATTATCCTTGAAAATTCCGGTTTTTACAGTCATCTAATAGTGATCCAACGGCTAAAAAAAATACCTATACATAGGTTAAAAAAATACGTATTGAATTGACAACCTATATATATATATATATATATATATCGAGGCGGGAACGGTGTAGATTATGCTAATAACTTCCCTGTAACATACCCGAATATTAACAGTGTAGGTATTTCCTGCCTTGGTCATATAACTCGCTTGAATGATTTTTTTCATTCCCTTTCGGATTGGATAACCAAAAATGCTTATAATGGTAGATTATATTGTCATCCCCCACCCGTAAAATAATAGCGTATCAATATAGGTATTTATTTAATTTTGAGTAGCTAGATTATTATGTTTAGTTTCTTATTTCAATATTAAGATCATCTTTAATGCATTATGCTAAAAAATGTGTACCAATATTATATCTAAAATAATTTGTTAAATTTAGAACATTTTTTTTTTAACTCCTTTCGATGCATACATGCTAAAAAAAATGTTCTTTATTTACAAATGTTCCTTTTTCTACTATTAATTCCTATTATTATAGGTATTTTCATTTTTTTTTTTGCTTTAGGAGAGTGAGGATTTGAACTCAGGGCCTTTCACATTGGGAGTAGGTGTAGTTACCATTGGGCTAAGTCTACGACCACATATGTATTTTCAATTTATTATAATGGCAATATTTTAAATTTTCACATGCTAAAGATTAAATTGGCCACAATATAAAATAAACCTTTTTTCAATTAAAATAATGACTATATACTAAAATTTATTACATGCTACATTGACATTGACAATGTTGTAAATTCTAACATATACTAATGGCAATATTGTAAATTAAATACAACCTATAATGGTAATATTTTAAATTTGTATACATGTTAAATTTTAACATGTTTTGTGTTTTGTATTATATTTAACACAATAAATATAAAATGCTAAAATTTATGTTAAATATAGATGACCACTGGAGAGACTTTTGGTCCAAATACTAAAATTAAATACTAAAATTTAACATTGGAATGAGATATAATTTGCCCATTAGACATGCTCTTAATTCCTGATTATATTTAATTTTGCAATCGTGATTAATTTCTTAGTTGAGTTGTGAAATTACACGTTACCCATGCTCTCTCTTTCTAAATCTCTTTTTTTTTTCTTTTTTTTTTTTTTTGCTTTTAAGGGCCAATTTGATATTGTTGCGAATTATTAAAAAATCATTTAATTGTGTTCGAAGAATCAGTTATAAAACATCCAAGTATTTAGTAGACTGTAATTATAAAAGTGTTGTAAATTGAAATTTGGAAAAGCATTATTATGGCATTTGGTAAACTATATGGTAAATTGCTGTGAGAGTATAAAATGACTAAAAATAGGCATTTAATAAAACAATTAATTTAACTTACTAACCAAAAAAATCAATATTAAATATATATTTTAGAAATTTTGATAAAAAAAATTTTAGATAAATTTTGATACAAAAATTGACTCATTTGAATTTAATAAGTTCCATAAAAAATATCATAAAATAAATTTACTAGTATTTTTAGCAACAAAAAGCCTAATATTTTAATAACTCTATTCTCTCATTCAAAAATATTTAAGTCAAAATAAATATTGAGAATTAATATGTAGATAATCCAAAAACTAATCAGATAGATATACAAAGAAAAAACATTTATTAAAAACAAATTATAGAAACCCACTTTTTTTTTTACACAAGTCTTCTCGATCATATACATTCTTCCAATCATCATTTTGTGTATCTAGCTTATTGTTCATTTTCACTTTGGTATACACTCTAAATACTTAAAAAATATTTGTTAAAGAAGTGTATTCCCTTACAACTTTATGTTCTTTGATGATGTATTTAGGAATATCCACACAATATAATTGATTTTTTTTTCTTCTGAAGAAAATAATATGTTTATGTTCAGATTGAGTTATTATAAAAATAAAGGTTTTATAATTTTTAAATCAATAATTGTCAAACTATGTACTAATATAGAACATAAAGAGGGAAGAAAAAATAGATAGTATGTACTAATAATGAATTACCATCATATAGCTCAATACCATAAACAACAACACAAAATACATTCTACAGTTCCTTACAAAACAAAAATAGAATAATTTATCTTATTTCATATAGATAATCAAAAATTCATCATGAAAACATGAAAGTTCAAGTGAATACTAACCGAATATACGAACCTATTTAACAAAATACCTAAGGGTCTGTTTGGTTGCAGTAGTAGAATAGTAATGGTAATAGTCATAATAATCAGAATGGAATGGAAAAGAAACGATAATGTAATTATATTATTTAGTTGGAATAGTGGAATCAATAGCTGAATAGACATTCTTATATTTAGTTAACTCTGAAAAAGAATGGAATTAGTTGTACTCTTAAGCTTAAAATGAATGTTTTAAGTATTTTAAATTGTATTTAGCATTCAATTATTTTATTTTATTAATTATTTTTATTAGTTAAATTATTATTTTATTAAATTATTTTAAATTTAGCATTAATTTTTTTTATATTTAGCATTATTTTATTTTATTATTTCATTAAATCATTTTATTAATCAAATTATTATACCTTTAGCATTATTTTATTTTATTTTATTATTTCATTAAATTATTTTATTAATTATTATTTTATTAAATTATTTTATATTTAACATTATTTTATTTTATTTTTTTATTATATTAATTAAATGATTTAATTAAATAATATCCCATTCCACATTATATAGAATTTCATTATATTTCTTTCTAATAAAAAGACTTTTCTTATTTGGACTTTCTAACCAAACAATAAAATTGAGCTATTT
>JXTB01000343.1:190334-232832 GCA_002914805.1 Parasponia andersonii | reverse complement strand
TCTCTGTCTCAAAGGTTAAACATAGTCATTGATGTGGCATCTGCTCTGGATTATCTTCATAACCATATTGAAACACCAATCATACATTGTGACCTGAAGCCAAGCAACGTTCTTCTTGATGAAGACATGACTGCTTACGTGGGAGATTTCGGTTTGTCAAGGATTCTTGCTGAAAACAATAATGAAATATCTCAGAATATCACAATCTCTGTGGGAATAAAAGGAACTATTGGATATGCAGCTCCTGGTATTAACTCTACTTTTTTTTTAGAAATTAACCAAAAAAAAAGTAGTTATAAAATCATTTTCGATAATAAAATAATATCTAAATATTTTTAATAAGTTAATGAGAGGTGTTTGCATCTTTTAATTTACTCATAATATAAATATACAAAGAAAACAAAAGCTAAAGGTATTAATTTGCAGAAATCGTAAATATCGGAGTATTAATTTGAAGAAATCATAAATGTGAGGGTATTAATTTACAGAATTTCAAAAAAGAGGTTATTAATTTGAAAACTTTCAAAAGATATGGTATTTTTTTTATAAAAAAAATTAAAAGTGAGGGTATTTTTACACGATTAACCCTTTTGTTTATTTCAATACTCGTGTATTATTAAATCTTTTTTTTTTTTGTGAAAATCGTAGTAGTATTATTTACTTTTTTTTAGTAAAAATCGTAGTTGTGACGCCTAAAATTCTCACATGCATACTAAGCCAATAATAAATATATTCTAATTGCATATTTAGTATCTATAAGTCATTAATGCCGCTTTTATGGTAACATGCTCATTCATAATTTTATGTGTATTTACATACATGTTATTATACTAATACTTGTTGAAATGTTCCGATGCAGTATAAAGGATCAATACTCTCAAAGAGAGAGAGAGAGAGAGATGGGTGTGCTAAAAGAACAAAGAATATATTTATGAAAGTAATATTATGTGCACATGCATTAAGATCATACTTCTTGATAACTTAGTCAAATAGTAGTTTTTCGGTAAAATATAATTTTCACACATTTTGGAGCCGAATTCATTGTGTGTTTAATACATCAAATAACTTTAATTTAATGTTTAGAACTCATTTATAGTATTTTATTTGTCGGCTCTAGATAACCATGAGATGGCATTCACGACAATGATTTGTGTTTTATTTCACTAAGCTAGCATAGATTCAGCTTAATCGAATAATGTCATTTTTTTGCATTATAATAATTGAGTATTAATACATATTTACGTTATTAATTGGAGTCTAATTGACTTATTTTTATGTTTAATGATTGGTTATGGGGATAATTTCTATCAGATTATAATAAAACCTATTACATGAGATCATAGATCAAAGTATGACTAGTTTTCATTTTCTAAGGTAGGATTCACCAACTTTGTCTATACTTTGGTATATAGAAGTGATCAGCAATGTGATGAGTAAGCTAAGAGTGTTTTAAAGCTAGACANCGCTTTTATGGTAACATGCTCATTCATAATTTTATGTGTATTTACATACATGTTATTATACTAATACTTGTTGAAATGTTCCGATGCAGTATAAAGGATCAATACTCTCAAAGAGAGAGAGAGAGAGATGGGTGTGCTAAAAGAACAAAGAATATATTTATGAAAGTAATATTATGTGCACATGCATTAAGATCATACTTCTTGATAACTTAGTCAAATAGTAGTTTTTCGGTAAAATATAATTTTCACACATTTTGGAGCCGAATTCATTGTGTGTTTAATACATCAAATAACTTTAATTTAATGTTTAGAACTCATTTATAGTATTTTATTTGTCGGCTCTAGATAACCATGAGATGGCATTCACGACAATGATTTGTGTTTTATTTCACTAAGCTAGCATAGATTCAGCTTAATCGAATAATGTCATTTTTTTGCATTATAATAATTGAGTATTAATACATATTTACATTATTAATTGGAGTCTAATTGACTTATTTTTATGTTTAATGATTGGTTATGGGGATAATTTCTATCAGATTATAATAAAACCTATTACATGAGATCATAGATCAAAGTATGACTAGTTTTCATTTTCTAAGGTAGGATTCACCAACTTTGTCTATACTTTGGTATATAGAAGTGATCAGCAATGTGATGAGTAAGCTAAGAGTGTTTTAAAGCTAGACATGTAGAAAGTTAGGTACAAAATACTGAACTATCCCTTCGAATTTAATTTATGTCTTTTTTTTAGCCATTAAGTGTTGATTTTAGACTAAATCTAGTCATTTGCTTTCCTTTTCTCTCCAGTCATGACTTGAAACTCTTTAAGAGTTTCTAAGTGGTAGAACTCAAGTTGGAGCTTTGAAAAATAAAATAGGTCCAAACTTTGAAAAATAAAATAGGTAAAGGTAATTCTGCTAGTACTTCTTCCTAGGTCTTGTTCTTTAACTTCAATTCTCCACTTGCTCCCACTTAAATAATGGATCCTTCAGGTCTTCTTAAGTCCTAAAATTTATTTCTATGCCTTAGAAATCAGTTTGGTAGAGGTAAAAGACAAGAGCTTCAATAAAAGCTCAAACTAATTAAGGTGAAGCCCAATTAGGATTTTGAGTTTTCAGTTAATTTTTCTTATTGCAGTCCTTAAACGAAAGCTTTTCTTTGATAAATAAAAGTCATAGGAAGCTTATATATTTCTGGAAATATATAATTTAAATGGATGATCAAAGTTAGACATAAAACTCTAAAGTTTGCTATTTATGGATTTAAGTATTTTCATGTATAGTAGATTAAGTTTTCTATATTTGTAATCGAATTTCTTAAATTTGGAATGTATATTTTATTGAACCTATTATGTATTACATTCATTTGATAGTTATTTGTGATAGCACATAAGTATAAAAGTGATTTTAAACTTTGTTTAAATTAAAAAAAATTCAAGTGCATTTAGGTTGTTCTAAATGATTCTTTTTTAGGTGTATATGTGAGAATTGGCTTGTAAAATATTATTAAAGGTTTAAACCCATGATTTTAATCATGTAGGGATATCCTAGAATTAAGGGAGGTATTGTTCAAATATTTTTTAAAATGAAATGGTATCATTTAACGACAATTAGACTAGTTTTTACAAAATTATATGTCATTTTGTATCATTTTGTGCTAATGAACTAGCATTTATATTTTAATATTTTTGAACAATTTTTCAATGCTAGTTATTGGTTACTAAGTACCTTAAGTGATTTATACATTTCTTGGTCATTTTAAGATCAAGTTTCCTAAATCGGTGAAAGTTCTGATTTCGGTATTGTTCAAATATCTTAACACATTATTTTGGTAAAATGTGTGTCTTAAATGACAGTAATTTATGACGGGTGATTAGCATACCAATCTCTAGAGGATATTGACCTTTTCCACTTTTAATTTCTATTTAGGACATGAGACAAGTAAAAACTTACAACTGCATCATAAGAATTACATGGAAGATGTCATTATGTGCAGCTTACTCATTCTTGAAAGTTATAAAATGGCATATGCATGACACGTCTTACATAAAAATTGAGAATTTCATTACAGAGTATTTAAAAGAAAATACATGGACTCAAATATTTAAGAAAGAAAAGTATACAATTGGAGCATGATGAGAGTTTAAAGCATATATGAGCATGCATAGTTTTTACTTACTGAGTTTTAGCTCATTTTAGTCTTGTGATGCAGATGAGAGGGCACACTTAGTGTTGAGTAGCCTACCTTTTGTCACCATGATCATATGAATATGGATGAGCTTGACCTATGGGTGACATTTTTGTTTTGAGATATTATAGTGTAATGTAAATACTACTGCTGATGGCAAAATAGACTGATGAAAACCTCTTTTGATTGTACATTTTATAAAGACACTTTTAACAAGAAATATCATGTAGTTGCTTTTGTTTAGAGATTTTGGAAAGTTGAAATTTGCTCACTTTTTAATAAAATTAAAGATATAATTTAAGAAAGAATAATACTTCATAATTTAACTGTATATGACAATATAGTTAAACTAGTGGGTATTACAATAGTAGCATTATTAAATATTTTATTACTAGTCCTATCTTATCTATCAATTTTAAATGCACTAAGAAGAATTTATTTTATAAATGGTACTTTTATAATAGAGAAAATTAGGTGAATGGCAAATTTTTTAAATTAGTTTAAGTAGATGTCAATGTTTTAAAATTTATAACTAAATGATTATTTTATTTAAAGTCTCAGTTGTAGAATATGTTGTATTTCTATTTTTGTCATTGAATGTGTTGGACATTTAGCTATAGATTTTTGAGGAAATTTGATTTTTTATGGTAATTTTTCAAAAAAATTGAAAAATCCCATAATTTGAAATTATTCTGAAAAATACCGGATTTAATTATAAAAATATTATTTTAAAAAGTATTTAAAAAAATACCATTTTTTAATTGATAAGATACTTAAAGTAACTAGTTGAGTTATCCGAGGTCTCGGATAACTTGAACAATTATTTCAAGTAATTTGATTGGTTACTAAGTAACCTAACTAGTTACTTCGAGTACTATTGAAAAATACTAATTTTGAAGGAAAAAAATATTATTTTTTAAATATTTTTTAAAAGTATTATTTTTCTAATAATACTTGAAAAAGTGATCTTTTTCTAAATTAATCCAAGATTTTTCAAAAAAATCAGACTTCGAAATTTTTCAATTTTTGGTATTTTAGGCCTGGAATTTTATAAGAAGTCCTAGATTTAAGTTTAGTCATATACTAAATTTTAGATAAAAATATGGTCAAATAACAAATCAATCCTTTGTAATATCCAATTTTGCCATGTGTGCATAAATGTGGTTTATACTAAGATTAAAATTTCATTTCTTTATTTTGTGTAATTTTTAACTAAAAAGACACCAGAGATTAACCAAGTGTGCCTTAAAAGAAAAAAAAACACCACGTTTAATTTTTTAGAAAAAGAATAAATCAAAAGTTTTTATTTATATCAAATTAAATCTTCAATTTGTGTTTCTATTTCTTTTTTTTTTTTTTAAAAATAGAGCTTAACTAATGACCACCACTTACTACAAATTTAAAGGAAAATAATACACATACACACTCTCTATCAAGGTCACACTCTCTATCAAGGTTTGAACTCCTGACCCTCTCAATCTCACATATACATTCTCAGACCTTAGACCAACTGAGCTAATTTGTGTTTCTGCTTAATAACATTAGATCCAAAATTATGGTCAAATTTGGAAATTTGGAACTTGAGATTGTAGAAAAAGTTATTTTTATGCTTTAAACTCATAAAATATAAATAAAAAATAATTATTACAACTAAAAACGCAGTTTAAACTATTTAAAGCACTTTAAAAAAATTTAAAAAAAAACACATATTGTATATTATCAATTCATCAAAAAAAAATTTATTGTATTTTATAAATTTATAGCCTCTTGGGACTTGTTATTGCCGTAGCCACACATATTCTCATTCCAATCCAACGGCTAGAAACCACTCCGCTAATAATAACCACTTCACCACCTTCAAAATCATTTCCTTCTTCTGCTTCTGGCTTCACCTCTCTCTGCAACGACACTCCATAGCCCATGGAAGTCGACTAGCCTCAGAGAACAGTCGTTTAACCAAAACAAAAGGGAACACTCATACCAATTAAGGTACAAATTTCTCTTTCTCTACAGTTTTCTTACTTGGATTTCCTTGGTTAGACGTAGACTACCATTTTACAGAACTGTTGTTAACCAGTGTTTGGTTTCCTAGAAAATTCGGAGAAAAACACGCAAACCCACTTGTATACATACACATATATAAAATGTATGTTTATGCATGGTTTTATTAATAGTCAACTGGGCTCTGGGTTATGAAATTTAATCATGTGTTGGGGGAGAGAATCCTTAGGATTTTTCCAAGTTAAAGGAAGCAATTGAAATGTATTCCTTCATGGATGCCATTTGAAAGCCCATCAGCTGGAAAAACAAAGCTTATGTTGATGTAAGGGCTTTTACAGATGTAATGCTCCACCTCTGAAATATCTTCCTTTGTTGATAAAACTCTTAAGGAAGAAGATTTCCACTTAATCCATTCAAAACTTATAATTAATTGTTGATATTTTGTAAATAATTGAAAGAGAAGTAAATTTTAAATTTCGGGTAGAATTTTTAAGTCATAATTGTTTATAGTTGTTCAAAGCTTATTCGAATTAATTGCCAAAGTATAAAGGCAATTGCCTCTGACAAAAGTTATGACCTCAGTAAGAAGCTAACATAGATTTCAAATCATAATACAATATGCTCAGTTCTCTCTTTTGGATGCCCTCTTTATGTTGGAACTCTAAAGGAAAAACTTTTAGCTTTTACTTCTTCCATAACAAGGATGGGACATGAGCTCATATGGGGATTTTGATTAGCGCTAAATTTTTGTAAGCTTGTAGCCGCTAGCTAAAAGTAAGAGGCCCATATTTTGATAGTTTTGCATTAAAATTCATTGTGCTCTGTTTTATCAGTATCTTGTTGCAAGGTCAAGTAAAAACTCGCTCATTTTTCACAAGTTATTGAGACACCTTGTATCATATTGGTTAATTAGGTGGGTAGACAGCTGACTGGTTGGTTTGTGTTTGGACTGGTGGGAAAAAGGCATAAAAGCAGAGGAAAAAGAAACCAATAACTGAGAATGATGTAGCCTATTGCTGTTGAAAGTAGTGCTTGTATTGACTATTAAATAAGTAATCATCATGGTTGATGTGCATATTTTGTTTACTGTTTTTTTTTTCTTCCTCCTCATAATTGATTTTGTTAATGCTCGAATTTCTTGTTTATATCTGACATCAGGTTATAATGATTATAAAAGGGTTGTTCAGAAGATATGAAAGATGGAATCCTGTGCATCCAACATATGGAGCTTTTTGGGGTATGGGAATAGGGATTGGTTGTGGAGTAGGATGGGGTCCTGGTTTTGGTCCTGAGGTGGTCGGTTATGTTGGAGCTGGCTGTGGTATTGGATTTAGTGTGGGATTCACTATCGCTGGTTTTGGTGTTGGTCTCCCTGCAAATTATATCTTTGGAATTCCTTATAATGGTAATTTACAAATCAACTTCATGCTCCTCATTCACATAGGCGACGTGAATGGTAGTCTGAATTCCATAATAATCTGAAGTAGGAAGATTTTCATGTTTAACATAAATAGAGTATGAGAATGTTTAGCAACTTTGGATCTTTGCTATTCTTTATCAAGTGGAAACGGTATTCTAGCCTATCTAGGCCTTGGGAGCCAAATTCTGATGTTGTCTTTTCCAGCTTTTACAGCAACAAGAAGTGTTGCATTGGAGATTTCCAGATCCAATGGTTTCCTTTTCCCAAAGAGTGTTGCAGGAGATGGATGGACCATAACTGTGCCTCACATCTCAGAACTGCAAAGAGAGGCTAGTGGAAGATTATCTAGCTTTAAGCAAAAAGTTCTCTTGGAAAAAGGATTAAATTCGTTCGATGTAAAGAGCCTGCTGCCTGGCCACAGTAAGTCCATCTTGCCAAGCCTAGGGAAGTTTCATAAACAGTTATTCAGAAATCAGAGAGGTATGCCAACATGTACATTTTACATGCAAGTCTAAAAAAACATATGCCTATATACTGGAACAATTGTTACTAGTTTAACTCGTGTGATATAATTATATTAGTTTGCCTGGAAGTAGTTTAGTGGTTATTTTCCTTTTACATTTGGATAGTTAAGGGAAAACTTTTATTTTATGCAGTATGCAGTACTCTCTTTGGATCAGAGATTAGGACTTTCGAAATAGAGAATAAGAACCTGAGTTTATGTTCTTAAAGGCTAGATCAAGGACATGAATGGAGAAGATAATAATATTCTTTGCTTATAGCTGCACTATGAGAGTGAGGAATTTTAGGAAATTGTTGATGGCAAGTAAATGAATATTTTGAAGGCTATTCTAAGAAAATAGCTAAGCAAGTCCGGATTTCTTCAAAATTTCTGTGGCAAAGTTTGATTCTTCTTGGAGAAAGATTTTTGTGGTTCAATTAACTAAAGGTTTTAGATGAGAGGGGTACAATCCTAGCAGGTGTGTAGTCTCATGATGTCTCCTGGGTTTATCACCTGGGAGAAATTATTTGGTCTCAAAATTAAAAGAAAACAAAACCAAGTGTAGGGTTCTTCATTAATGGAAGTCCCTTGTTTGAGTGGTTACTTTTTTATGCGACTGTTCACTTCTATATAAGCAATACTTTGTTGGATGGAAACTCAATAATCATACAAATCAATCACTCGGAAGTAAATAAATTCTTACTTCTACACCACAGCTAATTATAGAAGTTAGAAAGCCTCCAAATTTTGAGTTTGCTTCTATATCCAAAGCAGTTGTTGATATGCTTGGACTTTCGGATTTCAATTCCAAGTAATTGCTTGATGGAAATTTGTGATGTATTTGTTCTTTTATGATAGCTGCAATCAGGAAGAATTTTAATATTTGAAATAGTATCCATTTCTACACCATTATATAGAGGGTTCAATTTTAATGTCAAAAAAGATATGCCAAGTCCAACTCCACTAAATCCAAATTCCACACCTCTTATTTCAAATCCAATTAAGTAGTCAAATGCAGCCTAATTGAGAAAAGCACTGAAATCATATGAGTTTATTTCATTTAAGATGTACTTTGCATTTAGATCTGTTGACTAATCCATTGGCTATCCTACTTTAGCCTTGTAAACTTTGCATATATGGTAATTCTGCCGTGCCCACCATCCTGATCAAGTGATTTAGAGTATTGCAGCAACACATATGCTTATTTTATAGTGTGGCTAAAAGGGAAATTTCCCATTAGACCAAAGTTTCACATCTACGGCAATTAGAATTGTGTCTTATGCTGCAAGATCAAAAATTATTTTGGGGTCCAAAATATAGACAGATGTAGATTGCAAAAGTACAGTAATAATATGATTAAATCATCAGCTTTATAATTTTTCCTTTGCAATCCGGTTCCTATTTCATTACTAATGTCATTATTTGTATCCCAAGTCCTGCTTTGCAAGAATCCCTCATATTTCAAAACAAACTAATAAGATAAGTGTTCATACTTGCAGGTTCCCAAGACTAACACCAATTGAAGTCCTCTTCTATTTATTGCATAGATGGATATTGTGAGATCTATAAGCGTATTATTATACTTTCCTCATTCTTCATATATATAAATTTTGTTTACAGCAGAAGTTTTGTATTATTTAGCAATCCCAATAAACATATGTATTTACACACACATATGTATACATATATTTTAGGAAGCAGAGTGAAGTTCATTGCCACTTCAGGATTTTGTGATTACGTGATGCTCCTAATCTTGTTGCATCTTTTTATAGTTTTGGAAGCCACTCGTTTAATGCCATATATTTCTTATAATTTGTGTACAGTTACTGGTATAGATCTTCCAGCAAAAGGAAATAAGTTTCTGATATAGACAAGAAGAACGTACAGAAGTAGTCCATTTTAGTTTCATCAAAGATTCAAATGGGCGCCCGCACGCCGGTGACGGCAATGCCAGCTCTACGATCTGAATCGAAATCTTTTTTTTCAATTATTTTTTTCTTGAAGGGGAAATAAATTCAAGGTTGAAAAGAATGAAATGACTACAAACCGAATCTTCTATACGAAAATGATGCCTCAGATGTCAATATGAAAGAACCCACAATTACAATGTATTCGTCTTGAAAACTGATTAAATCAGTCAGATTATCAGATTATGCGAACTGATTTTTTTTTAGACAGGAGGAGAGAGATAGAGAGAGACCCACTTGTCTCTGAAATAGTGGCAAAAGCTTTACATGTCTTGAATGACAAACAGATTTTTAAATTAAAAAGAAGTAGTCCTTGTTGTGTCCAAGGTAAAGGGGCACAAGCTTATAATGTCAAAACAAAATGAAATTTTTTCACCAAAAAAAAAAAAACAAAATGAATTTATACTATTAGAGGCTCCAAGAAATTCTTCAAGTAGAGTTTTTGACCTATTACTCTGCAAAATTATTGTGTCATTATTTGGTGAGAGACTAAGAGTGCTGATCGTGGATCTAAGTAACTTTTATAGTTTTCTGTTTTTTATTTTTCAATAAGTGGGTTACACAACAGGAAATTATCCCCTCTTTTAGAAAAATTGACCTAGGTAACACTTATTAAATGTCACTTTTAATATTAGCACCTACTAAAATAAATTAACATAAATAGTGATTTTTGTTGGTGAAATTCCGAAATTATCCATGTTTATCTCTCATTGTTTTTTGCCTCTCTATTTCTCTTACTCAAGAGTTGTTCTGACTACAGTTTCTTCCGGTAGTTCGATCTCTCTTCTCTCTTTAACTTTGGTGGCGACTCTTAGATCTTCTTTGACTCCGATAAAAGGAGGATTCGATCTTAGGTTTCTAAATTTAAGATGGAAAGATTTTATCAACTGAATTAGTTGATACATTCGGTCAAATAACTTAGTATGCTATTTATTTTTAAATTTATCTCTTCTTTGTTATATTTTTTATGGAAAATATACTTCCACTTGTTCGATTTTTGCAAAATTTTATTTCCAATTACTACACTTGGATGAAAACTATCCATATTAGTTGTATAAACATTATAAATTGTGCTCTTTATACTAACTACGTCATTAATTATCCGAGATATCCGAAACGCTTTCAAATATATAATTCTATAAAATTCGTGAATTCAGGTTTTTGTAAATTTGGTTCACACAATCAACGTTTAAGTTGTATTTCTTCGCTATGCAGTGAAGGTTTTTTTAATTTTTTTTCCCCAAAAAAGATACACTGATTCACAAGGGCGAAGCCACGATCTTATTTTAGGGGAGCAAAAGGTAAATCCTTAGAACAAAATAAAAGTACCAAAAAGTAGCCCATCTAGTTTTCATATTCTGAAATTATTGCATAATAATCTTTACTATCAGCACCGTAGAAAATTTCTAAAAGTAAAAATTGATATGTGAACTTTATTTTTAAGTAAAAAATATAGGTTTATTCTTAAGACCCATTATTAGATAGTTAAAGGGAAATTAGAGTGTGTGTTCCTTTTTTAAACTTCATTTTAATAAATGTCTATTTTTCTTTTTTTATAACTATATGATATGTATATATTTTTCATTTGATGTATCCAATTATGTACAAGCTTTAGTTTTTGTATGAGTACATTAGTTTTTATAGTGGGTATAGCATATTTTATACTTGGTATATACACCGACATACAAGTCATTTTGTGCTAATATCTGAAAAACAAACATTTATATATAATAGGCCTAAAATTTAGTTATTTTGCTATAAGACTCTAGTTATATTTAATCCCTTATTTGCCTTTGAGTTGAGACAACATAAACATGAGAAAATAGGCTGAGTTTGATGGTTGGTCTTTATTTTACCAATTGCTCTAGAAAAGGGGGAAAAAAAAAAGAAACTATTATCACACTAATATTTTTGTTAAAATACCCTAACATTTAGATTTTGGCCCAAATTATATCTTAAAATTCAAGAACTTAGTGGGGGCATGTGTCTAAGTTTTAAATTTGTAGGGGGCAATGTCTATAATTTTTGGAATTTTAGGAGGAAAAAATAGGTAGTTCTAATATATTTTACGTGTTGATATAAAATATCCAAAAATAGAGTGCTACAAGTACATGTGGATCCGCCCATGTAGATTCATATACTATGTTTTTTTTTTTGGTAGCTTATTCATATTCTAGATATTGATTCATAAACCTTGTCATATTTTTTCCCCGTTTCTATTTCGATGTGATCTGATAAATAGAAGCAGGACCCAAAAAAATAATAATAATAATAACTTGGGATGAAAAAGATATTTCACCCTCCACGCTTCAGGACCATGCTCTTTAATTTCCTTTCTCAGACTCCAGGACCATTTTCATTATTTAGCGGTTATGTCACGCCCATTGTGCTAACTGTTTAAGCTTTTTTTGTGGCCAAGATCTGGCCCCTTAGAGTGTCCATAGTGGGCCTATCCTATCCCTAACCCCATCAAAACACAATACATACGAACTTCGTAAAATCTGTGCTATATACGATGAGCTTTATCAGATGAAGGCCGGTGAACGAGTCTAATTAAATATGAAACCAATAAGAAAATCATATATGAGAATGACACTTAAATTGATATCATTTCTTTCTTTTCTATTTATTTAAGTATTTATTTTAAGATATTTTGTTTTTCTCTATCTCTTATTTTTAGAACCTATATCAATAAGAAAGTCATTGAAAAAAAAAACAGGGATTAGTATGAAAAATGCATTGCTACTAAAATTAAGTTTGTTCAAGCTCAAAATGTGATTTCATCTAAAAAATAAATAAAAAAATAAAGCTCAATATATGAACAAATAACAAAGACATCATCATCTACGTACGAATTGATTTTAAGGTCAGTACAATTTATTTGAAGTAAAAGAAAAATAAAATAAAATTCAAGTCCACGTGTCTCTTCTTTTAACAAGTGGGTATAATAAGTAATGTGTTTTTATGTTTATGTGGAACATAAAATCAAAAGACAGAGGTAGTAAATCAAAGTAATCAAACATCGGAAATAGGGAAAGAAAGAGTCAGGGGATTGAGATAGAGATCTGCTTTGGGGGAGGTGGATCGCTGAATGGCTTTGTAATCACTTTTCAAACTCGAAAATATTTTATTCAACTTTGAAAAACAGAACATTCCTAACGTTAAAAAGTGGTCTAATCTAAGACCACATTGCATATGTTTTCATGCATGTTTCATCCACTTTCTTTTTTCTATTTTTTTTTCACTTATTGATCTTCATTGCCCTTCTTTTTTTCTTCTTGCTATATCTATAACTAAATCACACTTGGATTTTGCAAGCTTATATTCTAATAACTAACATTTCATAATGTGAAGAGACAAACCAAATTGATTCTTCAAAGGTGTACCGTTCCAATTATAATTCGAATGTGTCAGTGAAAAATTGAATAAAGTGATGAAACAATTAATACTTAAAAAAAAAAAGTATCCAACGGGTTCTTATAACCAAATCAAGAACGCCTTTAAACTCTGGTAAGTGTCACAAATTAATTCAAGAGAGAACTTTATTTCCATTTTAGCGTTCTTTCTTGTACTTACATAGATAGTAGATAAAGAGATAAGAAAAAACAGAAAAAGGGTATTGTAATTAAAACTTTTTTGTTTTTTTTAATAAATATTATTTTGAATTTGGTTACTAAGCCCAATCAAATGATAATAAATATGAGGAGAGAGAGTTGGAGGCAGCAGATAATGGGGAGGTGCTTTGGGACCTTGACTATGCTTTTCTTCCTCAAGAAGATCTTGTGGGAACCCCCAACTCTTTAGCTAAAGCTTTTTTTTTTTTCCCCTCTCCGAAGGAAAAAAAAAAAAATCTGTACCATTCATTAGCCCTTAAAAAGAAAGACCTGTTTTGCTGGCTTGTCTCGTGTCTAGAGAGAAAAACAGAGAGAGAGAGAGAGAGAGAGAGAAATATTGGGGTTTTTTTTTTTTTTTTTTTGGTTGGGGAGTTTTGTTGTCCCTCTATATGAAGCCATTCTTTGCTTAAAGAAAGGTTAGCCCCAGGAATAAAGTTAAGGACAATTCCAGTAAAAATGAAGTATTAAAGTTAAAGCGCACACACAATACAACCACATCATCCGTATCAATTGCCCACAAATATTGGCAAAGTAGAAAATAATATTAACCAACAAACCAAACAAACCAAAGCCTTACTACCCAACCAGTAGTGCTGACAACAGACAGTAGCCAGTAATATCTCTCTGCCCGAGAGACACTCCTCAAACGAGTAGTCACCGGTCGCAGCCGGTTACTCGGTGCCCCAAACTGTCTAGTTTTCGTACTAGTTTTCTCTGAATTCTACCAGTTTGGGTTTTTATTATATATGTGGAAGACTGAAGACCCATGCATGTCTTATTAGGAGCAGTACTGAGTATATTTGTCCATTTGTTAAGTTCTGCCTTAGTAACATTCTATTATTATTATTTAATACGTTATTGAAAATTTCTGAAGCAACATTGTGATAAGAATTAAGATCTTTACCTTTTTTTTTAAAAAAAAAAATCTTAAAATTTAATCGTGAATTCACTATTTCTTTTGGTAGATTCAAGCTGTGATAGGATTCTAATAAAATTTGAGAAATGTCAAGGACAAAAGTGTTGCTCGGTAGTTTCATTGTTTACGTGGAAGGACCATTACATAACTTGTTTCCCGAGCAAAAAATCCGAATCACTAGTACTACTGCAAATGGGATATACGGCTTACAATAATGTGATGCTTCGAATCACTTGTCACATAATATCGTGCTCTTTAGCTCTTTTTTTTTTAATTCAAAAAGAAATAAAAAAAAATATACCAAAAAATTAAAATCTAAATTATTTTAGCTTACTAATGAAAAAAGTAACACCACATTTATCATGCTATTTTCTAATTGTTATCAGAAAATAATTTTTTGAAGTACCACTTAATGTGACATTTGAGCTATTATCATCTAATTTACCACAAATATATTTAATAACAACTTTTATGCTTAAAAAACTCATTTACATAAGACTATCTACTTATACAAATATATTTTTTCTACTATTAACTCTTATCATTTTATTATCCAATTATTCATCCCAAAAACTAACTTCACCTACCAATTTCCAATTACTCATATTATACAAAAATAAACAAAATGGTCAATGTAAAAAAGTTGTAAATAGAATTTTATTCTACTATTAATTCTAATTAATAGTAATTTAGCAAAGATAAACTTATAAATAAAATTTTACGAAGAAGTATATATACATATATTGAATTTTGGCAATATTGTGAAATATATAAATACTTTATGTTCAAAATAGTGATAATATTGTAAATTACATTATATGCTAAAATTTAGCATATGTTATTCTTTGGATTATATTTAACATAATAAATAGCGCATACTAAAAATTATACCAGATATATCATGTTATTGGAGAGCCATTTTTTTAGCAAAATGCTAAAATTTAGTACTAATATTACGACATATAGCATGCTCATTCGAGATGTTCTAATATGGTGTTAAAAGCTCGAATAAAATGTGAGAAAAGCTCGATAAGTTTTAGGCTAATTATATTCTCCAATCACATTCTACAATTATTTGGATAATGCTTTAGGATAAACTTCCAATTAAACAAAATCTTGTTAAGAGAGATTTCAAAATGCCTTCTTGTTGTCGCCTTTATTTCTCTCATTAGGAAAATATTGATCATCTTTTTATTTCTTATAATTTTTCCTGTATTCTTTGGGGGGGCATCTCATCAACTTTTAGGCGATGGATTCGTTTAGATGACTCTGTTATTGACCTTTGGCTAAATGCTCACTTTAGTAGCCAATGTTCATAATTTTGGAAAACTGCTATTGTGACTATTATTTAGGTTATCTGGACTTCATATAATAAGTTGTTATTTGACAATGAGTCTACATCTATTCACTCAACCATTAGTTTGATTTGGCGAGCCTAATACACCATGAAAAACTTTATAGAGGAGTTAGAAATTCTGAAATATCTCCACGTGAAATTAAAATCTCTAAAATCACAAAAAAATTGTTGAAGTATTTTAGCATATTCCTCCTCAGTTGAAAGTCAATAAGGATGGTGTTATTTATAGTTGTCAGGTTTGACGGGTTGTAGTAGAGTTTTTAGGATATTTCCAAATGTTTTCTTATAGGTGGTTTTATCATTCCTATTAATTAGGCTTATGCTTTTAAGGCTGAGCTGGCAGTTACTATTTATGTCATTTTTTATGCGTGAGATTTTAGGTAGAAAAATATTTAGCTCAAGAGTAACTCGACTTACTTAGTAATGCTTTTTAAGACTTGTTATATGTCTGTTCCTTAATATTAGAAGCCATTATGGATCCTTGTATTGGGCAACTCTCTGACATAAACTTTCATGTTTCTCATATCTATCGAAAAGAAAATTATGTTACAGACATTTTAGCTTCTAGTGCTACAAGAATTCAAGTTCTAATTTAGTGGTATACTGTTCTTACCTTCATCCATAATCAATAAAGATTTTTCTGGACTATATAATTTTCGTTTTTCTTAGTGGTTTACACTGTAATATTATCTGCTCTTTTTCCTTTTTGTAATTTTTCCTTTCGGATTTTATACAAATAGATTTTTTTATTGAGGTATTGTTGGAAAGTTAAGATAATAATTTTGATTCAGCGGATTTATTTGGCTCCTCCAAGGACTTTTTTTTTTGTTTGTTTTTCTATTTTTCAGCTGCTACCTCAATCCTTTTTGAGGTTTGTTTCTTTTCTAATGTTTTGTATTTTTTATTTTATTTTATTTTAATAAATTATCAAAGAATTTCTTACTTTTCAGGTTTCTATGTTATTTTCTTTTGGTACCATTTTATTAAAAAAAAAAAAATGAGAACCTTAGTATCATTTCCAAAGGAAAAAAAAAAAGAAGAAAAAAAAAAAAGCTATTGGACAGTCTGAGATGAGACTGCTCCAACATTTATTCCATATAGGTTATAGACAGAAAAGAGTTTTTTAAATCTGTTACAATTATTCCATGTAGGTTATAGACAGAAAAGAGTTTTTTAAATCTGTTACAATTATTCCATGTAGGTTATAGACAGAAAAGAGTTTTTTAAATCTGGTGGAACAGAACTAGAACCAACAAATAAGACAAAAAACAAAGAAAATGTCCGAGTTGAGAAGGAACCAAATGGGGGGTTATTGTTAGTGAGAATCTTTACGTTGTTTGGTTGAGACTTTGAGTAGATAGAGAGTAGGGGAGAAGATCTTCCTACATTCCAATTTGGATTTGGGAACAGTGATTATGATTCCTTGATTCTTTCACCCCGCCACAACGGCGCCTCTCCTACACAGTAGTATATAGTACGTACGTCTGTTGTAGTACTAGTAACCCATTTTAACCTCGTGCTGTCGTGCACATATATATATTGACGGGACCATACAGTGGTAATACGGATTATACGCTTTTCTTTTCTTTTATGACTATGGCTACCCTTTTGCGTTAGTTCGGCGCTCTCTCTCTCTCTCTCTCTCTCTCTCTATGTCTCTCTTGGTCAAGGTACAAGTACTCTGTTTCCGACAAATATGAATTTATTGCCTTACCCTGATTTGGCCACATCATCTTCATCACATCGATCATCTTGTGATCACGGTTTTCTTTACTTAAAAAAAAAAAAAAGTTTGTTCTCATAAATCTCATGTGTATTAGTATTAAGCAATGCCAGAGTCCAGACTTATGGATGTTTAATTGAGACTTGGATTGGTAATTCACTCTTTTGTCTAGGAGCTAATTAAGAGTACATCAACACTGGATAGTGTGAGCAGATTTTGTTAATTATGACTTCTTATTACAGACTTGGGGACTGAATCATGTCTTTAATTGGGTTAAGAAATGTTTCATTTGTGACCCTGCTTTCAGATCATAGCAGTATCGGTAACAAAGGGTGGTTTTATATCAATTTCTTGGGAAGGAACAATATGACAGTTAGATATGCAATTGGTCAAGTATTGAGAATGTGTATCTTAGATACATTATGTCGAATACTGCTACGTATCCTAACTAAAGTTTTAATATGATTCATGTGTCAATTTGCAACAAATATCACTTGATTATAGTTTGTCAGTCACTAGACGAATTAACTAATATCATGTGGACTCCACGTAAAGGAAAGCCATCTATTTGCTATGAGTAGAACTTTCCAATTGTGTTTCATGCATTGGAAAATAATAGTTGGACATTTGATTCTGTTAAAAAAAAAAAATGTAATCAAAGACTTTTCTCTATGGGAGCCTTTCAAATAAGGCTTGGCCTTAAACATTGAATTATTAGCTAGTTCAGAAAATATGTCAGTTGTATTTAGCTTGTCATCCTTATAATTTTATACGAGTATAGAAGTCTCAAGGACACTACTAATTTACTTTTGGTCTTTGGAGAAGTCCAGATAAATCCTGCAGGTCATATTATTGATGCTTTTTTTTTACAAAAAGGAAAAAAAAAAAAAAAAATATTATTGATGCTTTTTTTTTACAAAAAGGAAAAAAAAAAAAAAAACTAAATAGGATAGTATGCTTAAGCACTATTGGTGCCTTTAGCATATTAATCATATCTTTTTTTTTTTAAATTACAAAGTCATCTGGCAACGGCTATTGTCCATTAATTTTACAAATATATATTTTCCATCATGAAGTCAGAGTGAGGTCATTTATCAGTTTATTCTTAAAATCTAGTCTTCACTCTAGAGTTCTTTATTTGATTTTTCCTTTTTTTTTTTTTTTGGCAGATTGTTCCTGATTTAACTTGAGAGGGGTATGGCTTCGAATATGAGATGACCTAAACATTAATAATTATTGGCTTAGGGTTGTGAGAATCTGTCTACGTACTGCGTTGGCCTTTGCCAAAGACATTGACGTCCTTTTTCCTAAAAGCAAATGCCAAAAAGTAGTTTCACAGAATCATTAGATCATTGAGTTGGTTTTGATTTAATTTGTCCTCCTAAGGTACCTTGCCTACAACTAGCTATATCTACTCGCACATGGAAAAAAAAAAACTTTTTCAAAACATTTAACGATGCAATTACACATGTACGTCTTTTAGACTTGACACTTTCAAAGTAACAATTTTTTTTTTTTTAAAGAAAAATTATACATATACTTAACCAAAGCAAGACACGTCGTCAGGTTCTTTGGTGAAAACAAGGTTTAACCCCTATATGTAAGCCATCAAAATGATTTCATTATCAGTTACTTAACAACTAAGTACCTACCTAGTTTAAATTTATAATTTATGTGCTGAGCAGATGCAAAAAATTTGTCATGCCTCAACTTTTATACATAGCCATCTAGCAACCTAGCTTGCTCCTGAAATAGTGTACATTTGAATAAGAAAGAATAAGATATAATAGAAAGTTATAAATATCAACCAAACGAACTGGCAATGCTACACATTTTGATTATTAATTATCTGCAATAAATAATTTGACTGATGTGAATATAGACACAATTTGATTAGTAACTACAGCTCACTTAATATTGAAATTTAAGGTTCAAATTTAGCACAGTTAATATATATACAAAGACTTTGAACAATGTGCTAATCATAGTATTTGCTAATAGTTAATGTGTCTTTCTTTTACTCTATTTATTATCTGCCAGCCAAATTGCTTGTGATAAATTGTCATATAATTCTTAGCACTTTATTTTTACATAAACAATCTGACAGTAATTGTACAAGACTTTATGATGTCATCACTAGAGAACTCATAACAATTTCAAATAACAAGCAAATTTGAATGTCTTCTATTAATGTTCAACGTATTTGGTATGGTATGATCTCAAAAAAAAAAAAAAAAAATGTCGTTGTTATAGTGCTCTTTAGAACCCGGAAAAAAATATACATATATTTGTAGGTAAAACTATTTTTAGTTTTTTATTTGTATTTGTATTTGCATAAAATGTCATATTTTGAGTATCCATCACTCCATGTAAACTATTTCTCTCTGTTTTTTTCTTCTAACGTTGATGAAAATTTTTTTTTTCCTCAGGGGAGAATATGTTCATAGCTTGTTTTGGTATATAAATAATTTGTGAATAAATAAATAAAAGGTCTTTCTTCCCTTTTTCTTTCTTGGTTGGGAAACATGCGGAGGCCTTTACTGATTGCCAAAAGTTCAACACGAAATTATTCAATTCTCCCTAAAAAAAGATAATTAATCATCATAAAAAGAGAATTAAATTCAAATTCGTTGTGTCCCTTTATGTTTGGGTTTCCTTGAGATTCAAATCAGACAATATCTTCCTTTAGTAACCGAAAAAAAAATTGAAAAATTCAAAACTCATCACTATGTACAATTTAAAGGATAAGAAGCGTAACTTGTTTCTTCAAAAAAACAAAAGCACAAATAAAGTATTATTCTTGACATATGAGAGAAATTATTTTATAAGAAAAATAAAAGAACAATACACCTGGCATGAGTACATAATGAAAGGCAGACGTACAAAAATGACAGAATAAAGGGAAAAAAAAAAAAAGAAACAAAATATTCATGAATGGCAATGCACATGTGGCATATATAATTACTTTTCATTTAGAAGGTTGTGAATTATGATAAATCGTATCATGTTAAATAAACATTACACAGAGTGACTCAATAAATAATATATTTTATCTCGATCTATTACAATTTAATATTTTTCATTTTGGATTCAGTATAGAGTTTTTAGTTTAATTCACCAATGTTATGAGTTGAAAACAAAATATTTCATGGTTATCTAGATGAATCCCAAATTTTAATCTTGAAATAAAACATGGGAAGGAAGTCACACATTCAGTAGGACTCAGGTTGGCTGCACACGAGAATGAGTCCACAACACTGATTTTTCTACCATTTTCAATTATTTCTTTTGTAATATTCTAAGAGCCCATGCAGAGTAGTAAGGAAGCCAAGCGATTTAGATACGACCAAGCAGCATAGATAATTTAAGGGATAACTTCAAAAATACTATATCTATTATGGTTAAATACTATCTTTAATTTTATCTTCTTATAAAACTTAAATTATCATTTTTAGTTTTTAAAACAGGCAAAAAAAAATACTCTAGGTATATTTTGATCAAAATTAAAGTGTGAAATATCTAAGAAAGCCAAGAGATTTAGATACGACCAGCGGCATAGGTAATTTAAGGGATAACCTCAAAAACACTATATCAATTATGGTTAAATACTACCTTTAACTTTATCTTCTTATAAAACTTAAATTATCATTTTTAGTTTTTAAAACAGGCAAAAAAAAAAAAATACTATAGGTATATTTTGATCAAAATTAAAGTGTGAAATATCTAAGGAAGCCAAGGGATTTAGATACGACCAGCGGAATAGGTAATTTAAAGGATAACCTCAAAAACACTATATCTATTATGGTTAAATACTACTTTTAATTTTATCTTCTTATAAAACTTAAATTATCATTTTTAGTTTTTAAAACAGGGAAAAACAAATACTCTAGGTATATTTTGGTCAAAATTAAAGTGTGAAATATCTAATATACCTTTGCAAATATTTCAAAAATCTATTACAAATACCCCTATTATCTAATTAATTTTTTTGTTTTAAAAAAAATAAAAGCACACCTATTTATAAAACTATAGAAAAATGTCAATAAATCAATTTTGTCTTTTGCAATAATTTTTGGGTTGTTCTTTTTAAAGATTTGGATAAAGAGTTGTTTGGATATCAATACCTAATGGGTGTTGTCATCTAGAGAAGAATTTTAGTCAAAAGTTTGACCATAGAGAAAAAGAGTTACATTTTTCTTATTTTAGAAAATTGAGAAATATTTTTTTTGGTTTCATGAGAACATATGTTTAAACGTGATAGCATTTAATTAAACCATATGGGAAAATAAAAAGAAAAAAGAAAAAGAAAAACAAAGAAACTTCACGAAAAGTAATCCTAAAAATATTAATTAGGCCAGACAAACTGATAATCCCATTTATTTGTTGGAAGCTAAAACTTTAGATCTCTGCAAATATAATATATATATATATATAGTTGCCAATCCAATAGGTATTTTTTTTTAGTCATTGGATCACCATTATGGCTATAATGAAGTGCATGAAAAGACGTGTATCATTAATGCTCTTTCTCTCTCTTACTTTTTACTATAAAAAAATGTGCATGCTAAATTTTCATTGGCTAAATTGATACCTATGTATAGGTAAAAAAAAAATACCTACTGGATTGGTGCCATATATATATATATATATATCTTTATATCGTATTGTATGGATCAAATACTCTGATCTCTTACTAATGAAAGAAAGAAAACAAGGTAAGCGTGCATATTTGTAGTTGTTTACTATTAATATGAAAGTTACGTCAATTTTAAGTTGTTACAGAGTTTTGCTATGATAAAAACAAAAAAAAAAACAAAAATATCTCGTACTTCTTGCTTCTTAGACTATGTTTTTTTCTATGTAATCTCATTTTTCGAAAATTGATGCCCTAATATCTTTAATGTGCTAGAATAAATTAGGCAAATGAAATACATATGCAAACTACCTAATACACCCCTACTAAAATTTTTTTCCCTATGACTAGGGCATTTAATCCACAATAAGTAATATCAAACTGATGTGACTGAGAGAACGGCCGAAGAAGATGGAATCTCATGGCCTTAATTAATTAGGAGGAACTCCTATCATAATAGATGGTATTTGATTACTTAACCCTACATAAAGTATTTTTCCAATTTAGAGGGAACAAAAACCATTCATAGAGACATAAAAATAAAGAATATGATTGATTTTACCAATGGCTTCTAACTTATAGTCATTTTACTATTTTGATCCTAAAACTTTCAACTTATATAATTGTACTACGCTATACCAAATTTTGTTATTGTTGCACCATTGGCCTCAACGATGAATCCAATAATTTTATCTAGTAGAGGTTGGAATTATATTTTATCTATTTTGTGGAGACTATTATATAATTGTTAACTTTTTAATGGGGGCTTTGCATGTAATTTAGGCTAAAATACTATAGACATACATATATTTTCTATCCTTTTTAATGTAAATATATGAGTGAGTGGGGCCCTAAGTACTCACATATTAGTAAGTGGCTCGGTCTCATTGGTCCTTATGTTAATAAATAAAATAATTTAAATAACATAATGATGAATTCATATATACTCAAATATATTTAAAATCAGAGGGCTAAAGCTGTCCAAAACCCATAATCTGAGGATCAAAATATTATAATGACCATAAACTATTCATGACATTAATCCTTGTTATTTAGTTATTTAATTTTTCTAAGCGCTAAAAATCTCGATGTTATTTTGGACACCATATCACAATATAATTCCTCCAAAATAAGGTTTACAAAATTTGTAATTAGTCATTCTTTTTTTATAAGATTCATTAGCCATTTTTATTATATTGTTAAACTGAAAATAAAATTTCTGTCAAAGTTAGGGTTAAAAATTGAAATTGTTTTCTGTATCAAGTTACAATTTTGTCACTACAAATTGAATAGTAGCCACACTATAGTAATTGTGGCAGGTTCTTTAAGCCATCTCCAACCGAACTCTATTTTAGAGTTTTGCACTTAAAATGGCATAGAGAGGAGTACAACCGCACGACATATGTTGCACCAAAATGGAGGTGAGCTACAGTATCATATCATTAATGGTATAGCACTGTAACAATAGTGTAGTGCGTTTTTTTTTTTAGTTTTTGTCCAATTTCCAAAAGTGTCCTCTTTTAAATAAAATATCTAGAAATAGTTAAGAGGTAAAAGAGATTTATGTAAAAGAAAGAAAGAATATTATTTTTAGTATAATATTTAGAGTATAATATTTAGAGTAATACGTTGGAGATAGAAAAAAAAAATAATGAGCAAAATTACTCTATTTTAGAGTTCCGATTGCTCCAAAATATAAATTTTGGTTGGAGATGACCTAACATTCTTAATCTTGCTTTAACCAATGAAACAAACAAGAAAAAAATGACAAAATAAAATCTTATTTTATTTAGAGTCAGACTCCAAAGTCAAATGAATTAATTACATTCCTTTTTCGAAGATTCGGCAAAACCCAAAATTTCGTATGATTGCATATGTTTTTTTTTAATTATTAAAATTACATTGACTATTCTTAATAATATTTTACTTATAAAATAGGAAAAAATTTATAAATACCCATTTTTAAAATTATATTTTCATAAATATCTATTTTTTATTTTTAATTCGTAAATATAAATTTTTATAACTGTTTTTGGAGAAATATAGACTACTACTGTTTTACATATAAAATGTATACCACAGTATATATTTCATATATTAAATATATACTATAGTTTACATTTAATAAATAAAAATTACACTAAAAATTGACACATATTTTAAAATGTATACCATATATCAAATTTGTAATGAAAAATATAAATCGTAGTAAACAATTACATTGTAAATATATACCGTTCATATTTTACATGGATAGTATCACTTTTATATCTTATATTTTGATATTTTATTCAATTTATACCTTGTATTTTTGTTATTATCTACATTGACCCTTAGATTTAAAATCTATTATAAAATTATACCCTAATACCAATTTAGAGCATTTAATTTATCAAGATAATTTCATAAACTTATTTTCGGATGAGCTTTTATATAGTTTATTTTTAATTTTTTAAATGATATCTTGGTAAATAAACTGCCCTAAATTGGTGTCAGAGTATAAATTTATAACATATTTCAAATCTAATGGTTAATATTGATAATAACTAAAATACAAGATATAATTTAAACAAAGTTTCAAAATATAAGGTATAAAAATGATAATATCCCTACATTACACATGAAATGTGTACCTTATGGATAAAATTTACATTATAAATGTAGACCACTCATATTTTGCATATGAAACATGGATCATAAAAACACGTATTTTTGAAAGAAAAATTAAAAACAGGTATTTATAAAAATAAGTTTTAAAAACATATACTAGGTGTAAATTTCTCTATTAAGTACATATTTCTGAATCAATACACATCGCATCCATTATTCTTAATAGAATTTTACTTATAAATACATATTTTTAAATCAATACATATATATAGTTATGTGTATAATTTTACTCAAGTGACACTTTTGGCCATTTCCTTTAATTAAGGATTGTCATCAATTTTGGCCATATTTTAAAAGTAGGATAAAAAAATAAAAAATAATTTTAAAAATAATGAATTTCATTTAATTAAAATTTAGAACTCCAAAATTACTCCTATCATATCGAAAAAGGTGCAATAAAAGAGGTGCGGCTGGGAAAGAGAGCTAACTATATTCGACCACCATCGAAAATTTTCAATTGGTTGTCAACATTGTTCGAATAGGGTTGAAATTTTTTGATAACCGATCGAAACGGGTAGGATGTGGATGAAAATTTTTTTTGACCCAGGTCGAATGGAGGCGGGGCTAGGTTTGATGGGGTGGGGTATTATAAGTCTCATTGGTGACAGAAGTAGTTTGAGGTTTGTGTCGTAGAAGAATATATTTTAGGATTTGTCAAGGAATAGAATATCCTAATGATTTTACTTGTTTATCATGACAATGCATATTAATTTTTTATTTTAAAAAATATAAGTTAGTTTTGTTAATATATATAGATAGTTTTGTTAACATATATAGATACTTTTTTTTTCCTTTCATTATAAGGGTCTTAGTAGACCCTAATATAAATATCCGTTAATTAATTGGTAACTGGTATGTTCTAAAATGGATATAAACCTCCGAAGTATATACTAAGCTTAAAAAAAAAGAAAGAAGATTATACATTATTGTTATTGAATTTCTTTGAAAAAAAACATACGTTTTTTTAATACATCAACTTTTTCAACATTGAATGTAAACACAAATGATAGAAAGATGTTAAAGTTTGATTCACCTACGTCAAAATACTAAAATCAATATGGTTACACATAGTGGTGGTAATTTAAGTCATGACTCGAAAACTGGCACGAAATTAGCAGATTTGAGTTTGTCTTAAATATGTACAGGTCAAAACATGTTAAACTCGATTAAACACGATTGAATATCACATTAAAAGAAAGTTAACTTATTAAACCTGAAATTGACCCGTTTAACATGATTTTTTTTTTTGAGAGTTTGAATTATCTTGTGTGTATTAAGACTTAAACTTTCCCTTTGTGTTTTATGTATTATATTTATTTAATTTATTATAGTTGATCGGTTATATTAGAAATATTAAATAGGTTAATAAATTATATCAAATTATATTAGAAATGTGAAATATGCTAACATATTAAACTTAATAAGTTAACATGTTATGTCAAGTGGAACAAAATGTAACATATTTAATATTAACATGTTAAATTGAGTTCAATCAATGGGCTAAATGGTACACAGGTTAGTTGGTCATGTTAGGTTGGATATGGCTTGAATACGACCCTTTTTAATAACGTGTTAAATGTATCATTCATATGTTAATCTATTTATTTAACTTGTCGGATGTGTGTCTACAAATGATGACATGAATAATAAATATATCGTATTTAAATTTGATAATTAATATATTAAAATTTAATTAATGAGTTAAATGATATATAAGTTAATCGGTCATGTTATGTTCGATACAACTTGAATACGACATTTTTTAATAACATGTTTTTTTAATAACATGTTAAATGTATTGTTCACATATTAACTTATTTATTTAATATATCGTGTTTAAATTAAATAATTGCTTATTATATAAATGTCTCGACGCGGCAATACGAATTGGCACTCTTATTTGCACATATTGTCTAATAATAACCTCAATGCAGTTGGAATTCTTCACTTCTGAATAAAAGTAGACGTTCTCAGATTCCATCCGATATGATTACCAATTAATCGTAAAATGATACAACACTCGCGATATTAACACCAAACACTAAAATGTGAATTCTCTTATTATATACATATATAGAGACGAGGGGAAAAAAAAAACCCAAAAAAAAAAAAAGAAAAGGGTAAACCTTCCATCCCCTGCATTCACATCCGAACCAATGAAAACACGACATGTATGCTACTTCCCAAACACGTAAGAGATCCTTTCCATTACATCACCTAGACATGTGGACCATCCTGTCCTCCCTTCTCATGACCAAATGCCTACGCCCCCAAATTCTTATAAACGCTAGTTCCCGTCAAATCTAACGGCGCAACCTTACGCCGTTACTTCCCTTACCCTGCTATATAAATACGGCGTCTCGACTCGCTTGTCTCCTCTTGTCTGTAAATTTATTTTATTCTATTTTATTTTTCTTTTCTTTTCCGATTTCGAAGCTCGTTTCCCTGTAGTATCCGAAACTTTCCCCTTTGAAAAAAAATCTCAGACGGTATATAGCCGGCATTTCGTCGAAACGTTTCGACCAAAAATCTCATTCTCTCTCTCACTGCGTTTCGAGATAGTAGCCGTTTCGCGATTCGGGGTTGACTTTTTGTTTGGGCGAAATTGAAGGGATTCAGTGGAGACTGCAGAGATTTTGGTCCTGATTGGCTCCAGAGAAAATATCAGAGAAAATTTTGATACAGTTCATTTGGGGCATTGATGAGCATTTTATCAACCGACTGACTGTCTTTTGCTTCGGGACCCATTTTTCCCTTAAGGTAAAATGAAGGTGAGAGCTAACAATTTCGTTTTCTTAGCAAGTTTCTCGGCTACCAAACAGAGCATCGCTTTACTTTTAATTCGTGTGTGTGTATCTATTTATTTTCTTTAATTCCTTTCTAGCTTTTTCGCTTTGCTTGAAATTTTCATATAGATATATCTATTTCAATCTGTTTTTTGTTTTTTGACTTCACTTTTGCAAATTTTGACCAGTACAGCAGTACGTCTTTTGTTTCTATTCTCAGTAATATCTTTAGCATGAAATCCAAAAGAAAATTAAAATAAATGAATAAATAAATAAATTACAATTAATTATCTCTGCTTTTCGAAAATAAATCTGGGTTTGTATTTTGGCTATTTTTTTTTAAACATGTATTTTGGCTATTTGCAGGTCGTAGAATAGGCGGTCTAAACAGAGAAGCTGAGTAGTGAAAGAGAGTAGTAACTCTTAGCTCGAAGTATATAGGCCACTTGGGTGGTTGGTAGCTGAGGGCAAAACGGAGATTTAGATTTTGAGTAAGTCGTTTTCATAAAATAATTATTCAAAAATTTAGTATTATAAAAAAAATGTGATTCTTTCTTCCCCTTCTTATTTGTTTGCTCGCTCCCTATTGGTGGGGGGATTGTTGAGCAACAAAAACAATGAAATATGAAGGTGAAGGAATTTTGGTTTGATACTTCGGCTTAACAATCCTTTTGATTCTTTTTTGTTATATTGGGTTTTGTACATTAAAGCATAGGCACATGAGTCGTAGCCAGTTGCTCTAATATGACTACTTTCAAATGCCATGACCACCATTTTGTTGGGTTTTTTTTTTTTACTTCCAATAATTGACTCATTATATATATATATATATATATATATATCTATTTTTAGGCATTCTTTCTCAGTCCTTCTCTGATCCCGAGCTCTTTACCTTTTTTTCGCTTTCTCTCTTTCTTATGGACCCATTTGTTTCCATGGAGAAATATTAAAAGAAAAAATTGAAATGAAAAACAAAAGTTAAATCTGAAATATTCTTGGATTGTTTGTGTTAGCAACTTAGCAAAGGCTTTTCTCGGTTACCAAACATCTTTATTAATAAAAGACTATTTATTATAATGATTCGAGTCACTCAGCTATTGCCAATAGTAGATTTGCTTGTTCGATTTGTAATTTTATTTGGGAAATGTTATATATCAGACAAGTGCTTCCAAAATCATGTCCCATGAACCACAGTATGCGGAGAATGTTCCAATTCTCGTTCCAATGGTCCAAATCATCCCCACAACACAAGATTCTCTTTTGTGTGGGGTATTATAGTCTTTTCACGAACTCCATCTTAGACAAAGATTACTTTATTGGAAAGACAAAAATTGTACAACAAATATAAACCCCCTTCTGCCTCTTTTTTTTTTTTTTTTTTTTCTATAAATGGTGCTCAATCCGTACCCTGATTAATACTAATTAATTTATTAATTAATCCCAACCCCACCATATAATTTATAATGATTAACTTTGTTGCTGGGTATTAACGTAAATTAATGGTCTTTATAGGGGCAGTAGCGTAAAAGGAGGAAAGATGTTTACATGCATAGCATGTACGAAGCAAATGGCAGACGACGGTGGAGACGAAGGTGGCGCGCGTGGCAGTGGCACCCCAAGTACAAAAGAAGCCGTCAAAAGCCTGACGGCGCAGGTTCGTAGTCCTACACCTTCTCACACACGCTCTCTCTCTCTCTCTCTCTCTCTCTCTCTCTCTTTAGCTCTGTCTTGCTTCGCCTACAACCTTTGCTTTTCTCAGGTTTCTTTTTCCATCTTTGCGAAAACAAACAAAATCATAAGTCGATTAGGGGACTAGTCTTGATATGGTGGGGACCATCTTTAGCATCTTTCACGTTTTAGTATTTATTTATTTTATTATTGTTACTATTTTTTAAATGTGGGCAACGATTGCATGTGCCACACAATATCATTGGCCCTCGTACTCTCTCGTACACTCGTCTTGATGTGTATATGTCTCGTACATACATAATAAACATACGTGTATGTGTACATATATACGTATGTTTAGCATTAATATATATGTGTATACATGTATGTATTGTATTTTAATATGTTCAACTATTGATGCCATTAGCCCCATACTCGGAGGAAAAAGTGTCGTTGTCAGCTCATAAAGTTTTTGTATAATTTTTTTTCCTTGATTTAGTTCATTTCTTCTGGGCAATATCGAGCTACATTGCCCCATTGAAATGAAAGATCATTAATAATGGCACACAAGTTGATTCTAAATTATTGCATGAAATTGAAAGTGGTAGAGCAGTTATGGTCTTGATTAAAAACCAGAATTATATAAAATCATTTTTTTTTTCTGTGACGAAATAAAAGAAGAAACATAAGCATGCATTTGTGGAGTCTACGTATTTTATTAGAGAAAAAAAAGAACATTTAAATGGGTTTTTAGCTGCCGAGACATTTAATGTTTATCTCATTTACTTAAACTTGGACTTTAATAGTATCATATATTATTTTATTTTATATTTTTTTCCCAAATTGTTATACGTATTTTTTACCCTAAAAATGTTTGATTTAAACCATAAACCTAAACTTAGCGAATAAAAGTGATGAGGGCACTTACACTTTCCGATTAGGTTAATGAGCACAAGTCTCTCTGTCTTTGGTATGGTATATCATAGTTAAAAGAGCAGTCTTAAAGGGGGAACACTTGTGGTTTTTAACACTATGATCATGAGAAATATGAGACTCACATGCAAATTTAAAAATGTGAGGCCTAATTTAAGACGGCAGAGGTGCCCTTTCAACATTTTTTGGAATTAATTAATGAGCTTCCATTTTCCTATAAACTACGTCTTTTAAGGCTATGGCGCCGGAATATGAATGTATCAGTGTGCCTGTGCCTACTAGTGTCTACTGCCTAGGCTAGTCGACCTCTACTCTATAGAGTGTCGATGAATATTACCCATCAACGAGAAATTTAAACAATGTGCTTGGAAAATGGCGTGGAAGAGCACACAGAACAGACCGGGAGTCTTCATGCGTCTCTTTTGTACAACTAATTCTTTTATTTTTACTATTTTTGAACTTTTTTTCTCCATGAACTTACTCGTGGTGGGAGACGTCCCTAATGCCATTTAACTCAACAGTAGCTAATAGCCTAATATGCATTTGCTGACTTACAAATGGTATCTTAATTTTTTTTTTTTTGGCGTTATCATTTCATGAAAATTTTGGGCCAATTTTAGGCTAATCCAATCTTTAACTTATTTTGAGATATTCCTTTATAGGATGTCATAATTAGTTATCTATTTTTGATACACGAAGGAAATATGAATCAGATAATATTAGACATGAAATGACTTCCCAAAATATAGATTAGATGACGTTAGTGAGAACATATAACATAGTATGCAAGTGTTGGGTTATCTTGTTGAAAGACTAAGTCTTCTATATAATGTATATTTTACATATAATGGGTCTCAATTTGAAGAATAATGCTATAGGGTACAATGTGATGTGTCAGTCTGTCACTGGATAATCATAATTATAATTAAAGTAGAGTTCAAGTGGGATCCAATTTATTAATTAAATTATCTAATGACAAACAGACATGTCATTATGGTGCTTTATAGCATTGTTCCAATTTGAATAGTTTGAAAAAAAAGCCTCATTATTTTATAAATTTTAATTAAGTAAGATAATACTTATAAATAAGTAAAAGAAGAAACTCCTACTAGATTAGTCCCATATATATATTATATGTTTTTTGGTAACTAAAAGCAAGTCTTTTATTGTAAAAGGAAAATGATACTCCATACAATTTTTTAAAAAATAATATAAAAAATACGATATTTCCAAAATAAGTATTTTTTCAGTAGGACTTTCAGTGACAATTTTTTTAATATTTTAGTGATTGGAAACCAAGAAACCAATTGAGAAACTAGAAACTAATTTAGTTTCTTGTTATCAATAACCAAATCCCAAAAAACTATTTTGATTACTGAAGCCAGAAAACGAAAGTTATTGAAAATTAGAGAAAAATATTATTTGAAATTAATTTAGTTTGCTCCAATAACTATAAATTGGCTTCTCAGTTTCCAGTAACCGAAGTATTTTTTTTTAAAAAACCACTGAATATCGTATAGGAAATTATTATTTTGGGAACGTCATAATTTTTGTATTATTTTTGAAAACTTGGTATCGTTGTCCAAATTTCTATTGGAAAAAGACAGCCAGGTTAATGCCCTTTGGTCATGGCCCACCATTGAATTTTTGTCGTGTTACTATTTCAAAGTTCTGCTGAAGAGAAAAAAGAAAAAAAAACTACGGGTTTGTCATACCAAACAGGTCTCGGGATGCAACAGAAAAGTTGCACTATCGTTTCAGAGATTGTTTTTTTTTTTTTTCTTTTTTTTTTTTGAAAAAAAAATCTTGAAGACTCTCAGCCTTTTCTGTCTCTTGCTCCAGCGCTAGCTCCAAATAATTTTCAGGCTTGCTTCCTATGACGTGGACAAGCCCCTTTCCACTGTCGTTTTTATACAGAGTCACTTTCTAATTTTTTTCTTTGAAACCACATATACACAAACACACAAACACATGACACGCACACACATATATATACATATGTATATTTTACCCTTTGATATGACTGAATTGTAAGTTGCCTTGTTTGGGGTTGGAAAAATTTGATACGATTAGTCGTTGTAAGTAATAAATAAGCATAAGAAAAATCAAGGTAATTTATACTTTGGTTCAACATCATGACCCATTTATTTATGCGTGCATGTGATTTTGTCCATGTTACGTGAGCCCTTTAATCTTCCGTAACTATATTGACATGACAAAACATATGTTAGGTAACATTCAAGAAAGACTAATCTGGCTGCTGGGCATATATAAGGCTATATATTTGAACATCTAATAGCGAAATATAGCAGTTACGCGGGCCCTTTAGTCCTAAAAGTTTTTACTCCGCCCTATTCATGAGAGACAATACCATGCTGAAGAGCAGGATTTTCTGGATAAAGTATTCTTCTGAATATAACAAGGACAACAGAAACTGAACAGAAGACATCTAGAATATATGTGTCACACTTATCTTCTTTTACATTGTTTTGTTATGGACTATGAAAAGTCTATGTTCTGAACTTTTCTACAAAAGAGTTGGTATTTGTTTAATTGGACGACTCTATCGTTAGTCTCAAGCTAAATTCTCTGGTTCTAAAGAAATGGGTAGCGCTTTGGGGCAATTGAGTTTACTAAACTACTAATTTTGTTTCTCTTTTTGACACTGCGTTTAGAATATTTTGTATGTTGCCTGTCCGTACTTTCAGCATACCTGAACAGGATTTCTAACATATATTTTGTTTTAACATGCACACAAGTACTTGTGTTGTATACATAAAATATCTATGTTTGAATCTTACCTGCTTTACTTTCTTTTTTCTTTTTTTGGTTAATAACATTAAGGTACAATATGCTAGTGATTTGAAAGACTTCTGAATTTGTCTTTTGTTATTGTTTCCTTGACATCAGACGTACCATCTAACAGAGATGGTAGCATGCATCTATAAATCTCAAAGAGAGAATCCAGGAACGGGTCTTGGCAATAGTTTATCAATTTAATTACAGTTAAATCAATTGGACACACATACTGAATAATTCCCAAAGACAAATAAGATGCCTTCAGAAAATGAAATTCTGTACACAATTTGTCTGTCATTTGTAGATACATAATGGAAATGCATTCACCTTCATTTATGGATGTATCGGCCTATCTGTTAACCTTGCTTTCCAATTTTATTCAGATCAAGGATATGGCATTGAAAGTCTCTGGAGCATATAAGCAGTGCAAACCTTGCACAGGGTCAAGCAGCTACAGAAAAGGACAGAGGCCTTATCCAGACTTTGATACTGCTTCAGAAGGGGTTCCGTACCCCTATGCTGGAGGTGCAAGCTCTAGTTCTACTCCTGCATGGGACTTTACTTCTAGTCATCATCCAGGAACAAGATCTGACACAAGATTCACCGGGTTAATGAGTGGCGACCAGACTCCCAGAGGAGTTTCGGTGTCGGCCCAGTCTTGTGATGTGGTGCTAGAGGATGAGGACGAGCCCAAGGAGTGGATGGCGCAGGTGGAGCCAGGAGTGCACATTACTTTTGTGTCTCTTCCCAATGGGGGCAATGATCTAAAACGAATTCGTTTCAGGTATTTTGAGAATTATTAAGCATAGAGGAATTTATATGAAGACCATTGTTTATTATGGTTTTTTTTTGTGAATCCCATATTAGTGTAGTCCAATTTAAGCTTGTATCTCATTTCCCTCAAATTACTCTTTTTTAACGTTCCTCAGACTACTGGGATTGGAAAATCTTTCTGAAATTTCTGATGGCTAGCATTCTACTAATGAATGTCTCTCATCAGAACTAAAGCATTTCAAAGGGCTGTGCTTCAACTTGAAGTTAGCAAAAATTTAGCGCATGTGAATCGAATTTAGTTAGTTATTGACTCTGAATTAACTTAAAATAAAAGACATGCTAAATATGACATTTAATTTTCAAGCCGGGAGATGTTTGACAAGTGGCAAGCTCAGAGATGGTGGGGTGAGAACTATGACCGAATCATGGAGCTCTACAATGTCCAGAGATTCAATCGACAAGCCCTTCAGACTCCCTCGAGGTCTGAGGATGAGGTAAATACAGCATTTTACATAACTGCTTTCTTAGAGATGATGTTACTTGAGATGCTTATGATACAAATTGGTGCTCCTAATGACTAGTCTAGTCCTTTTTTTTCTTCTTTTTTTGGCTGGACTGCTGGTCTAGCCAAGGTGACTTTTATTACGATTCTTGGCTTCATGTAATTGTTGAATCCATCACGTGGATCTTTCAGATTATATATAAATCAGTTTACACTAGTTTAAAATTGAATTCAATTTCCTAAACTGAACAAGATTTGTTAATAATGGACAGAGTGAATTTAAAAGTAAAATGGGTAGGTGAGGTGAGACTCCAATATGGCTTCTGTTGTTGTATAAGAATAATCATTTTAGGAGACCAATTTAGTTGGCTGGGATTTTTTTAACCTTTTTTTTTAATGAAAAATTTTTGGATAAAGACTTGGTTTGAGTTTTCTCCATTGCTTGATAGAAAATGGAGGATTTTCCGATGCTTTTCTCCATATACAGAAAAGCTTAACAACATAACATGTGTGATCTTTTAGCAATCACCTTGGAATAATTGGATGGGGCATATGAAAATATATTAGAACTCTAAAGCTGGTCGCATTTAGGTTAGTATTTGTTGCTGTGCAATTCCAACAACATTTTACACGTGCTGTCTATTTTTTCTCCTCCAACTGAGCAAGAAATTGGGCTCCTCACTCAAACCAATTACCAGTAAATTTCTCTTCTATCATTCTTGCCTCTTTTTCTAGGTAATTGTATATTACCGTAAATGAGCATTTATGATTGCCCCATATCTTTGCAGTTCTTATCTTCCCTCCATGCATTTTTTACTGACATAGTTTAGTCATTGCTAACACGTACTTGTATTTTCTACAGAGAGATTCTTCTTACTCAAGGATGGGATCTGCTAGGGAAAGCCCATCGTTGAATAAAGATTGGACTCCAAGAAGCCATTATAAACCACCTGGAAATAGATATTTCCCATCAGACCCTTTTGATCATGGTGGTGGTGGTCATCACTACAATGCTGGTTCAAGTGCTTTTGTTATGGGTGGCCACAAAGGAGAGGCATCTTCTTTTGATGCGTCCCGGACAACAACCTCATCTCGGGATGAGGCTTCGGTTTCAGTGAGCAATGCTAGCGACCTGGAGACTGAATGGGTCGAACAAGATGAACCTGGAGTATACATTACTATTAGACAGCTAGCTGATGGCACTAGGGAGCTGCGGCGTGTCAGATTCAGGTATGAATTGTTAATTTCTATGAAGCTTCCCCTAAAAGTAAGACAATCAGAAAATCTGTCCCAAATTTCTTCTTGAATTCATAAGAAAGAGTCATAGAATAACTCAGTAAATGCCAAATTACAATGAATCAACTAATGGACGATTAGATTTCATGACTTTGGGTGGCATTTTTTCTGGACTAATTTTGTTGGTAGAAGGCAGGTTGTGAACCTTATGCTTTGGTTTCTTTTCCACCTTGCAGTCGCGAAAAGTTTGGAGAGGTGCATGCAAAGCTATGGTGGGAGGCAAACAGAGAAAGGATACAAGCTCAATACCTTTAAATTTTTGACACACAACCAAACACCTAAGGAGGATGAATAGAACGGGACTAAGATGCATCCGGATATCACAGACGCAAATCTTCCAGTTTAGAATTGAAACTTAGTAGAGAACTGGACTTGCCCTCAGCTTTTATAGAAGTTGAATTGACATTCTTTTATCTAACACTATAGTAATGGTTTCCTGCTCAAGACTCCATATATTTTTTTTTTTTTTTTGGTGGGGAGGGGGCTCATACACATGATGATCTATTGATGTGTCTGGTTTTTGCCTTAATTTATGTCTTATGTTGTTGATATTATTTACATGCTATTATACATTACTAATTTTTTTTTTTTTGGGGCTTCCTATTCCCGTTTTGGGACACCTCCTTTGCGCATCATCAGATTTTTTTTGGTTCTCGTTTCGCATATTAGAGTTAGTTTGTAACACAGTTCACAGTTTGAGAAATGAAATTAGAAGCATTTGCGCTTTTCTGACAGCATGTTTTTTTTCCCCTTCTATCGAGTTTCTACTAATTTTCTCTCCTCAAGCCTGGATTTAGAGTTCGGATTGAATCTCTATGGTGCATGTAATATATGCATGTGCGATGTACATAAAGGTCATTTTGAGTCTAATGAGCTGACCGACATTTTGCAAAGAAATCTACTTTTGTCTATAACATCTGGACTTGGTTCATTGGCTGTTCTAAAACAATTGGAGTGACTTTTTGCTTTGTAATATGTTGTACCCTAATTTTGAGGCGTGTTAGTGGCACATGAATGATCTGTCACATCGGCAAACTTTGTGAAGTGATTAATTTATATAGTCGCACTACGACCAAGCAGGTCCCTCATTTATACTCTACCTATGAAGCAACTTTGCTACCTAGGACATCGCGATTGAATTGGGTTCCTGTAACCCTCAACTTTGCTTAGACAATATTCTTTGATCATCGATTCATAATTTGATTATGATTATTGGGTTTTATTATTTGGAATTAACAAATTATGTGTTTTTTATTGTTGATACCAAAAATTAATGTAACAAAGGGATCGTTACAATGACAATAAAATTAATAAAATAAATACATAATTCTAGAGTGGTTCAATATGAGATAATGGTCTATGTTCATTATAGTCACAGGAGTCTGAATCCTTTTTTGTTTTTTTTTTTTTTTGACCTACATCTTATTATTTATAACCTGAGAGGGTCAGATACTGATACGGTAATAAATATTTTAAATTTAATTACATTAATGACACAAAATCTGAAAAATGTCACGAGATTTGGAATTAATGCTTGATTTTGGTGTGATCATCTCGGAAATCAGTTAGGACAACTGTTGAGACAACTCTCCTTTTACTGATTCTCAGGTACAACTTGTTATCTCCAAGAGGCTAGGTTTGATCAAACAATCAGCTCTTAATGACCTGGTTACTTTCATCGAGCTGGTGGAAATTCTGTGCACAGCACTTGCCCCCAATCTGAGGTGCTTAGTCGAGCAGCTAGAACTATACTCTTCACTCGAGCTACCTCCTCAATATAACGTCACTCTCGAGCTCTTTTTCTGATGTGCATAGTTACAAACTGCCGTTTCAGTTTTCAAGAGTAATAAATGTGTCGACTTCTAAAGACGTGGAGTCTTCCTCTTTGAATTCTAAGTGTCAAATCAGATGTACTCGTATAGATCTAAGCAATTGATATAAGCAATTGGACGGGTGAGGAGAAATTAAGATTTCAATCTTACTCAATCTTATTTTGAAGATAACAAATATTTTAGTACTAATGATTTAACTTGAGTACGTAGTGAAATAATTTTAAAGTTTTAACTCAAGTTGATCAAGAAATTAAACTTGAAAATGAACAATCAAGATACAAGATTGCACTTAGATAGAATATATTTCTTATTTAGTCTTGTATTTGATTTAGTTCATTCTACATAGATTCTCTTTGGATTAGCTCATGTTTTCAAAAAAGTATTCAAACTATCTTATTCTTAAAATAATTATTTTATTTTAGAAGTTTGAAACTAGAAAATAATGGTTTATTTAAATGGGTAAAGTATTCTTTAATAAATGATTTCTTAAGTTTAAATAAGTTGTAAATATATTTAAAATCATGATTATTTGAAAAAAAATAAAAAAAAATTTTCTATTTGCAAATTAGAATACGTTTTGGAATTAACACTTTCTAAACTATTGTTAAATAACTTTGTGAAACTAAAATAAGTTTACAGTACCAAAATATTCTTTTCAAATTGATTTTCAATGTTTTTAAAGTGTTTAAAACGAATTTAGAAGTGAGAATTTGAAAAATACCAAAATCTGCAAGAATTTAAAAAATGGCCAAAAAGTTGTCAGAAATTAAAAAAATACCAAAAACCTGTCAAAAACGGAAAGCTTTAGGTAGACTAAAAATATCATTTGGTAGACCGGAAATCTTCACCAGTAGTCTGGAAATTTTGTTTGACTGTTAAAATTCGACCGTTGTAGACACACCTCTAATAGCTAGTTTTTAAGAGTCTACTGGAAACTTAATTGGTCTATAGAAACTCCAAAAACTATGTTAAACAGTCTAAAATGGCTAGTTTCCTCAAGAGCTTATAAATAGAAGCTATTTTAAGATTTGAAAAAGACTTTGTATGAACCTAAATTGTCATCCAACTAGTTTCAAAGTGTAAAAGCCTATTTTAACATTGAATTAACTTTCAAATCATATTGAGTCAATTTTAGAGCATTTATTGTGTATTGTTCTTAAATCTTCTAAGTCAAAATTGTATTTTTTACTTTTGAGAGGAGAGTACTTGAGTGTGTTCACTCTTGATTATTGGAAAATCATTGAGTGTAAGGTGAGGTTAGTACCAGATTCATAAATAATTCGATTTTTATGATGTTCAACAAATACGACGATTTGCCTATGTCCTTCAACTGTTAGCAACTTACTTTGAGCTTTCCATTATCCGGATCAAGATTGTGAGCCTATGATGCTTAATTGAGTTAAAAAGGGGGAAGCAAGTATTTTGAGGTTATGCTCTTCGATTTAATTCTTAGTATTTGACTAGAGTTACTTTCATAGATTGTAGCCTTTTGATTTGTTAAAAGACAAACGTCTATTCTAAACGATGCAAACTCTAGCATTTTGAAGGTTATGATATATAAATTAATGGGACCACCAAGCAGTCAAGGTCTTAAGAGCATTATACTTTGATGCAACTTTAGGGTCTTTCAAAATTTAGAATAGTAAAATATAAGATCATAGTATTCACTTTATGAATGATTGATAATTTTGTCTACTATTCATTATGAGCAAAATTATCAATAACATTATTCCTTGATGAAAATATAGTAATTTAAAGGTAATGTATTGGAAAAGGTATTATAGTAATTTCACCTATCCGACTATGGTTTTGTATATGAATTTCAAATGTGATAGTAAAATATGCTAAATGGTACATTTATTCAAGACTAGGTGATTAAATTTCTGTAAAAAGTATGATACTCAATCTAATAATGCAGTATATGGCCCTTAGTAGAATGATCTCTTTATAATGATATCACATTATTGGAGCTCAGGTTATTGGATCTATTAGGACACTCATCTAGCTCAACAAAGCTCATTAATTGGTTGGTGGTACTCGTGAAATTAGTTTCATGAAATTATGTAAAATAAGGATTCTACATAGAAGTTTGTATTTTATAAAGATGTAACAAAAGTTGTGTAATCTTATAAAATATACGTAAAACTTGAATTGGAGAATAATAAGTTTAATCCTAATTAGACTAGGGTTAGCAATGTAGGTGTCATACATATGATATACTGAGACTGAAACTATACAGTTGCTATAGAGTGCTACACGTGAAACACTGATAGAGAAGAAAAGAGTTTTCTGAATTCCAAATTCTCATCTCAAGGCTCGGTATTTTAGAAAATCAAGAAAGTTATTCTTAAATGCTCTCTAAAAGAGTGGCCATTCACATCATCATCCAAGAGCTGAGAATAGACAAGAAGATTTAAGGTCGAAAGTTTGATCATCATCCACGAGAAGATGAAAAAGGTACACGCATCAAAAGTAAACATAAGATCCTTATTCTCTAGGATTTTGCATCTTAATACATGCTATATTACGATCCTGTATGACATATATTTCTTCATTAGTTATGAAAAGTATGTTTTCATATAATAAGCTTTACATCATTTCTGCTAATTTTTCAGCTGACCATGTGATGAGGTCATATAGTATCCAATGAATGTATGTGTATATCTAATTTCCATCAATTAGTACCAGAGTGATAAGTGCATGATCGAGCTACTATTTGATATATTCCTCTATATTTACTTTGATTGTTTTCTTGTTGTTTTTAGTTTCTTAATGTTATTTATGTGTTTGTAGATGTTTTATACGTGAAGGAACAAATTGGAGCTGAAATTGAGCGTAAACGACGACGTTTGAAAAAAGTTGAAAAAGACAGAGCTACAGGAACTGACAAAAAATAGAGCTACAGGCCAGCTCTCAAGTAGATTGGAGTTTGTATGCTTATTTATGGCGATGTAGCGCTAGGACCTTGGGATATTTATTTAAGCGTGCATATTTTTCTATGCTTCAATGATTCATAATTTCTATTTTGTATTATTTGGATGACCACTTGAATAATACATGGTAGAAATTTATTACTAAGTTAGAATGTTTGATCTGTAATTATCTTATTAATCTTTTTATTGCTAGCAAATCATAATTAATTGAATTGAGTCAATTGATTGATTAGTTATGATGAAACATATGCTCTAGATTAAAGATAATTCGAACTTGTGTAATTGTTACCTAGAAATCTACTTATCTTTCTCTACGTAATATATTGATTAATAGACTAATTAATATGATTGTTTATGTGCTGTCTACAGTTGATAGCTTTGATGAATGATTGAATATAAGGTTTGGTAATTAATTTGATGGATTGTTTAATGATGGAAAATGATCTTTTAACTCATTTATCTTATTACTTTTGCTATTTTATTTATTTACATTTATTTTCAATTTTATTTTAAATTCAATATTAGAAAAAACTATTAAAATAATAGAATTGATAGAACATCTCAAAATTCATATAGAAATAGTTTCTATCCAAGTAAAGACCCAATAAAAAATAAATTTGATCTTTTCTATAAGAGAAATTGAGATCACAGGGAAAGTTAGGCAAATTTTTAAAATTAGGTTTATGACTATGATTGAAGATAATGTAAGAAGAGAGAAGCAGAGGGGAGAATAAGAGAATAGAAAGGATAAGCTGAGTCATATGGGCATACATGAAAGTAATTTTTTTTTGTTATAATTAATTAATTAAATCTTTTTAGGTGGGTACAGTCTATTATAAACTAAGGGCAAATTATAGAATAGAAAATGCACAAAAGTAAAAGAAGAAAATACAAGAGAAGTGTTGAGAGAATTTTCTTATTATTTTATTCTTCTTTATATACACAATACGTACTCAATGACATATTTATAGGCTTACAACCATAAGTGCTAGAATACCAAAAGAATATATATATATATATATATATATATGTTACAATGTAAAACCAGACTAAATAGGATTTAAATAGGGGTTGGGAAACCTAAAGGTTAGAGGTTATGGAATATGAACATCCATACATAAATTAATATATTCATAACACTCCCTCTTAGATATTCATTAGAATATGCCGCATTAAAACCTTACTAGGTAAAATCCTTTGGGATGAAAAACTTGCCTCATTAAAAATTTTGCTAGGAAAACCTAGTGGGACAAAATTTTAGCGAAGGGAAAAAGAGTACAACATACATCCTTAAACTATTGCATAGGCTGTCTCATTAAATCCTTTAGTCAATAAAAATCCTATGAGACAAAAATTTGACTAAGAAAAAAGAGTACAGCTATATATTGATTTGCTCCTCCTGATAAGAATAACATTATTGATCAATACATATTAACCAACAAAATAAAATGTTTATAAACACGTAGTGGTATATTGCATCGTTCACATATCCTAATTTTCGAAAAAATTGATATAATCAGTCTTTTCCAAAATTGCTACAATCCATGCAAAATTTTTGCAATTCAATTAAATATATATTGCATGTTTATCTTTATTATCTTTACTCCTAGGATTTTCATACAAATATTAATGTCTAGTTTTAATACGATATCCATGAGGCGCATATCAAATCTCTGATTAAAATGTCATACTAATTAGGTAACGGAATGTGATCATATTTATAAAAAGGAGAATAAGTTTCCTTCTAGTTAATGTCTGGTCTTTGTGAGAAAACACTTGGTAACTAGTCTCACTTTATATCTTATTATCTCATTATTCTCGTTATGCTTTCGGACAAACACCCATGTATATACATTCGATTTCATATTGTATGGAGTCAACACAACAAGTCTAAATACATTGTTTTTAGAAAGCGAGATTAACTCAGTCTGAATTGCCTTTTTCCATAATGGCTAATCATATTTATGCTGACATCTAACTATATTCATGAATTTTGGATCCAGATTTATCTCAAGATAGCAAGAGTAACTTTAAGGCAAATACATCATCCACGATAATAATTTCTATTCAATTTTTCTCCTATATTTACAAAATATATCGAGATCTCAAAATTTTCATCGATCACATCTACTCCATGGTCCATATTTGGAGGATTTAATTGTCTATTATCTCATTTCAAGAGATTCTTTAAGTGGCACTACTTTTGTTTTCTGTGGATTCTTATTTTAAGCACCAATTTGTCGTCTATGGTTCTGATGTTTTTTCAAGCTCGATTGGTCATGTGCTGTTAAATAGGGATTACAACCATTATTGGGGTATTAGCAGCAGTAATTTGAGATCTTTTGTCACTCTTATAACATCTGTAAATGTCTTTGGTAGTTGTATTGCAATCTGTAACAACTATATTATTTTCTGAAAATTTTTAGTTTACTTTTACTTGTACAAGAAATCAAAATTGAAATCAAAATTAGCTTTCATTTTTTGGGAAATGATATTAAGTATACAATAGCCCTGATTCA
>JXTB01000343.1:148005-173521 GCA_002914805.1 Parasponia andersonii | reverse complement strand
AAATATAGTGATGAACTTATCCTTTAACTCGAAATGTATGTATACCTTTTTCATTTTTACATAATTCTTTATCATATTTAACACTAAGTGATGTAAATGCAAAATTATTATTATAAGTTCGTATGTATTTTCGAAATTCTACAGACTCAGTTGATGTAAAAGTATACAAATATATTGAGTCATGCTTTGTATCATCAATCATGCACTCTTATTTTGAAGTTAACAAACATATGATTAAGAACTAATAATCTACTTAAGTGTGTAGCAAGTTAAATTGCAAAGATCACAAGACATTCAAGATCGATTATAGAAAAGAGCTTGAAAACAAAGATCAAGATAACAAGACTTTGACTAACAAAGGTTACATACTTAGTTCTTGTACTTGAATATTTGTCTACACATTATATGACCTTTAATGGCTCAAATTTTTCATAAAATTAGAAATTTTCAAAACAAAACTATCAAATATATTTATTTCTAATTGAAATATGAAATTTATTTTATACAAACTTTTAAATTGATTTATGAATTTCTATAATCTCTATATTATATATTAAATCAATTTATAAAGTCACTTTTTGGAAATAATTGAAAATGACTTGAAATAAAATTAAAAAACTCTCGGATAGAACGGCAGACCGGTGGTCAGAATCGATCGACCGATTCCTCTACTTTCCGTTTTTAACGACTTTTTAAAATTGGATCGTTAGAACTGTACTTTCAATGGCTAGTATTTTCGGTCTACCAGAAGTGAACTTTCGGTCTGCCGAAAATGAAAGATTGTTTGTCAAATGGTCTAAAACAACTAGTTTTCATTCTAGTCTATAAATAAAAGTTTTTCTAACACTTGAAATGACTTTTGAACATTCCTACATTGCTTTAAATATACTTTCAAGTTGTTCAAATCATCTTCTGTGAATCAAACTTTCAAATCCATTTTTTTCACAAAAGTCAATTAAGGCAAATTAGATCATATCTTTTGTTATCATTTATTCTCTCTAGGCTTACCTTGTATCACTTTTATTTCTTTGAGAGATTCTAGTTGAGTATATCAACAATAAAGATCAAATTGTATTTGTGAGGTGAGGTTGATACCGGATTCATAAACAACCTAGTTTAGGTGAGATTGGCACCGGAGTCTAAACAATCCGTGTTAGGCATGATAAAGCCAGATTCAAAGCTATTTTAAAGACGTGAGTGTACCTAAGGAGAAAGAACTTATTGTGTAAAAGGGACAATCTAGCCCATTCTCTTGATCCGATAGTGAATAGCTAGATCCCGGTTGCCAAAAGCCGGGAACGTACACAAACTGTCGTATTTGTTAAACCTCATAAAAATAGTGTTTGGATTTCTCTATCCCTATTTTCTTAAATTTATTTATCTTGAGTTTATGCATTAAATTTGTCTATTCTTAATTGTTGTAGCTTTTACTTGCTAAATCTACTTATTTTCCAAGAAAAGTTTACAAAAGTTTTTCAAATCTAATTCACCCATTTTCTTGGGTTAGCTAACGTTGGACTTACAATTCGTATTGGAGCTTGGTGCTCAAATTTTTAAAACTTAACTGTTTTTTGAGATGGCTAGTCCAATAAATTTTTCTTTTCAATACGAGGGATTTTCTCTATCCAAACTACCATTTTTTAACAGAAGTGATTGTAACTATTGGAGAATTCGTATGGATACTTATCTCAGGTCCATTAACTTTGATCTTTGGTATATTGTTACTAAAGGTTCTTTGATAATTATAAAACTGGTTGATGGTAGAGAAGTTGAAAAAGATATAGAAGAATATGATGAAAAAGATAAAATCAACTTCACTAAAAATGGTAGAGCTAGAAATATTCTTATGTGTGGCTTAGATAGGAATATTTATAATAATGTTGAGAAAGCTAGAGATGCTCATGAATTATGGAACATGCTAAAAGTCTCTTATCAAGGAACTAGCTCAATGAAAGAAACTAGAATCAATATTTTTACTAGAAACTATAAGTTGTTTAAAATGGAAAAAGATGAATCTATTTCACAAATGTTTACTAGATTCACAACCATTATTAACTCTCTTGGTACTCTAGGAAAAATATTTCCAAATGGTAAGTTAGTGAGCAAGATTCTTCGAAGCCTTCCTCGAGCATATAGAAGCAAGGTAGTGGCAATTCAAGAAGCTAAAGACCTTAGCAAACTTCCACTTGAAGAACTTATGGGTTCTCATGACCCATGAAATCCTCATAAAAGAAACAAATGAAGATGAAGGAGAGAAAAAAAAAAAAAGAAAGGAATTGCTCTTAAAGCTGCCTTACAAGAAAGCAATGAGGAACAAGAAGAATTTGCGGCTAATGAGCTTGAAGACATTGCCTTTCTTACCAAAAAGTACAAGAAGTATCTAAATTTCAGAAAGAAGATTTTCAAAAAGAACACCAAAGGCAATGACTTCCGAGAAAAGAAAATAAAGGATGACCAACTCACTTGCTTTGAATGCAAGAAACCGGGTTATATGAAGAATGAATGTCCCTTGAGAAGAAAAATGGAGAAGAAGGCAATGAAGACCACATGGGATGATAGTGAAGAAGAAGAATCCGAAGGAGAAGAACAAAAAGAAATTGCCAACATGTGCTTCATGGCAATAGAAAATTGAGTAAGCTCACTTGAACCTAAAATTGAATTTCATGATAATAATACAAGTAGTGAGTTTAGTGAAAATGATAGTGATTATGATTTATCATATGAAAATTTGTTAAGTGAATTCAATGATTTACACAAAACTATGAAAAACTCATTTTTAAGAATAATGCTCTCAAAAAGGAAATTCTTAGTTTGTCAAAAATAGTTGAAAATTTTACTAAAGGAAAAGAAGTGAAATCATTTTGTAGTAGTTGTGATATTTTGTCAAAAGAAAACACTTCCTTAAATAACAAGACTTTAGACTTGACCAAAATTGTCCATAAATTTACAAATGGAAAGAAAAATTTTGATATAATGCTTGGTGGACAAAAATGCGTTTTAGATAAAAGAGGTATTGGGTACAAATCTTCCATAAAACAAAAATACCTCAAAAATTATTTTGTGAAAGCTAATACTAGTGACACCAAACATACTTGCATTTATTGCAATCAAGATGGACATACTAGTTTTTCATGCTTTGTGAAAAAGAATGCATATTTTGGTGGAAAACTAACTTGGGTACCGAAAGAATCTAGAACTAATACTCAAGGACCCAAATTATTATGGGTACCAAAGATCAAAATTTGATTCTTATTCGTAGGTATAAAAGAAGAAGAACTCTTGGTTCTTGTATAGTAGTTGCTCCAAAGACATGACCGGTAACTATTCTTCACTCTCATTGTTCACAAAAAGGAATGGAAGATATGTCACTTTTGGAGACAATGCTAAAGGTAAGATTTTGGATATAGGTAACATTGGTTCCACTTCTTCTCCTATTATAGAAAATGTTTTACTTGTTGATAGCCTTAAGCACAACTTGCTTAGTATAAGTCAACTTTGTGATAAGGGTTATCGAGTGATTTTTGAGTCTTTCAAATGCTTGATTGAGGATACTTGTTCAAAAGAAATTATTTTTGAAGGTGAAAAAAAAAGACAATATTTATACTATTGATATTGAAAAATATTTTAGTCAAGATAAATGTTTTTCGGTTTTAAAAGAAGATTCTTAACTTTGGCATAGAAGACTTGGACATGCTAGCATGAATACTATTTCTAAACTTTTTAAGAAAAACTTTGTTAGTGGTTTACCTAGTTTATTTTTTGAAAAAGACAAAGTTTGTGATGGATGCCAATTTGGAAAACAAGTGAAAAGTTCTTTAAATCTAAAAATGTTACTACTACTTCTAGACTTTTGCAACTACTTCACATGGATTTATTTGGACCATCAAGAGTAGCTAGTCTTGGTGGAAAGCACTATACTTTTGTGATAGTAGATGATTTTTCAAGATTAACTTAGGTTCTATTCATTGCTCATAAAAACGATGTTTTAAATGTACTTAAATTATTTTTTGCAAGAAAGTGCAAAATGAAAAATGATATATCATCACATCTATTAGAAGTGATCATGGTGGTGAGTTTGAAAATGATGAAATGGAAGCATTTTATTACAAAAATGGTTTTGATCATAATTTTTCCGCTCCTAGAACTCCACAACAAAATAGAGTTGTAGAAAGAAAGAATAGAACCTTACAAGAAATAACACGAAATGTGCTAAATGAAAATAGTTTGCCAAAATATTTTTGAGCTGAAGCGGTAAGCACCGCTTGTCATATTGTAAATAGAGTCATGATAACGCCGATTTTGAACAAGACACCTTATAAACTTTGGAAAGATAGAAAACCCAACATTGGCTACTTTAAAGTTTTTAGTTGCAAATATTTTATTTTGAATACTAAAGATAACTTGGGAAAATTTTGATTCAAAATTCGATATTGGTATTTTCCTTGGATATTCCACTACTAGTAAGGCTTATAGAGTTTTCAATAAAAGAACATTGGTAATAGAAGAATCTATGCATATTATTTTTGATGAGTCTAACGCTCTCCATGAGGAGAGAAAATTGGATGATGATGATGTTGTACTTTTGGAACCAAGTTGGAATGAGCCAATTGCAAATGAGAAGTCAAATGAAGAGAAAGACACTCAACTACAACAACAAAATCTTAAGGAAGAAAAGGAAAGCGACAATGGTAACACATATACTCTTTCTCAAGATTTAAAATTCAAATATGTTCATCCTAAAGACCAAATTCTAGGTGACCCTTTACAAGGTGTCAAGACTAGAGTATCACTGAGAAATATTTGCAATAACATAGCTTTTATCTCTCAAATTGAACCAAAAAGTTTTAAAGATGTCAAAAATGATGAATCATGGATTTTAGCTATGCAAGAAGAACTAAATCAATTTGAAAGAAGTGATGTATGGGAATTAGTTCCAAGACCGAAGGATCAACCAGTTATTGGGACTAAATAGGTCTTTAGAAATAAAGTAGAAGAACATGGAATGATTGTGAAAAACAAAGCTAGATTAGTGGCTTCAGGTTTCAATTAAGAAGAAGGTATCGATTATGAAGAAATCTTCGCACTTGTAGCAAGATTAGAGTCCATAAGGATGCTCTTAGCATTTGCATGCCATAAAGATTTCATTCTATATCAAATGGATATTAAGAGTGTATTTCTAAATAGATACATTTTAGAAGAAGTATATGTAATCCAATCTCTCGATTTTCAAAATCTTAGTATCCAAATCATGTTTTTAAATTGAAAAAGGCTCTCTATGGTTTAAAGCAAGCTCCTAGAGCTTGGTATAATAGATTGAGTAAATTTTTTATTTTAAATGGTTTCACTATAGGAAAAACGGATACCACTCTTTTTATAAAAAGAAAAAGGAAAGAAATAATTTTAGTTCAAATTTATGTTGATGATATTATATTTGGTGTTACTAATGTTTCTCTTTGTGAAGAATTTTCAAAATGTATGCATGATGAGTTTGAAATAAGTACGATGGGAGAACTCAATTTCTCCCTTAAACTTCAAATCAAACAAAACAAATAAGGCATTTTCATCAACCAATCTAAGTACATCAAGGATATACTTAAGAAGTTTGACATAGAAAACTCAAAATCAATAATATCACCAATGAGCTCTACAATCAAACTTGACAAAAACAAAAATGGTAAAATAGTGAATATTACTAAATATCGATGTATGATCAGCTTACTTCTTTACTTAACTGCTAATAGACCGAATATAATGTTTAGTATTTGTCTATGTGCTAGATTTCAGTCTAATCCTAAGGAATCACATCTTAGTGCAGTAAAACGTATATTGAAATATTTGCATGACACTATGGATCTAAGATTATGCTATCCAAAAGGCACACACTTTAACATTATAAGTTTTTCAAATCCGGATTATGTCGGTTGTCAAACCGACCGCAAGAGCACTAGTGGCACTTATCATTTTCTTGGTTATTCACTTGTGTCATAGTTTAGTAAGAAATAAAATTATGTTGCTATTTCTACTACTAAAGCTGACTATATCGGTAGCTGTTATGCTCAAATTTTTTGAATGAAACAAACTCTCATGGATTTTGGAATGCATTATGAACATGTACCTATTAAATATGATAATACTACTGCTATTAATTTGTCCAAAAATCTAATTTTGCATTCACAAGCTAAGCATATTGATATTATGCATCTTTTTCTTCATGATCATATGCAAAAAGATGATATTATTCTTGAGTTTTTATGCACTGAAAAACAACTAGTTGATATCTTCACTAAACCTCTCAACGAGGATCGTTTTTGCATGATTTATAGAGAACTTGACATGATTGATGATAATGAACTTCACTGATATTTTTCCTTGTTCAATTGTTGTTTGTTTCGTCTTATATGCTTGTTAAATTGCCTGTTTGATGAAGTTTTTAATGTTAGTTTAATCAATTTGCCATTTGAAAACTTTTTTGAACTGAATAACTGCTGAAACAGAGATTTTGTTTTCGGTCTGCCGAAAAACTATCTTAGAAAGACAGTTCTCTGTGAAAGAATAAGCCGTTTTGACATTACTCTTCATCACTTTTCATAGTTTCTCAACCGAAACCTCTCTCTTTCACACTCTTATATCATCTCTTCTCATTCCTAATCAATTTTATCATCAAATCTCTCAATTTTTTCCCAACTAGAGTTGATCTCATTACTTTTTCACTCTCAATTCTTGTTTTCAATACTGTTTTGCATAAAAATCTGATTTCTCTTTCTTCCAAACCCTAGAATTTTGAAAATCCCTTGTGTTTGAGTCTTTTTTCTCATAATCAAATGGCTCATAGAAGGGAAAACCCAAGGCGAAAAGGGAAGGAAATTCGTCATGAGGAACAAGAACAACGCACTAAGGCACGGTTAGACACTCGTCTTCTTGAATCTCCCACCCTCATGACTAGGTATAAAGAAATCTTGTCCAAAAAGAGTGTTATTTAGGGTAGAATATTCAACTTTAGGGATTTATCATATATCAATTTTTCTGATTATGTTGAAAGTATGAGATGGACTGAATTTTGCTCTATTAGGGAGACAGGGTATCCTAGGCTGGTTAAAGGTTTCTATGCCAGTGCAAACATCTTCGGGGGATAACATGCTATCTTTGGTTACCTCATAGGCATAGATTTTTCCATTATTGAATAGCTCTTTGATGATATCCTACATCTTCCTATGGGTGGTTATAAGTTTCCCATTACCAACAATTGGCCTATGATCGAGGATTTTGATCCTCAACAAGCCCTACTCCGTATCTGTTCCCCTGATAGTTTTCAACCTAAGTCTCGTGTCACTGATCTTACTCTAGAGCTAGGATTCCCTTTCGTTGATTCCATTCTTGTCGGAAGAAGGCTAGATTTACCATTCTTTATTATTCATGAGATAATCAATGCTATAGAGAATATGATATCTTTTCTTTCCTATAGTTTCCTTCTCACTCGTATCTTCCAACACTTCAACATTCCGACCATTGATGAGGCTGAACGCAAACCTTAGTCCATAAATATAGAGATCAACAACAAGACTTTTGGTCTTATGGGCTTCACTTTTATCAACAAAGCATGGGTGGCCAAGATCAAATAGGCACATGAGCAAGAGGTAGGTGCTCAACAAGAAGCAGGATATAGTAGAGCTGCTAAAGGCATCGAGGAGACTCATGCTGATGAGGCTTCTACACAACAAGATGGTACCCCTGCTCAATCTTTTGACTACACTGAAGCCTTCAACAACCTCTCAGAATGCCTCAACACTATCCAACTTGACATTCAACACTTGCATGACATTGAATTGGAACACTTCCAGATTCTATCAGCTGATGTCAATTCTATCCGGCAATAACAAGAACGCCAATTTCAGATTATCCAAGATCAGCAGGACAAGATGATGAGGATGATGCACTCTTACTTTAGGTGTTTCCCTCCTCCCTAGTTGTCTATTTTTTTTTGTTTTACACTTAGTAGATTGTTGGTTATTTCTTGTATGAACTCTCTGTTTATTTTCTATGGTTGCTTGCATGAACTCCTTATCTACTTTATAATAGATATTATGTTTGCTTTATTACTCTCTCTTATGCATTATTTTGATGATATCAAAAGAGGGAGAATATATGTGATTCAAATCTTTTCTCAAATAGTATCAATGAGCGTTTCAATTTTTAATTAACAAGTGGTATAAGCGAGATTATTTCAATTAATTTTCATGAAGCAGCATATTCAAAATATGCACTTTATACAATTTAAAGGGGGAGTTTTTGCTCTCTAAAATTAGGCATATTTTGAGGGGGATCTTTACAAGTCGGTAAGGACGCTTATCTCTACTTATTTTTCATTCCATACTTTCTTTTAAATCAAATATTTGTTATCATAAAAAATGGGGAGATTGTTGAGTCATGCTTTGTATCATCAATCATACACTTTTATTTTGAAGTTAAAAAACATATGATTAAGAACTAATAATCTACTTGAGTGTGTAGCAAGTTAAATTAAAAAGATCACAAGACATTCAAGATGGATTATGGAAAAGAGCTTGAAGACAAAGATCAAGATAACAAGACCTAGACTAGTTAAGGTTACATACTTAGTTCTTGTACTTGAATATTTATCTACACATTATATGATCTTTAATGGCTCAAATTTTTCATAAAATTAGAAATTTTCAAAACAAAACTGTCAAATATATTTATTTCTATTTTAAATATAAAATTTATTTTATACAAGCTTTTAAATTAATTTATGAATTTCTATAGTCTTTATATTACATATTAAATCAATTTATAAAATCTCTTTTTGGAAATAATTGAAAATGACTTGAAATAAAATTAAAAAACTGCTCTCAGATAGAATCGGCAGACCGGTGGCCAGAATCAGTCCACCGATTCCTCTGTTTTCATTTTTAACGATTTTTTAAAATTCGATCATTAGAACTGCACTTTCAACTGCTAGTATTTTAGTTTACTGAAAGTTCACTTTCGGTTTGCCGAAAATGACAGATTATCTGTCAAACGGTCTAAAACAACTAGTTTTCATTCTAGTCTATAAATAGATACTTTTCTAACACTTGAAATGACTTTTGAACATTCCTACATTGCTTTAAATATACTTTCAAGTTGTTCAAATTATCTTTTGTGAATCAAACTTTCAAATCCATTTTTTTCACAAAAGTCAATTGAGGCAAATTAGATCATATCTTGTGTTATCATTTATTCTCTTTAGGCTTACCTTGTATTACTTTTATTCCTTTGAGAGATTCTAGTTGAGTATATCAACAATAAAAATAAAATTGTATTTGTGAGGTGAGGTTGATACCGGATTCATAAACAACCTAGTTTAGGTGAGATTGACATCGTAGTCTAAACAATCCGTGTTAGGCGTGATAGAGTCGGATTCAAAACTATTGTAAAGGCGTGAGTGTACCTAAGGAGAAGGCACATGTTGTGTAAAAAGGACGGTCAAGCTCATTCTCTTGATCCGATAATGGATAGCTCGAAGTCAGTTGCCAAGAGTCGGGGACGTAGACAAACTGTAGTGTTTGTTGAACTTCATAAAAATAGTGTTTAGATTTCTCTATCCTTATCTCCTTAAATTTATTTATCTTGAGTTTATGCATTAAATTTGTCCATTTTTACTTGTTGTAGCTTTTACTTGCTAAATATACTTATCTTCTAAGAAAAGTTTGCAAAAATTTTTCAAACCCAATTCACCCTTCTCTTGCGTTAGCAAACCTTGGACTTATAATTATTGTCAGGGTTATGGGGCCCCAGCATCCTAATATGTGCTTGCCGGACTAACCGCTTGGGGCTTAACAGCCTAACCTGTTGGCACAAAAGTGCAACCCCTTATGTCCACTCACCGCTTAGTATAGAATTTTGCACTACCAAGTAATAAGGAAATAAAGTTACGCCTTGGCTAACAACTATGCTTTTGGCCTAGTGGTAAGCGCTTGATCCTGAACTATAGTATCAGAGCGAGATAATGGGTTCAAGCTGCCACAGAAGCAATTCTAAAGGGAATTGTTGGGATTATGGAGCCCCAACATCCCTAAGGGGAATTGTTGGCATTACGGAGAGCCCTAGCATCCTTAAAGGGAATTGTTGGGGTTATGGAACCCCAACATCCAGCCCCTTATGTTCACCCACCACTTAGTATGGAGGGAATTGTTGGGGTTATGGAACCCCAACATCCAGCCCCTTATGTTCACCCACCACTTAGTATGGAGTTATGTGCTTTTAAATAATAAAAAAATAAAGTTGTACCTTTGCTAGCTTTTAAATAATAAGGAAATAAAGTTGTACCTTCGTTAGCTGCTATAGCTTTTAGCTTTTAAATAATAAGGAAATAAAGTTGTACCTTCAGTAGTTGCTATAGCTTTTGGCCTAGTGGTAAGTGCTTGATCTTGAACTATTATAGAAATTCATAAATCAATTTAAAAGCTTGTATAAATACCTTGTGAACTTGAAATGTATTTATACCTTTTTCATTTTTTACATAATTCTTTTTCATATTTGACACCAAAATGATGTAAATAGAAAGTTATTATTATAAGTTCATACATATTTTCGAAATTCTACATACTCAGTTGATGTAGAAGTATATCAAGTAATTGCTGCGGAGCATCATTTATAGTTAGAAATATTTCTCCATCTGAGCAACAAAAATTCTTAGGTTCATGATAAAATTTTTTAGCATTCCAATATTCGCACAATGTCGGTAACTCTACTTTATCTGGTTTATCACCTAAATCTTCTAATATTTGAGTTTTATTTTTCTGCCTGTTGTATTGTATACCTGTTGTAATGTATACCTGTTGTATTATTTTTCTGCCTGTTGTATTGGTTCTAACACGCTTGATCTATCACGTAATATATTATTAATACCACCAGCTCCAATATTCTCATAACTTCGAACATTTATAAAATTCCCATCATTATTTAAAACTCGTTGGTCATTGTTTACACCGAGTTTTTTTTTTTTCCCTCTTTTTAGATAATAAATCATCTTGTATACCGACTTCTTCTTATAATATTCTTATAATAAATCATCTTGCATAATATTCTCTCCGACATTTGTTAAATTGCTCTTTTTGTTCTTCACTCATCTCGTCTTTTTTGTTTATATAATTCCCTTTTACGCTTTCTCTTACCTTGTTTCTTATCATTAATTGTAACTTCTGTTTCGATTATTTTTTCTGAAATATCATTGGTCTTAGTAGATGCAGTTTCGTCAACATCAACATTTGTACTTAGACCCCTGTTTTCATCCTCAGTAGTGAAAAGTATGCAGAGCTTGTTTCTATTTTCACTCATTTTTTGAACTGAGAATTTGTGACAATAGCTGCAGCAAGTGAAAAATAAAAGATCTTAAGATTTGTTAGAAAATAATAGCTCCCAACATGACGAAACAATAGAAAAACTATATAAGGGTTTTAGAAAATAATAGAATTACATTGTGATCAATATTATGGAATAACTAATGGAAATCAAATTTCATTGATTAGTTTATTATTAGTGCACAATCAATCAAATGATAATACATAAACCAACATCAAGTAAAAGCAAGCAAATAATATGCCAGAGAACATATACATTAAATGCTTTACCATAGTTTAAAGAACTAAAGGGCATATAAATTTTAAAGGCCAATAACCTGGTTACTTGCCAAGATATGACTAGCGTAAAGCACTGGAACACTTGATTCATACCGATAAAGGTACAGAGTAAAGCAGAACAAAATATGAACTAAAGTTAAAAGCAATTCTTATAAATTCTGTTCTATCATTATAGACTTTAGGCTTCCTTCAAAGACCACATAAAGCACCAAATAGTAAAAAATGAACTGAAAGAATCATATTTGGAAAATAGAATTTTCAGAAAAAAGAAATGATTATTATACTTGTACTTTGCTCTTGCTTGGATGAGTGATTGGTATTTTATAATACATCTCCTATACCCACGAATAATTTTTCAGAACTTATATAAAGAAAAGATTCAGATTTAATTCGTGAATAATCAATATACACATTCAACACATTTACAATGAACATTTAAAGTCACGCGGAGAGAGGACAAAATCACATATCACAGAACCTATTAGAATTGCAGGAGAACCTGAAGCCATGATATATTAAAAACTGCCATTGCAAAATTAATTATAAAATAAGAAAAAAATCAAAATAGAAAACCAACAATTTTCTTTCTCAATTGTCATAATAAAAATTACCTAAACAAAACAATTGATAGCAAAACTAACCTGTTGTTTGAAAAATTGGGAAGTAAACAAAAGAGGAAAGACCTTTAGTAGAATATAGATCATACAAATCCTGAAAAAAGTAAGCAAAAAAAAAAAATCACAAGAAAATTTTCATTAAAGGTCAGCAGTCCGGGAGATAAGAAAAAATAAATAGGAGACAGAGACAGAGATAGAGAAGAAGAAGAAGAAACACCTTTAGAAGTCTAGAAAAAATATCAGACAGATTAAAGCCAAGCCGGAAAAAGAAAAAAAATAAAAAACGAAAGAAGAAGATCGAAAAGACTGAAGATGCAGGGTATCTCTATGCTAGTTTTTATTTGTTTTTTCAGAGAAAGAAATTTCTATATTAGTAAACAATATAAAAAGTAGGCAAAACATACCACGCGTCCTCTATATCTTCAAGAAAAAAATATTACGTGTTTTATAGTATTTTTTTTCTTGACACCTGTAAAAGGAAGTTTCTCTTCTAATAGTTGTATAACGCATTATAAACTCAGCGTGATATTAAAGAAAAACAAAAAAAAACAAAAGAAAGCTGGTCGAGCGATGGCCCGAGAACCAAAGCCCTTCGCTTTTGTATAATATAGTAGATGTTGGGTTGAATTTCGATCCTCTGAATTTTAGCCTTCACGTGTCTTTTTTAGTCAGAAAATTAATAGTTGATTTAGTCAGAAAATTAATAGTTGAATATTTGAAAGACTCGGATCAACTTATCAATGACTGGATTTCACTCATCCTATTTAAGGATGATTAGCTACAAAAAAAATACATAAAGCGAATATATGATAGCTGAATATATGATAGCTTAATTTATGAAAGGTAGATTTCAATCAACCCGAATTTAGAGGAGTCTAATTTGTGAAAGTTTTTAAAGAATTTTAGTAGTATAAGTAAGGGTTGACTCGATTCGACTACACAGAAAATGTCTACCTGAAGGGGTTGGGTAAGGTAATTTTTATTTGAAATCTTCCGAGTAAGTAGATATTTCAATCTAATTATCTTGCTGGAATCTTTAATTAAATAAGCAAGATTGGGTAAGTATCCCAATCTTATCTTGTTACTTGATTTTAAATATTCTCTGATAATTATAAGAGTTTTACCATAACTAAGATATCTATTTCTAAGTTTATAAATATGTAACGATTCTTTCAATTTTATTCATCTTACACTTTTCTGACTTGAGCATTGGAGTCTCTTTTTTGCAAGTACCCCCAGCGGTCCAGAAAACTTCAATAGATCTCTTTAGTTGCGGTGGCTCCGGTGATCATTGGCCCTAATCAAGTAATTGTAGAATTCGACATCTACAGTAGATATGTCGTATTAAATATTCTTTGAAGAAGCACCTAATTTCCACTCTTCTACTATTATTCTTTTTTTTTTTAATGTCCTCCCTTCTTTTTGGTTGGACTAATTAACTTTTAATTTATGAATTTTTCTTTCAGGGATAATTTTATAAGGGTTGGAACTTGGAATTATTTAATTATACAAGTTTAGGATAGTTAATAAAATAATATTTGTTCCTCAAAAAAATATAACATAATATTTCTTTTAAAAAAGCAAAGAAATAATTATTTTTATTTTTGGTGAGGAAAAAATATTAGATATTTTGAAATTTATATTACTCCTACCTAAAGTCATGGAAATAATTGAGAAAGAAAAGAAAAAAACAATTTATAAATGTATAATATATATATATATATATANAATATTTTATATAATATTATATTTAATTTAATATTAATTATATCTTATATTAAATTTAGTTCATCGAACAAAAAAGTAAGTTACGTAACATTATTCTCATTAAAAATAAATGTAGAGACAAATACATTCTTTAATATTGTAATAAATTGAACCCAACTATAAATTAACCTTAATATATATAATATTAATATTAACTCGCGCAAAGCACGGTATCACGTCTAGTTCTACGTAACACAATAGCACAATAAGCAAAATATGGGACCATAATTAAACAACTAATGATACGATAGTGTATAGTTCGAACATTTTATGAAAAGTATTGAAAAATTAGGATAAAAATATGTATACACCAAAAATTTGTAAATTTATTCACACATGACTGAAAATACATGTCAAGAAATATGCTAATAGAAGTACAATTTCTTGGTAAAAATTAATTGAGGCATATTATCAATTTTGACTAATTTTTAAAGCATATGATGATCAAAGGAACAACTTATAAACTATTTAAAAAATTAGGACTTTCATTTAAGGAAAATTTCAGAATTCAAAAACTACCTCCAATTCAACCTTAGCCGAAAATTTTAGACCAAGTCAAAAAATTCAAAAAAAAAAAAAGGCGGCATAAGTAAGATGAACTACCATGTTCGATTGGGATCGAGATTGTTCGACTATGGTCCAATGATAGCTCAACCTCAGTCGAAAATCGATGAGAAAGGTCGGAAGAGATGGCAATACAAGTTTGATCACGGTCAAAATTTTTCAACTCTAGTCGAGCTGAGGTGACTGCCATAATCAATTTTGGGATCATCAATAGTGATAGGGGGTTGCAGGTGGTAGCAAAAGTAATCTAAAGTGTGGTGGAGAAGAAAGTTTTTTAGAATTTGTTATGGAATATGATTTCCAAATAATTTCAGATGTGTGATATAACAATGAGAGTTAGTTTTGAAAATATTTACGAGTGAGTCATTTTTTCATCATGAGAGGCCTAACAGACTTCTAAGTGTAAATTCCTTAACTTATTTAATTTGAGGATAATATCACTTTTATTTATTGTATTTTGATATTTTGTTCAGTTTATACCTTATGTTTTTGGTTATTATCAATATTAACCCTTATATTTAATATTTATTACAAATTTATACTCTAAAATCAATTTAGAGCAGTTAATTGACTAAGATGATTTAATAAACTTATTCTCAGATTAGTTTTTATATTATTTATTTTCGATTAATATTCTCAGATCAATTTTAATATTATTTATTTTCAATTTTTTAAACAACATCATGGTAAATTAATTGTTTTAAATTAGTGTCAGGGTATAAATTTATAATAGATTTCAAATCTAAATGTCAATATTGATAATGACCAACACACAAAGTACAACTTGAACAAAGTGTCAAAATATAATATATAAAAATGATATTATTCTTTTAATTTGATTAGTCATAACTTTTTCTATCTATTTTTAAAAAATTGATTACATGCTAAATATGATTCAAAAAAAAACAAAAAACCTATCTAAAGAAAAATAAATGGGGTATCAAAGAAAAATGAAATTTGAAAATGTGTTATACACATATAGTATATATTTTCCGAAGAACAAATGTACCATAATGTATTTTTTATATAATAACACATTTTCTGTGGAAAGTGGAATATGTACATTTGAGAAAAGTAAGTAATTCAACTGTATTATTAAAAAATACATTATAGGTGCATAACATAATTAGCAATTTTACTCCTTTAAAAAAAAATTAGCAATTTTACATATAACACGTATTACACTCGTAGCCGTATAAAATACTTTTCATGGATTTCATTTTCTTATATAAAATTTTACTTTTTTTAGATTGGATTTTTTTTTTATTATTTAGCATTAGTTACTATTTTTTAAAAAAATTATTTAATATTTAATAAGATTTGATAGGTAGTGCATAAAATTTAGGACCAATTAAAAAAAAATTCCCTTCAAATGCTCCTCCAAAAAGAGGAATATTATTTTAAAAAACAGAGAGAGAAAAATAAAAAAACAAGACAACAGTTACATGAATCTATAAAAGGGAAGTCCGAGACTATCCCTATTCACTTAAAGATACAAAGAATTAAGACCAATCAAATTAAACTAGATGATAAATGTAGTAAATTTATGAAGAATTCATGACTTTTATGAGCATATTTTATACTCATATTTTTCAAAATTCTTCGTATTATATATATAGATATTACAAACTTTTTGCATACACATATTTTTAAGCCAAATTTTTAAAATTATTTTTCATAAACACAATTCTTATTATTAGTCGTTTAATTCCCGTCATGTATTTTGTAATTGTTGTGTATAATACGAGTATTAAACACAAAATTGTAAACTAGGTACGGTAGTGCATATAGTTTAAGTCCCCTAGTATTTCTTTTGCTTGAACTTTAACTCCTCCTATTTCACAAGTGTTTTTACTTTAATAAAAGAAAAAAAAAAGAAAGAAAAAGAAACGCACATTATTAGTATTTTTCCTAGGAAAATAATATTACACGTGACACATTATAATGTACAATACTATAGATACAAGTGTGCAAATTCTATAGGACGAGGTTGAATACGCATAGCCACATTATTGATGTAGAGGTTCGGAAAGAATTTCGTGTCTTTCAATCAAGTATATATGTGTTTATATATATATATATATATATAGATTGTTTTGCTTAATTAAAATTAATTACATATATCTTTTAATGATAAAATATAGAAAACAAAATTATTAAATAATGTATATTTATTTTTAAAATTTTTTTCCTAATTATTTAAATTATAATAATCGTTAAATAATGATTCAATAGTTAAAAGAATAATATCTATCCATAAGTAAAAAAAAAAATACCTATTGAATTAGAAACTATATATATATATAAATAAGAAAGATGTACCAAAATTTTAATACTAATACATGTGGTGTGTGATTTGTCACCATTCAATTAGTGATAATATTTATTCTATTTATAGTAAGTATTAACACACTAATTAAGTGATAATAATTTATATACCACGTGCGGTACAAAAATTAAGACATCTAGTCTTATCCAGAAATCGTGAATAAAAAAAGGAAACGTACAAGACGATCCTGGGTTAAGAGAAAAATTAAAAAAGTCATATAGTTACCTGTTTTGAACAGGAAAATATCAAATCGCCAGGTCATGGCTGCTCTCTTTTAAGAGACTATCAGGTTCTCTTTAGCAAGGGACTTAGTCTATTATTGGCAAGGGACATTGGCTTTAACCTTTGCAATGTGTTGAGACGGATGTTGTATAAGTTGTCCAACAGTTCAACAATACCACCAGAAACTCTTCTGAATTTGGTGACATCTTATTCTAGATTTTTCTTTTTTATTATACACTTTTTCGGGAGCACGGGTGAGTCATGTGTATTGTTCTGTTAGTAAACCGGCATATGGTCTTGCTCGATGTGCTCTTAATTTGGATAATGAATGGATTTGATTGTAGGCTAATACACCTCCTATCATGTTGTTATATTGGATGCAACACCTTTTTCACTAAAAAATTATATATATATATATATCAATAAATTACTTAATGTGTTAATACATTAAGAAGAATATATTCAATAATTAAGAACATAAATTCTCTTCAAAAAAATACATTAAAAAAAATTACTGCAATGTGTTAACAAAAATCATATCAATAAATTGAAGGAATATATTGTGTTTCGATATTAGATTGCCCCATAAGAAAAATAAGAATATTTCTCCTTATGATCTGTCTTGAGTCTAGTTGATTAGTATCCAATATTTATTGTCGCTTTCCAAACAGTTGCCATCCACGATTTTCTTTCCCGGTTGGACCAAACAAAGTATACTTTTGGTCTTAGGAGAAGAAGCAAATCCAAGGCAAATAAAACTCGGGGTCCTTTTTTTTTTTTTTTTTTGCTTGAAAAATAAAACTCTGGGTGTGGGACCGGAAAATTGCGTCCATGTTTTTTTTTTTTTTTTAGAGTGGGACTTAAAATATTCTATCTTATCCTCGTATTGTCTCTTTTGTTAATTGATTTATAATTCTCACAAATTAAAATATTTTTATTTATTTTTGAGATATTTTTAAGAAGAGGCGTATTCTATTGATGCTCAGGTGTATACTTTGATATTAAGGTGGCGCCACGAAGCCAAAGAGTGGAGGTAGGTGTCAAAGTGTAAAGCACTAGTAGGGGTTGGTTTACCTTGTTTTCTTTCGAGAATAGGGCTCTCTCGACTTTTTGTTTGGGAGAGAGAACCTAGGAAGAAATTCCTTTGTTTTAATCCTCCAACTTGTCATCAGCTTTATGCATCAAACCTCAGCAGCCTTACCTTTGAAAATAAATAAATAAATAAATAAAATTACACGAGAAATTTATTCCAATTGAACTGAAGTTTGACTTGGTTAAGAAAAACTTTCGAACTTAAATAATTACATAAAATATGTAAAATGTTATTAAGGCTAATGTAGGGACCCAATTTTTGAAGAGTATTTATACGAAATAGCATTTTAAAAAATTAATTTAAAAAATAATTTTTTTTACACCTATTTAATAAATAATCATTTTCTAGTTGATCTATTTTTTTTTATAAAGTAAATTAATTTTTAAAAAATATTTCAATTTTCAAAAAATAAATCAGTATACTTTGATATACTAAATATGAAAAATAACCATTTCTTAAATATTTTTCAAAATTTGGGGCCATTTCTTAACGGTAGTTGAAAAGCGACTATTTTGCAAACTATGATCACAATTCCGCCATTTGGCTAAAATGCCCAGTTTTAAATGCCCTATAAGCCCAATTTGGACGGTTGAGATGCGATTGCACATATGAAAGTAGCCCACAAAAATATGGTAGTGCAATAGACTTATTTGTAGCCGATTATATTGGTTTGAAAGTCCCATTATTACCAAGGCTTGATACTGACCTATTGGTCACAAAGTGTTAACCACGTGTCAAAATTATGATTTTAAGTCAAATTTTTTTTACCACAAGTCAAGATTATAATGACTTCAAATGTTAGTATTATATTGACCTACTGGAAAAAGAAATTTGATGCGCCGCAATTACTATCTTCGGCTTTTCATTATATTAAGAGTTTGCATTCAAGGTTAATTTCTGAAAAATACCAATTTTAAAAGTAATTTAGAAAAATACTATTTTGAAAAACTTCTTTAGAAAACTATCACCTCTAAAATTACCACTTCTAAAAATTATTCTTTTTTTTATAACACTTTCTAAAATTAATTTTGACAATATTAATTTTTAAAGTTATTTAGAAAAATACAACTTTTAAGAGGGATAAAGTGACATGAGATAAATGGATGATTGATAAATGAACGAAAGAGGAAGTGATGAGAGATAAATTAAGGACGGAGAAAGTGATAAGTATTAGTATTGTACAATATTATGTTACAATACAATGTAATATAAAGTATTTTTCCCATATTAGATAATGCTCCGCGAATTGTATTAAATTTTGATGTCGTACTAAATAATACAATACAAAAGTACAACCTAACATAATGTCGTGTTTAATTAATGCAATATATAAGTAGTACAATGTACCAAATATGACTTAAGATGAATATACAAAAAGTATGCAATTTTCATCACACTCATTTACATATCAGTATTTTTGGATCTCTTACAAAGTTTACTCAATCATTTTTAACCATAAAATAATCATATAAATGAAAAGCACGATATAACTTAGCTTCAAAAATGCAAATAATCCACCAACAAATAGCAAATGTCCAACTTGCAATTGAATATAGGTTATAAAATGCCAAAAATCTGCCCAAGAAAGTTGTGAGGAAAGAGACATGAGAGAAGGAGAAGTGTGGGACAGAAAATGGGAGAAAGTAAGGGAAAATGAAGGTTTTCCACTTTTGGAGGGAATAATATTTACCTAACATGTCAACTTTTTACCAATGATGTTGTTGGTACTTGATTAATTACTCTATCCCCAAGTCCTAAAAGGTCCAAAATTTACTCCTGAAAATGTCATTATATGGAAAATATGCAAAAAAGCCCAAATAGGGGTAAATGAGTTTTATCCATGTCTTTTTCTCGTCAGGTTTACGACATAAATGGTCTCTGAATTATCCAATTTGTAGCAAGTTGGTCTTTAAATTTTCAAATATAACCTGACATAAATGGTCTCTGAATTATCCAATTTGTAGCAAGTTGGTCTTTAAATTTTCAAATATTATAATTAAATTACTGAACTTTTCGATTTGAAATAATTTGGTCCCTATTATGTCTAATTTGTAACTTGCTAGTAAATTTCTGAACTAAAATATACGCGATGAGCATATTGTAGTATTTAAAAATATATTTTAAAAAAATAAATTGAACCAAATAATTTAGAGAAAAGGAAATATGTGCTATTTGCATGTTTTAGGATTTTTGGAGCTGCAAATTAAATTTTTTTTTTATGTAATTAAAATTTTTATGCTTAAAATTCTTAAATTATCTTTTAGATACACATTTAAATGTCACCACATATTCCTCACATGTGTTTTTCGTCAAAAATTTAACATCACATTACAATTAGACAGTTTTGGTACTAAATTACTACAAATTAAAAAGTTCAAAGTCTTAATTACTACAATTAAAACTCTAAAGATCAAAGTACTATAAATTAAATAATTCAAGGACCATTTGTGCCATTAACCTTTTCCCAGATAACGGAGAACAAGCAAAGACTTCTTAAGTGACTCATTTGCTTCTGTAGTCATAGAAAGATAACAATTTCATCTTAAATTTTAGATCTACCAATTTTGCAAGTTGTGGATCGACTCTCGTAAAATACTAATGTGAGTATGAATGGGGAAGGTTCGAAGTATAAGACCATGTTTATTAATCTATAAAAGGAACAAATAGAAAGCGAAAAGAAGAGAAAGAAAATAGAGAGGAATAAGAAAGAATGAGTGGACAAAACTATGATTATTTTTCGTATGTTTACATAGAAATTAGTCACGCATGAAAGGGAATTCTCATTCTGTTTTCCCTCTGTTACGGATCAATACCCTAACATGTGCTAAAAATATAAAGGCAAGATAGATGCAAATAGAACATTTGGGCATCGCAAGATTGTAAAGAAGAATTACGGTGTAGAGGAAGGTAGGAACTTTCAAAAAAATATTCTTATGCATCCAAAACTAGAGTTCGTAAGGTGTTAAATCGGCCTCGAGTAATGGTCATCTATGAGTGGGTAATAATCATGTTTAAAAGTGCCGAACTTTTGTTGATAAAAATTAGTGTATGATTAATTTGCAACATCGTAAACATGCATCTTAAAAGATGACCCAACAGAGTCAGATGTCCCATTGTCAATATTGAAAATAAATCAACATAATTAACTAAGATTTGTTTTCCAATCTCTTCCATATGTTTAGCGCACGTTTGGGGGAAAAAAATTGTGATTAGCCATCAAAAAAAGAAGTAATTTTTTTTTTTTTTCAGTGATCCTTGGAAATATAGCACAACAAGCAAAGACAACGCTTTAGTTATTGTGTTGTATTCACTACATAAAAGGAAAACTTAATTCTTCTTTTGATGGCTAATGGATTTATTTAGTCGAGAGGAGAACTTGATGCGGAAGAGACTGAAAATGAGAATTACATTGGCAATCACTTCTTTCGAAAAACGAGAAAGGAACTTCCAACTCCCTTGGTTCTTCTTTTACAATTACATGGTTTAACTTCATCAGTTACGTAGCCTATATCGAACATCTAAAAGGTTTTCACAGCTCCACCTTTTAATCCCAGAGCCAGAAGCAAATTAGCAACAAATCGCACCAGGCTCTAAAAGAATGTCATCTCCAGGTAAGGAAGAGTATAAAAGCTAGTATCTCCATGCTTGCACAATCAAACTACTCAACACACTTTGCTAAAATCCACCTCATCCATTTAGACAAACAATGCTGAGAAAGATGCTCTGGTAAATCCACCTACAGAAAGGAACAATGATTAGAACACATCTCCAAAGCATAATACCAGGATTGCTGTTTCACAGACCACCAAGAAGCAAAATAAAATTTTGAATGCATTAGGACCCTTCATTGGAGGAAAGAACGAGACAACCGACCAATAAGACTGGCTGAATAAAGGAATACTAAGAGCAGGAGAGAAAAATCTTAAACCTTCACGTATTAACAATTAACAGAGAATAAAGAGCATATTGCGAAGTCCTAGAAAAGAAACTGCACATCAAGGAAGTGAACTATGTAATTGGCTATGTCAAGCGTCAGAAAATATCATTGCACAAATAAATCGGCTTGAGGGGGAAATAAATGCTGTGTAATATATAGCTTGGCAACTATTAATCCAGGTACTTGATAAGGATTTAAGGACTTCGGGCTCTAGTAGAAGATTCAAATATATGCAATTATCAAAAAGGTTGTTCCATAATGTGAAAAAGACCTAATAATTGGCATAAATAAACTTACAATGCTCCATGATGTGGAATACCCATCGGTAGAGAGCAAAAGACTTCCGCTATCTGATTGTAGAGCGAACGTATCCTTTGTAGTATCAAAATCAAGAAACTCGTTCTTATATCTGTTGTCACGACCAAGTTTCCTTCTTTTCTTCCTACTTTTTTTCTTGTGCTTGGTTTCCTTCAACACTCCATGGTCCAAATCAGAGCCACTCTCTTCTGACAATCCATCATCATTTAGTAAAGCATATGTATTAGATCTGCGGAAAGTTATGCCATTTTTCAAGAATAATGACTCCCATGACTCAACAGTCCGGCATCCCTCCAGAAACCTATAATAAAATACCCATGACTGAAGCACTAACCACTTAAATGCTTCTACCGTCTTCAGTTTAAAGCACCCTTTAATCACTGCTGCCAAGCTGTTGTCATGATCTGGGATAGCACAAATCTGTGACACAATATCTTTGGTTTCTGCCTCTGCTTCCTCACCACCTTCATCACATAGAAGGCGTCGAAGCTCACGTTTTTTAGTCAAAGTCGCATCTAACAATAATATCTGATCGAACGAGCCAAAATCACTGCACTTGGAAAGTATAATCTCAAACATAAATGACGAGTTAGAAAAATCCTTATGTTCCATTCTAGGGTGAAGATATCCACGAAGCTGTTCAAGGAATTTACAGAAGTCCCGCTCTTCAAGAGTAATAAGAAGGTGCTGACACAAGTAAGAGAAAGATTCCTCCATTAGGAACTCGGTTATCACTTCCCATACATCTCTTGAATTTTCCTTATACATCAGATCAATAAAATAATCTAGGAAGAAGTTTCTATCAATGAACAAAATCTCACCATCTTTTAGTGACTCGGCAAACTCACTAGATGACCAAAATTCAGGCACATTTTCAAGAAAATTCTCTACAGTTCTTTGAACGTCCAAATCAAGGAAGTAATGGGGCTTTGTAGCAACCACTGCAGGTGATTGCCCATGTTTTCCCTTCCACTCAAGTTCCTCCCAACATATATCTCGATTTACGAAAGCAAACTGAGATAATGCCTTGGCACCTTTTCCATGCTCCATTCCATCACCACTCACAGAAAAATTAGAGAACCACTCTGATATACGTGTTGGATGACCTGGAGCCCAATATTATATTGTGATCAGAATTCCTACAAGATCCATAATAACTGGAACAGTGCCATACTCCTCTATATTAATAGAATATTCATTAATAGGAAAATAAATTACAAACCTAGAATAATTATTCAAACTTTATCCAACCATCAGCACAACAAAACGTTGAAATGCACACACAAAACATCTTTGTATCAGATTCCTCAAATGTAGGCAAGAGAATATACGTGGATAAAATTAAACAGAGTAGTCAAAGTAACATTCCGAAAGCGATATTTAAGTCAGGGAACACTAATTTTGACATAAAATAAATGCAATCAGCTTAGAAATTCACTTGCCTCCAAAAAACTTCTGAAGTACGTGACTCTTCTTGGATATGAGAGACCCTACTTTTTGTGGCCTCTTGTCAAAAATCATTTCCAGGAGTTGAGATGCTAAACTGTACTTCACTGGCTTAGACCTCAGTAAGTCCATAAACAACTCACACTGATGGCGGCATGTGACGGAACTTATGCCAGCTACTGTATTACAAAGCCATAGCCGAGCCTCCGATCGACCTCCTGACATCAAGAACGACTGAATAACTGACTCCAACTTACTCAAGAGAGATATTCTTCCCTTGGCAGAGTCACTATCTCCAATGTCATTCCAATTCGGTTCTGACAAAAACAAATTAACCATTGTACCTCTAACTCCTTGCAACTTGATCAATACAAAAGCAAGCAAGATCCTGGATGCTAAATTATGCCGTTTCATTAAACAAACTCGAAGTAAATACCATGAACATCACAATTTAACCACTCATGTAAAGAATATAAACTTGGGTTGTTAGGATATCTTAGACAACAACCATGGGCATAAAGAAAAATATAAACGAGTCTTAAAAGCAAATAAATTGACCAGAACAAAGGTAATATTTATTTATTTATTTATTTTTCCTTTATTGACTACATTAAACTAAACCTTTTCAAATGGAATAATTTAAAACTAGTTTATCACAGAAAAGAAGACATGCTGAAATGTTTTTTCTTCTTTGTTGTGATCTTGTTCCCGAAATTACTCGAGAAAAAAATCGAGTCACGTTTACAAATAAAAAGTACAAAAAGACATTACCAAAAAAATGCCCATCAAGCATCAATTCAGATATCAGAAAAAGAAAAAAGAATATCAAATAAATCAACCAGAACAACCCTCAAATTACTGATAAATCATGCTTCATCTCAGACTTTGGATCAAGAGAGTGAAAAGGGGCCCTAAGGCATTAGTTTTGAATTTCCCATTTCATAGTTTCATGAAAATCAAAATATCAAGTCTAAGAGCATTTCACCGTCAAAACTCAAAATTGAAATTTATTTTGAAATTTGTTAGGAAATGAAAGATTAGAGGAGAGTTACTCTAAAAAAAAAAAAAAAGAACAAACAAACAAAAGGAAATAAAGATTAGGGGAGAGAAATTACCTGAGACGTTGAAGATAATAATGAATCGAATCGAATCGAATCTCAAATCGCTGAGCGAAGAGAAGGAATGGCCATGGAGGAACCAAGGTTTTTGCAGAAGGTAAGCTCCACAGCAACTTGGTGGTGCGTAAGTTGGAGGAGTATCGGTGTTACCCTCACCCGGTCCCTCCACGCGACTGGTCGTTAGTCGTTGACATCATCTATAGGCCCAAAATAAGACGGTTCATGGCTTTTTGCTTAGAATTTTAAAACTATACAATTTTATTTTATTTTTTGAAGGAAAGGAAATTCTATAATAATAATAACTTGTGCAATTGTGCTAAAATACGAGCAATACAATCTAGAAATTTCTTATTTTAAAATAAATAAATAAATTATATGTGGCACATGTATGACTCGTTTGATTCCTAAAGTGAGGAATAATCGACAAGAACCACTTCTATTCTCTTTTAACAGAGAGTTCACATCA
>JXTB01000343.1:130689-146437 GCA_002914805.1 Parasponia andersonii | reverse complement strand
TACGAACTGTGGGAGTGGTTCACGGGATGGAATTCCGAACATTTTATTTAAATGGACTGTTTTTATAAAAACTAGAACTTTTGACACTTTTCAAACAAATTAAGGAATTTCTCACCTTTGTGAAATTCTCCTTCTGCCACTAGCCCGGGTTTTGGGTCGTGACAGTATCGATGTAAACCATCAAAGTAAATTGTAATACTCATGATTACAATGCTTTAGAATTACTAAGTATTACTTGTTCTTAGTTGCATTCAATGTTATTTAATTTATGTAATATTTGTACCTAACTTAATTCTATGTAGTGATAATATCCAATAATGCTCGATCGACGTATACGTACTTTGATTTAAAAAAAATTATAACGTAAAATTTACATTTATTCCATGTTGAGAATTTTTATCTGTTATTATTTTTATAGGTATTACGAAAGTATATATATATATATATTGTATTTAGTTATTATTTATTGTTAATGTGAAGTTTACTTTATAGTCTAAATTGAATTTGTATAAATACCAAAGCAATAAATTAGTTGTTAGAGTGCTTTGTGTGTGTAGGTGTTGGAGTTTATTTTTTTTAAAAATGAAGATAATGTAGCTAGTTTAGTTAAGTAATTATATGTAGTATAGAATAAGCATTTGTACTATTGAATTTATAAATAAAAATTAGTTAAATTATATTATTAGATATTCTCTATATGTATACGTGTATGTATATATATATATATATATATATAATCAATCTAAATGTAATGACATTTGTCACATGTGTGATTTTTAAAAAATAAAATATATTCCATATTTTTTTTTTAGTTTTAAGGACTAGCTTGAAAGTATTTTTGAATTCACGGACCACCACTTAAATACCTATAATCTTCCTATAGCATACTCAATGTAGGACTTATAGCATTACAATCTTCCATAATTCAATGACCTAATGTCCTCGCTAGGGGTTTATATTTAATAGCTCATATAAAACCCGTATTTTGGAGTGTGACAAATTTTTATAATTAGTCACTAACTAAAATATTAAAATAATAAATAATATAATAATTATGTCAAACACATTCACTAAATACAAAACACCTAACATTATGAGGTGTCGATGTCTATGCTATTAAACTCAACCTTAGCCAATTTTATAAGCTCCTCACTAAATGCAAAACACCTAACATTATGAGATGTCGATGTCTATGCTATTAAACTCAACCTTAGCCAATTTTATAAGCTCCTCAGTGGCCTATATATAAGGCATCGTATTATGTATCAAAAGGGGAATCGATTCAGCTTATTTTAATACAATACTCCTTTCTTTCTTTGCTTTCTAACCGAGCCTTGTCTCTCTTTTGCTATAGTTATTGTTCTCGCTTTTTTCTACCTGTATCCGTAGTATTGCCAAGCACAATTATCATGTTTTGTTTTCTTCTAAACCCATAACCCAATATCATCATTACCTGGTCATATTTCTTTGTATAAACCGTGGCCTTATTTTGTCCATATCACCATTAAATACCCATCTCCATTATATCAATATACTCACCAACACAGTACTTTATTCTTGTCCTTAATATCATTAACGTCGCTACCATCATCATCTCTTTTATTTCATAGTTGGTCCTTCAGCTTGCCTCCGCTAATTTAATCGTTTCTAACCTGTGTACTTTAGCAATTTTTGGGCACCAAGTTATTCTTCGCAACCTCGTGTTTGACCTATACCACAAGTTTGAGGTGTTGTGCTTACTATATTATATATATCTGTTTTGTATCCTTGAGATCCGACGAGTAATTTTATTACTGTTCTAAGTGTGATTAATTATTCTGCTTCATTTTCTTTGTAAAGTAATTTGTATTGCTATCTTAAGTGTAATTGGTTACTTTACTCTCTTTTTAATTATTGTGTACATTTATTTACTGATCTGTGTTATTTTCTCTCGTAACTGATCGCATTACTTTATTTAAATTTCTTTTTTTTTTTTATTTCAGTTATTTATTATTTTTTATTTCAGTTATTTATTATTATAATATGGCTAAATTTACTGCTTCAAAATTCTAACTCTTCTAATTAACTAAAATTGGCATATGGATGGTATCGTCTTCGTCAGTTTCTAACTATTTATATTTCTGCACTTTATTTCTGTTACTGATTTTTAGTTGACACTATAGTCGTTTATTCGTCTCAGTCAACTTGTAATATTTAAATTCCTTGTCTATTTATTTATTGTATTAATATATTACTTCTAGTCCTCAGTTGACAATATGGTCAGTTTATTCACTTCCGTTAACTTTTAACATTATTTTACTTTTGTTTATTCCCTGCATACTAAAGTGAATCATCCTTACAACCGTCAATCCTATCGAGATACGTAGGAAGAGTTGTTCTTATTGTGATCGCCTATCCTGTTTCAATATATGGAAGTGTTGTGATGACCCTTTCTGTTATGTATTCTAATGATCTAACACCCTTTTTGCTATGCATTCTAATGGAAGTATTGTGATGACCCAATTATCTTCTACATTATTTTAATTAAGTACAAGTCACACTAATTAATCCATAGCATAACTCCGACCCCGAACATTTAAAGGCAACTCCACTGAGGACTAAATAAAGGAATCTAGGTTTCTTCGATGTTCCCAAGATCCTCGAAATTCATCTTGGATCACTGTCCTATTTGTCTTTAAAAACTTCCTAAATTCTTATCAATTTTTCATCCTGAAATTCCATCAATTATTTTTTTCATTTTTTGTCCTGAAATTCTAACAAATTTCTATCTCTCTCCTTCAAGAAATTTTGAATTTCTGTCCCTCTCTTTCCAGAAATTTCATATCGAATTTAAAAAAAAAATCCCATTTCTTTCTTTTCTTCCTTTCCTTAAAATGGTAGATGAGCAAAATCTACTAATCAATATTGAAGCTCAATCTCTCCTTGCTAAATTAGCAGCTTTACAATAAATCATGAGACAAACTCAAGCAGACATGCAATTGTCTCACGCTGAAATTCTCCAAAGGATTACCATCATCGAAAAATCTCATGGAGCTGGACCTTTTACTATAGCTCCACCTCACAACAACAATTCTCATGCTTTAAATCAAGATCCTACCAATCCTACTGCCATAAATTTAACTAGTACCAATAATGAAGATTTCAAAAGTTTATTACAAAAGAAGAGCTACAAGAAATGCTCAAGTCTGACGTAGAAAAAGCTAATAAGATTGTTGCTGTGGTAGATTTCCAGCCTTCATATCCTGCCAGTATTCTTTCCAAGTCATATCCAAAGGATTATAATAAGCCTCGATTTAAGAAATTCGATGGGAAGAAGGGAAACACTAAGGAATACATTATTGGTTTCCTAGATGATCTGGGATCCATGCCAGGGACTATGAATTAAGGCTGAGAGAGTTTTCAAAATCTCTCACTGACTGAGCATACTCTTGGTTCGCAATTTACCAGCAAACAGTATTAGTAACAATATTTTGCACAAAATTCTTTACAACAAAATGCAAGTTAGGCTTATCTGATCTCTCTAACACACCATAAAGGGAAGATAAATCACTTACAGCCTATGTAAACAAATTCAAAAAAATAGCTCCTGACTGCAAAGAAATTATCTCAGAAGAAGAATTGATTCAAATGTGCATTAATGGAATGCAAGCTGAATAAAAGTTCGTATTAAAAATCATATGAGCTCAAATTTTGCCGAACTAATGTTCAGAGTCAGCAACACTGAAGCAACAATAGCAAAAATGCGCAAAGCTATGCTTGATAAAAGAACTACTACTGAAAATTGGAATAGATAATCTTTCTCCAAAAGAAGGAAAGAGGTTACTACAATTGATCAATGGTAACGATATAGAAGAGATCAACCAATTCCACAAGAAATACCACTTGCCAAAGATAGAATCAATATTTTAGTACAAACCTGGATGTAAGATGGAGTTCTGAAATACCCATAGCCTAGGAGACAACCAACATAAGAAACAATGCAAGATCCCAAATATTACTTGGTACATAAAAGAGTGCACGATGCCACATCAAATTGTCATATTGTCTGAAGAGTTTATCATGAAAAAGCTCAACGAGAAGAAATTCTAATTGAGCAATAACAATAATGGGCTAAAAATAATTCATTTCCCAATCATGCAATAGGCAAGTAAACACTTGCATGACTATCGATCCAACTGTAGATGATCCGGCTAATGAAGACTCATTAAAAGGAGAAGAAATCAATATAATGATAGAAAATCTCATGAAGTCTCGAGCTTTCAAAAATTTGTTCAACACTTTAGAATTTGGAGATGATGCTTGTAAAGAAGCTACACAAGCAATCTTCAAGATATTTCAATAGTTTAGTCCACAATGCTGCTCCATTAATCATGTTGTTGGTCGAATTGCCAAGAAAGATGAAGATACAGTCATAGTCTCAAAGAAAGATTCCAAAGTTATTGACTTTAACCATAACAAATCACTCTATGTGGAAGCTAAAATCAATAACACACCCTTCAAATGAGCTTTGGTAGACAATGGTTCATCAATCAATCTCATGACTTGGCAAGTTTTCAAAGCAGCCAAATTCTAGAAAGCAAACTAATCATGCAACCTACATCACTTGTCACTTTTGCATCAAGTTCTCATACTACAAAAGGGCATGTTAATATGGATTTGCAAGTTGGACCAATTTGAGTGCCAACTAAATTATTTGTGATTGATATAGTTGTATCTTATCATTTTCTACTTGGAAGACTATAGATTTACTACAATCAAGTGGTACCTTTTACTTTGCATTAGTGTCTGAAAGTGATAAAAGACAAAAGAGAAATTCTAATACTTACAACAAAAGCTCTGTTTGCTCAACAAGAAGTTTTTCTTGCAGAAGCTACATTTTTTAACGACATTTCTGATGAATCAAATGAAACAAAGCCACAAGGAGTATTGTTATACACAACTTTTGATGCAATATGGTCATCCTCAAATAACATGATGGAGATTCATTCAGTAGACTTAAAAAGATCTTCTTTTCAGAGAGTTACTCTACCCGACGGGAGAATCGCTTATCAATTATGAAGTTGTGGCGAGGCCAAAAATGATCTTGTGAGCTTCAAAAAAGTTTGTCTTACACAAAATTTAGAATAAGTAGAAGCTATTCCACTCACTCCAAAAAAATTACAAGACGAACCCAAGAATCCTCAAGAAGGGCTCAAGAAAATAAATTTGGCAGAAGAAAGAAAAAAAGTCAACATTTATTTCTGCCAAATTAGAGCCAAATTTTGAAGCAGCTTTAATAAAATTGCTGAAAGAATATCATGATATTTTTGCATAAATCTTCAAAGACATGCCAGGATTAAGTAGTGAGTTAATCACACATAAGCTTACTATAAATTCTACTTTCAAGCCAGTTAAATAGATTGCGAGAAATTTTAGCAATCAAATTCAGCTGCAAATCAAACAGAGATGGAAAAATTATTAGAAGCTGGGTTCATAAAACCATGCATACATGAGACATGGTTAGAAAATATAATACCAGTAAGAAAGAAGAATGGGCAAATCAGAATTTGTGTTGACTTCAGAGATCTAAATAAAATATGCATAAAAGACGATTTTCTACTACCAAATGTAGACATGCTTGTCGATGCAATAGCTAACTATGAAATATTCTCATTCATGGATACATTCATTGACTATAATCAAATTAAGATGGATCCAAAAGATGTCGAAAAAACTGCTTTCAGAATTCCATTTGGCAATTTCTACCATATTGTAATGTCATTGGGTTGAAAAATATTGGAGCCACTTATCAACGAGCAATGACAATGATCCTTCATGATATGATCCACGACTATATAGAAGACTATATCGATGATTTGGTGGTGAAATCTAGAATAAAAGAATTATACTTGGATCGCTTAAAAAAAGTATTTGAAAGATGCAAAAAATATGATCTCAAGATGAATTCCTTGAAATACGTTTTTGGAGTCACAGAAGACAAGTTTCTTAGATTCGTGGTTTACAAAGATGGAATCAAGATTGATGAAGATAAAGGAAAGGAAATAATAGAGATCAAGCCACCTCAAGATCTCAAACAATTGAGAAGATCCATTGGAAAGATTTCCTATCTTAGGAGATTCATTCCAGCTTTAGCCAATATTATTAAGTCTCTTCATCAATTGACCAAGAAAGGTATAGAGTACAAATGGAGTATTGCGCATAACTATGCTTTTGAAGAAATCAAAAAGATTCTCACCAACTTGCAAATCATGGTTGCCCCATCTACAGAAAAAGAACTATTAATTTATTTGGCTTCATCTGATGAATCAGTTAGGATACTAATTGCACAAGACTATGAAGGTTGGAGAAACCAGTTTATTACTTAAGTCATCTACTCAGAGGTTCGGAGAAAAATTACTCTCTCGCAGATAAGATTTGTATTGCACTAATGTATGCAATACAAAAGCTTCGACACTACATGGTCCCTCACAAAATTAGAGTAGTCACGAATTCTGATCTGATCAAGCTTCTATTACAAAATCCTATTCTAACTGGTCGTTATGCCAAGTGGATGTTCACACTTAGTGAACTTGATTTCACTATCAAAAAGCTAAAGCCTATCAAGAGTCAAGCTCTAGTTGAGTTACTTAAATACACTAGACAAAGATTATCATTGGATACTTTATTTTGATGGTGCCTCCATATATAATAAAGGAAGCATTGGAATTGTTCTAACAAATAATCAAGGTGAAATCTTCAAGAAAGTTGTTAAATTAGCCTTCCTTTACACCAATAATAAAGCTGAATATGAGGCCTTGGCAATTGGATTAGATCTAGCTAAAGAAATGAAGATTTCAAAGTTGAAAATATGTGGAGACTCTAACTTAGTCATCAAATAGCTTAATGGGGACTTTGCTCTCAATGAATCAAAATTGGTCAAATACCAAGAAGAAATTCAAGAAAAGCTCCATAATTTCAAAAATTATATACTAGAATATGTCTCCAGATCTTAGAATAAATATGCAGATACTCTGGCAACTCTAGTATTGAAAATGGGTCATACAAATGAAGATCTTATTCAAATCTCACTAGAGAGTCAGGACCAATAGCTTCATTAATACAACAATTAAATGAGTGGATCAAATCTATTAAAGAGAAGTCGGAAAGTCCAGAAGTCAAAGATATCAGAGAAATCAAAATATTTATGTTGATCAATGATCAAGTTTATAAGAGATTCTCTGATGGAGTTCTAGCAAAATGCATTGATAAAGAATTTGGAAGAAAAATCTTAAATGAAGTCCATTCTAAAATCTGTGGTTTAGATGGATTAACACTAGCTAGAAGAATCCAACGACTTAGACACTCTTGGCCTGAATTAAGAAAACAAGCTAATGAGTTGCAAAGAAATTGCAAGCATTTCCAGCTTGTGATTGATCCCAAAGAAAGCTTCTTTGTTGAAGAAGAAGACTGGAGAAAAGTTTACATTGACTACATCATTCATGGCCAACTGCCTGATGACACTTCTTCAGCTATTCTTGTCAAATGTAAAGCAGAGAGATTCTTTGTTCAGAGTAACTTACTTTTCAGAAAAAAGTTTCAAGGAAAGGTCCTGAGATGTTTAGGACCCAATGGGATAGAAATAGTACTAAAAGAAGTCTATGCTGGGGATTGTGGTAGCTATATAGGTGGAAGGCATCTATTCGATCAATTGATCACTATTGGATGGAAAATGATGCCATGGAATTCGTTTGAAAATGTGATACCTGCCAAAAATTTGGAAACTTGATACATGTGCCCACTGTTAAAATGGGAAGTATCACATCACTTTGGCTATTCCACACCTGGTCGATTAATCTCTTTAGACCAATTAGTCTTCCCTCAAGAGGAAAATCACTCGAGCCTACAACAAATTGGTACAAGCTAGAAATTTCCAAGAAGATGACTTAGTACTCAAAGTAGCTGATCATATTATAAACAGAATACATGCTACTAAGTTCACACTAAATTGGAAAGGACCCTAACAAATTATGGATATCCAATCTAGTGGGTACTGCACTCTCAAAGGCTTGAATATAGGTACACTTTTTGTACCTACCAACCTCAAATTCATCAAGAAATACTTCATATAATTTTCTAGATATCTCTGTATCTAGGGACTTTTATAGATGAAATTTTCATCCTATAATAAATGGTTGGTATTTATTCATCTTAGATTGCACTCATAAAATCTTTATCCAAGTATTTTGGTACAAATCCTAAGTAGGTTAAAAACTATGCCCAAAAGTACTCTTTGGTAAGAGCATTTTGCTTCCAAGATACATTGGAACTGGGGACTATTAGTATAAACTCGAAAATTGGATATTTCTTGATAATATATTTTAGATCAAGTCTATGCTGCCAATAATAGCAAGAACAATGAATTGAGATTGGATTATTCTAAACCTGAAAGTATCCGTTGGTATGAGCTTATACTGCCAGTAGATACATTGGAACCAGGATTTGTTAGTATATATCATAATCGATATTGTACAACTCAGGTTTAAAATATAAATTGGACACACACCCCAATCTAAACATATAATTGGGCGCATACTCCAATTTAAATTTTTTTTGGCTTTCACTATTTCAAAGTCCAAATAATTTGCAGCTAATTATCATTTAGTCCAATATTGAATTTTTTATTAATTTCTATGCTTATCTTTGCATTAGACTAACCTCTTGTTTTGCATGAGGATTATTCCCTCTTATATGTAGAAAATACACACAAATAAGTACGCATATAATCATGAAGCCACAATATCAAGATTGAAGTTTGTCATCACTGTAAAAAATTTCATCAACAAGCAAGACATTAGAATAGCCAGTCTAGGCAATGTTCAAGCTAAACTCCAAAATTTGTTGCTCATATGCAACGTACTCTTTTCCCTTTCTAGAGATTTTTTCCACTGAGATTTGCTCTAGTAAGGTTTTAACTAGGCATTGTTTAGGTTGGTCCAATCTAATAGAAATATTTTAGCATGACTATGTAGAACCCAACTGAGCTAGCTATTTGCTACCTTGCGCTTGCCTACAGATCGTATCAATTATTTTTTTTCGGATTTGAAGAAATTAAATTATCTTACAAGTGGGTGCCAACTTAGTGGGATGTGCCTGTCAGGCAATAGTGCTTCGTCTTTTCCCAGATATTCATCTACGAGAAGAAATTCTCTCTTTGTGAAAGTGGTTTTTCCAAGATATCTTGAAGACTATATTGACAAAAAATTCACATTAGTGAGCTCTAGTGAATGATCACATTCACTGTAGCTCGCATATATGATCGGTTTTTAGTTGACACTATGGTCGGTTTATTCACCTCAGTCAACTAGTAATATTTAAATTCCTTGTCTATTTATTTATTATGTTATTATATTACTTCTAGTCCTTAGTTGATAATATGGTCGGTTTATTCGCCTCCGTCAACTTTTAATATTATTTTACTTCTGTTTATTCCCTATATACTAAGTGAGTCATCTTTATAACCACCAATCCTGTTAAGATATGTAGGAAGAATTGTTCTTATTATGACCGCTTATCCTGTTTCGACACGTGAAAGTATTGTGATAATCCTTTTTGTTGTGCATTCTAATGATCTAATCCAATTATCTTCTCATTTGTTTTAATTATGTACAGGTCACACTAATTAATCCAGAGCACAACTCCGACCCCGAATAACCCTTATAGGTAGGGTCTACATTTATCACGATTTCGGTCTGTGGCAACTTCCTAAGGTCCATACAAGTATGGACTGGGCCATCTCTCATACCAAATATAACATCACTAGGCCTTACCCAAAAGTGATAGCTTGAAGGTACTTTTGGGCTCACGGACCACCACTTAAATACTCATGGTCTTTCCAAAGCATACCCAATACGAGACTTGGAGCATTACATAAACCATATCCCACTAGAGTCCATCTTCGTGAACATTCAATATCTGTAATGGAAATCTTCTAGATTTGAATCATAGAATATGTAGATCTATAAAAAAAAAACTACATAAAAATAACAAAAATAAAACAAAACTTACACATATCTAAATAACACTTTTACTTTCGGTACTAAATTTCTTTATCTTACATAATTCTTGACTCAAAGTGTATTACGTATGATTAAGAAATACAATTTTCCACGGTATTTATAGGATTAAAAACTCAAGGGTTTTTTCTTTTCCAAGATAATATGCTAGGGATCCTGTATGATTTATTATTTTTGTAATAAGACTTAACATGTCAAATATTTCATTGTTAAATTGGTATTTGAAATTTATCACAAATAGGTTGGACAATATTTATCAATTGTATAGTGATAATTAATGTGTCACATCAAGTGGTATAAAAAAATAGGAAATGAGATGAGATACCTCTCTATCTCTCAAATGTTTCCCCTGAGTTATATATATTTTCTCAATTTGCCCTCTCTCTCTCTCTAATGTCTTTCCCGAGTTATATCTCTCTCTCTAATGTCTTTCCCGAGTTATATGAATTTTCTCAATTCGCTCTTGAATTATTAAAAGTTGTGATATTGCGCTCTAAACTATAAAACTAGTCTCAGTCAAATTAACGAAAACATACATATGCTTGATATGTGATAAAAATTTGAAGGTGTCAGTATAGTAGTTTAGTAAAGCGAAAAAACACAAAAATTAAAAATCTAAAAAGTCTCTCTTTCTCTCTCTATCTCTCTAATGTTTTTTCTGAGTTATTTGTATTTTCTCAATTTGCCCTTGAATTATTAAAAGTTGTAATATTGCTCTCTAAACTATGAAACTTGTCTCAGTCAAATTAACGAAAACATACATATGCTTGGTATATGATAAAAATTTGAAGGTTGGTATAGTAGTTTAGTAAAGTGAAAAACACAAAAATTAAGAGTCTGAAAAAACTAAAAGAAGAAAATAAACTTGTTCTCCTTGTTCCATGAATAAAAAGATAAAGATTCTGCTACAATTTTTCTCAAAAAGAAAAGTTGCTTCTACATTTTTATTTATGAGCAAACCTTAATATTATTAGAGCTGAGAATGAATTATGCTCAATGACCATCACAAAAAAGGCCTCCCTCAAAAGTGAAAGGCTTCTTACAAAAGTTTAAGTCCAAAGTCCAATATATTGAAAAGGGTTTCGAAGACTTTTACTTATAGGATCGAAAAAAAATTACAAAAATACAATGGGTTAGTTTTTCTTTTTCTTTCTATTCAAGTACAATATTTTTTTGGAATATTTTTTTTAAATAGTAACTAATAAACGGTTACTAGTTTTCGAGCACTGGTAATTATTAACAAAAGGTATTTAAAAAAAAAAAGAGAGTAGACAAGTATTTTAACTAGTAGAAAAAATAATTAAAAGAAAAAAAAGAGACAAAAAGAGGAAAACAAAGAACTAAAAAAAAGAATATATTATAATTGGTAACCGATAATCAGTTTTAAATACTAATAACTAATAATTATTTTTTAAAAATAGAATTTTTCTGAAAATTATTTTTAAAAATGACATTTTTCTAAAAATTGTAGTACTGAAATTAGAAAATTACTGATCCACCATATTTTTCAAAATCTTTTCAAAAAGGTCATCTATGACTTAATCATCACATTGAAAAATTCTAGATTGGTCACATTTTTTTTGAAAAATTCCAAATTTGTGTAGAAAATCTCATATTTTAGAAGTTTGTTTATAAAAATAATACTTTTTAAAATTATTTAGGAAAATAACTTTTAAAGAATTGTATTTGTTAAAAGTACTTGAAGTAACTAGCTAGGCCACCTTGAGTAACCAATCGAGTTACTTAAGGTAACTGATTTGGTTATCTCAAGTAATTTGATCGGTTATCTCAAATATCTTATTAATTAATTAAAAATATTATTTTTCTATATGTTTTTAGAAATGGTATTTTATAAATACTCCGGAATTTTTCAAAAATAAAATTAAAATATGACATTTTCTATTTTTTTGGGTTGAAATTTTACCATATAAATTCAAATGTCCTTAAAGAGAAAAAACCTAGAGAGTCCATGAAGCCATAGAGTCAAAATAAGAGAAAATGATATGACTAAGATTAATTGGAGACTTTTAGTCTTTTTTAGGACTAGGATTATATAGTGGCTTTTTTAGGACTGAAAAAGAGGACTAGGTAGAGAGAGAAAAAAATGGTTTCTAAGCTTACCCTTTAACCAAAAGTAAAAATAGTCGGTAGAGCATTAAATGTTCATCTCTCTCTCTCTCTCTCTCTCTCTCTCTCTTTCCACAATCTATTATTACTTTTTTCTTTGCGTTAAATGTTCCCCTCTCTCTTTCTCTCCATATTCTCATTTTCTCTCTTTCTCTCATTTATTCTTATTTTTCTTCAGTTCTCTCTCCAAAGATCAGAACTTTTCTTTCTATCTTTAAAGAGATATGAAAGCTCTAAATTGTTAGCCTCATTAATTTTTCTATTTCTATGTCTCATAATCTTTCATTTCACACTCTCTCCTTCTCTCTCTTTCTCTTCTAGTTCATGCTTTCTCTCTCTATCTTTTTTTGTTAACAGTTATGATTTCAATAACTATTTGACTATTTTGTAAAAAAAAAAAAAAAAAAACTCAGTTAGAAAGATGTAAGGATTATATTAGGGAGTTATTTGGATTTTAAAGGTAAGTAATGAAGTTTTGTTCAAGATTAATTTTTTTTGGTTGATATTAAGTGAGTAATATTTGAATGAGTACCATAATACTGATCTGAGCATTATTGTGCTAAAAATTCTATATTTTGGTATATTTATCATCTTCTTAATGTCTTGTAGATTTCGTTGTGACAACGTAAGTTAAATTGATCTTGATATATGGTCAAGACTAACTTGACCTTTAGTCAATATTATATTGACTTGAAGAGGTAGGTCAAACTGATGTTGACATACGGTCAAGACTAACTTAGCCTTAGGTAAACATTCTCTTGATCTTTGGTCAACATTATGTTGAATCAACCGATGGAGACTCAATCAAGCAAAAGTATTCATGCTGTGGTAATTCAAAGCACAATAGGTAGACTTGCTGCAGTCTGATTTCACTCTATAGTATGATTAGTGAATCTTCAGACTGTCTTACAAGAATAGGACAAAAGGATCCTAATTTTGAATCAAAAAACTCTTGCCTTTGGGTAAGAAGTTACTGATTTTAGGTCAAGCAATTCTTAAAGTAGGGGCAAGAAATTATTGACTTGGGGTCAAGATATTATTGACCCAAGGTAAAAGAGATATTAACTTAAGGAAAAAAGTGCTTGACTTAGAGTCAACAATATTTTCAGTAAGGGTCATGAAGTGTGTATATGAAATTTAGTCATAATGTTATATGTGATGTGGTCTTAAATTTATAAATTGAAACCTATTAGCCTCATGTCAAGATTTTGTTATTTATGGTCAAAAATTTTATTATATTTTATTTTTCAATTCATTAATTAGGTCAATAACATATTGACCTGCATATTAAGATTTTCTTGACTAGGATCACAATATCTTTATATCGAAAAATTGAATATAATTTTATATGCTTATCAATTCAAAAAGTCTTTGACCTTGGGTCAAGTAATATTTGACTTGAAATTAAGATATTTTTGACCTAAAGTCAAGATTACCCTATATAGAGTCAAGTTTTACTTGACTTATAGTAATAAACGAGGTTTTTATCAAATACGCTAAATTTCACTGAAATATTTACTAAATAAATAAGTTTTGACAAGATGATAGTCATCAAATGTACGAAAAAATATTACTAAAAATTAGATATTGTACAATAACCATAGAAATCATAAGCCAAAAAAAAAGAAGTAATTGTTTGGACCGCAACTAAAATAAAACATTATTTTTGCTTCTCTAAATTGGATTACTCCTATCAGTCAATTTCGGCATAGCTCTTATATTTCTATAATATATGATAATACAACACATGTGCAAACTTATGACAGAACTATTCTACCCTTTTGGTAGTGACATTATTAATTGGCTTGTCAGACATCAGAAATTCAGCATACTTGATGACAAACATATCATAGCCTTGGCTAAATAATAGCAAAATATAAAGTTAAGTAAAACAATAATATTAAGTAAGAGTCAAGGGATACATGACCATAGATTAAGAAGATATTGACTTTGGTCAAGAATCACTTAGCTTGAGTTAAGATTATATTGACTTTTACGCATGATGAAAATAAAGAATACCCAATACAAATTCAATCCATAACCACTATCAACAAAATCAATACAAATTAAAATTTGTACATTAATGACTAACAACAAATATCTATACCAAACCAGCAATAATACTACTAACAAAATCCAAAATGGGAAATTTTTTTTACCAAAATCAGAAATTATATTAGTCGATAAAATCAAGATAGAATTTTTCTAAACATACAATCTAAAAAAGAAGGGATTTTGTTATTAAATATAAAACTAACATTTTATTTCTCTATTGAACAATATTCACCCATTTCCCTTCAAATTGACCGGATTTTCGTCTGAGATATCAAGCTTCGGTACTAAAGTCTTTGTCGATAACTTTGACGGTGTATTTCTCTTTCTTTCTGACAATTTTGATGTTGGAATTTTCGTAGAGGATGGCTTTTTACCTTCAGTTGCACAAGTATTAGCCATTACAGATGTTTCGAAATTTATTGAGAAAAAAAGATGAAGAAAATGGAGAGACAAGTAGAGATGGCATCGAGTTTAAGATGGTTTTGAGAGATTTTTAAGTAGTTTTGAATTTAGGTTTAGGAGGTTTATTTTTATATGAAATGAAGACAAGAGACAGAAATGGTGAAAGAGGAGAAAAAGATGAGTTTTACAGGAAATGTGAAAATATGTCACATTCAAGTAAGGTTATGTTAGATCATATTTAGGGTTAGGCTAAGGATATTTTTAGTCATTTAGTTCTTGTGGGCCCTATTTTTTTTACTCCTAAAAAATCTTATCTAATAAATATATCTTAAAACCATCAAATAGAGCTCTATTAGTTCTATTTATATCCTTTTCTCTCAAAAGAATCATTATAACTCCAAGAAATATACCAAAAAGTAGAGCAAATGTTAGATTTGGGCCGCACATAGTGGTGCATTCCCAATCTGTTACGAGTAGTTTTTTTCTTCTTTTTTTCTGTTTTTTTTTTTTTGGAAAACTCTACGGTAGCATATTATCTCATCTAATTAGAATTATTTATTTGTGATGATTCCAAACTTATAATTCTGACTATTTAAAATGCGTCACTTAAAAAAAAATGTTAAGACACATCATTAAAAATAGAGATCAATGGAATTATTTGTAGGGCTTTTGAGTTATGGAAATAATCATGTTTGTTTGGAGTCTAACTGTGTAACAACCACGTACACCGTGAGCAGTAAAGAATATAATTATGATCGAAGGGTTGGAGGATCGTGACTAGGTGCTTAGAAGGCAAGCTCACACGATGGAATATCATAAGGCTATCCGGTGAATCTTACATCAATATAGATCGAGGTATACGGACATGGTGTTGACCAGAGACGCTTCCACTAGCAAACCCAATGATTTTCCATTAGCAAACAACAAAATCACAAAGCATAATAATCACATGAAAGAAATCTAAGTTGTATTCCAATATGATATTGTTGAACCAGAAACAATGGCATTGGTAGCCAAGTAGATACTGCCAGACCAATTCCTAAATTTAATCAAGGCTAATAGGATAGATCAAAATTCCGCTTCTAAAGCGGACAAGCATTGTCTGCAATGTC
>JXTB01000343.1:94100-130323 GCA_002914805.1 Parasponia andersonii | reverse complement strand
TCACCATTAGATGGTGATCCAATGACTATAATGAAGTGTATGAAAAGACGTGCATCATTAATGCTCTTTCTCTCTTACTTTTTATAATAAAAAAATATGCATGCTAAATTTTCATTGGCCAAGTTGATACCTATACATAGGTAAAAAAAAAAAAATAACTACTGGATTGGTGCCCATATATATTTATATATATATTTCATGGTGATGTTTTCTTATAATTTGTTCATGAAATAATTGCATTTTTTTAAAGTTTCATTCCTTAGAAAAATCGCAAAGAGTATATTAAATAAACGATAAACTTATGATCAAAACAAAACCCAAATGAGAAAAGATAACAATTTTCAGAACAACTCTCTATATATATATAATGATATTTGCAAACAGAAAAGAAAATCTATGAAATTCATTTCCTTCTCAGTAAATCACGCTTTTGAATTTTCTAATTCTTTATCAAGGTGTTGTTTTTGTTTTTGAATTTTACTTATAGAAAAATAACTTTCTGACACTTCAAGGATTTCATATGTTCTATTTTTCTTTTGAACATTCTTATTTTATGAGAATAATAGATAATCTAACTTTTAAATTATCTTTTTATTATACAATTCTTATTATGGTTAAACTTGTAATTAAAATTATCTATGTGCGTAAGTTAAATTGTTGATCTATTTAAAAATTCTCATTCAACGTGGTAAAAGTAGCAATCGTATAAATTAAGTATATGACAATCCAACAGTGAAAACAATTACAGCATGCTGACGTCATTGGAAGGATCAGCAGCAGCGTACATAAAAATAATTACATAAATATATATAAGCTATGAGGGTGTCACACCCACCCTATGCTTTTAGATCATTACATAATCAGCCTAAAATTGTAGAGAAACAAATAATTGGGGAACCAAATAACAAAAAAGAAAATTATACCAAATTACAAATTTTTGGTACGTTTAACAAATATATCTGTATTATATAAAAAGCCCTATAAATTAATAAAATCAACTTATTGGAGTCCTGAATTAACAAATTTGACTCTAAAAATTACTTTGCTTGATGTAGAACCAATTAGTCTCCTTTTGTGGTATTGAAAGTGGCTTCTCTGTGCTTCTCTCTTCTAACCATGGAATTATGAATAGTACTCAACCCTCCAAGAGACTAATAGCAAACCATGAATTGAGTTTCTCTGTTTTGTCACCGAGAACTCTTATTAGAGGAATACCAGAGCTTTTTCTGGCAGATCAATATCTTCTCCATTTCGATGCCATACTCGGTGTCTTCTTTACGACAACCCCATTTCATCCCCTTGGCGATCGTAGTGACAGCATCCACAAAGTAGCTGGATTCCCGGATTATTGCATACCCATTTGGTCGCAGGATCCGGTCCATCTCCAAGAGCACATACTTCATATCACATCTGCACAAGAACGGTGAGCCATTTTAAAGTGTCAATCAAGCACGTAATGAAACAATTAGCATTTACTTGGTTTCTAAGTTTTAAAATGAAATAATTTCGTTAATAGTTTGATATAACATTCCTTGATTATATTGGATTATATTGGTTAATAATAATTTTAACTATTAGAGCAACTCTGAAACACTATCTTCTAAGAATACTAAGACTACTTAAGACCACAGTGAATTGAACCATCGGTTTCTTTCTGTTTTCTTGTTCGATCCTAAGAACCATCCTAACTCAGAACCATTGTTTATTTTATAATTTTATTCTATTCTATTTCCAATGCATAAAAAACATCTACAGTTAACTAGCCGAATTTCCAAGTTGACATCTCTGAGAAATCACATTCATATCAGAACCTCACCAGATTCAAAACTCAAGCCCCATTTCTTACCTGTGACTTTCTGCAGTAAAGAGGCCATCAAGATGAAGGAGATCATAAGTTCGTGGATAAGTAGAGAAGGCTTCACACCTGCCAAAAAATAAAAGAGAGTGAGCAGACTTCCACCACCTCCAGCTCCAATATAGAAGATAAGACGAATCTCAAAAACTGAACATAGATGAAGCAAAATACCAATCATGGTAAGTTCCAATAAGGCCACGATCAAAGACCATGGCTAGTGTGTTGGCAGCATAGGAAGAGACCACATTCATGACCCACAAAGGATCATTAATCACAGCTGCTGCAAAACCTCCGTAAACTGTATTCATGTCCATCACGTTTCTAATCCTATCAGTCCCAATAGCCGGAAGCAACTTCTTGTAGTGCTTCGCTCGCACCTTCCACTTGCTGTCATCATGCTTGAACGTACTAGCACTCCCACCATGAATCTCTGTGATACGTTCTGGTGCAGTATGCAATCGCTCAGGCCATTTGGGGACGTCTTTCAAACCTGTTTTCTTGAGTTTTTGGTTTGGAACAACAATGCAAGGGCGAAGTGGAGTGTACCAAGCAGAGTCTGGTTCAAGGCTGTCATCGCACTTTGGTGGATAGGCATCAGCATTATTAGCAAGCTTACTGTAGCAATTGTTGTCTGAAGCCTTCTGCCAGACAGCAATGTCGTCCTTTTGGTTGTACAATTTGAAGCACATTGCGGTAAGCAGTTTCTGCAAATTGTTATAATCGGTTTTTTGCTCCTCTATAGTTGTGTTCCATCCACGCCAGCGGTTCTTATAATTAACTGGTGGGCCAGAGAGCACCCAGAATCCTCCTGGTCGGAGAATGCGATGAATTTCCTGAAGGTAGACTCCACCTGTTGATAGGGATAGGTATTATTAGAATAGACTAAAGCTACAATCTGAAAACTCATGATGTCCTTCTCTTATAAAAAGCCAATTTCTTTTCGGAAGTCCATTATAATGTCCAGAAATTAAACTGCCCCATATTTGAAATGTTGAAAGTACTAAGAAAAAACAGGTTTCCATTCTCACGCCAAAATCAAATCCTACAATTGATTAAGGAAACTTCACAATATAAGCAATTCAGAATCAACCGTTTGAGTGGATTTTAGGTGCACATAGGTATCAAAGTTCCTTGAAAATTAGGACACTCAAAGATGAGTAGTTTTGAAGATTAGCTTCCAAATTCCAATATGTGCTTAATCACAGCGGATTTGGAGAAAGAATTCCATGCTAAGAAGTAAAAACCATGTAATAAAAAGCTAGTGCCCAAAGATACAGATGGCACAATGGTCAATGTCCAATTCTGAAATCATGCAATGCATGATTTTATTAATTAATTAATTTAGAGCTAACAAAGGGAAAATCGGTTTATGGTTTTTATACCTTCTGTTAATTAACAAGACTTACCAAATTCTGTCCACGGAATAAGACATCTAGAGCAGTGAGCCATATCAAATGAGTTTGATGGGAAAGGGAGCCTCTGGGTAGAAATAATGCCAAGGATTGCCGGAATTCCACGTTCTAGGGCAAACTGGACTTGAGCTTCATGATTATCTCTTGGAGCAAGAGACACGGTTAGTATTCCACGATCCAACAAATCACCTCCCCAACTTGCAACCTATAAACAGAAGCAATTGCTCAGAGAAAGTCTCATGACTAACAATACTAAAATAATTATAGCCATGAAAATAAGCATTGTAATCTAATCAAAGCTTTCAAATATTGAATGCAACTTGAAATAACTTAAGAACTAGACACATAATCATAAGAACCTCCACCATCTACCATGAAAATATGTGGTTATAAAAAGTTTAGAACTTTCATCATTGATTAATTATGCAAACTCAAGTATCATTCTGACAGACTCAATTTGGAAGCTTGCATTTACTCGACAATGTCCCAGTCAAGAATGATGAATACCTAAAACATAGAGGGACATGAAAAGAATACTTACCCCGCAGCCAGTATCAATGGCAGTCCTAACGGTCCCATCTGTCATTTCCGGGATAAGTTTTTGCATAGAATCAACGTATTCACTAACACCTCTTGGGAACATAGTACCCCCACCAGGAAAAAGAAATTTCTCGCCTTCCTTCCTCAACCAGTTCTGGTTAGATTTTTGCTTGTTAATCCAATCATAAGGGACATTCCTGAACCCGGATCCACATGTATAGCTCAGTGAAACATAACAGACAATTCAAATTGAATATCCAGATTGACATATCACAAGCAGGCAACTTACCGATACCAGCATTCATCCCTGCTCTTTGGCCATCTGATTGGTACCTTATAGCCATCGGGAGGGGGAATCAAGCATTCTTTCCTCTCAAAAACTGGAGGGCAGTGGCGTTCCATGAAAGTGAGACGATGAACACCATACTTCTTCCACTTCTGCAGAAACAGACAACACAGTATTTATAGCATTAGACAACATGTATAGCTTTTCCAAGATCCTAAACTTCTTATAATACAAGGTAATGACTAATTAGGTACCCTTGGATCTGTGCAAGGAGTGTAATCTTGGTATTCGCTGCTGCATTGAGGGAAGGTGACGGATTTTATTTGGAGAGAGGAAGCGGCTGAATTCTTGGTAGATTGAACAGCTTTTGCAACATCCTGGGCATTCTTGGTGTAAAATCTGTGCTTCTCTGAGCAGAAGATTCCGCCAAGATAAAATGAAACCCCGCACAGCACAATGAACATGATTGTCATTGGGACAACCCTGGTCCTTTTGTCCTGCTGGTAACCAGTTTTCCCATCTTTGTGTTTCATCTTCTCAGAATTATTTAATATCTGCAAAAAGATATCATGTTATGAATACCATTCCCAAATAAATGCTCATAACATAAATGACAAATATAGCTTCTATTTTCCCTTCAGTAAAGAACCTAGCATAATTCACCAAGTTATGTATATAAATCAATCAACAATCGATGCATACGAGAGAAACATATAAAATTCATAAATCACAAAATAGAAATACCAGTTTTTCATTACTTTCTCTTCAGTGATCCAAAATATAGGAAAAGATCACAAAATGAGAAGAGAAGATAAGAATTGGAATGTTACATATTTATATTAACTTCCAGTTAACCAGAGTTACCCTCTCTAATCAGCAAGTAAGAGATACATTAGTAAAATAAAAATCCAATATTTAACATGGAAAAAAAAAAAAAAAAGTATTGGTTATTACTACAGTCCCAAAGATTGGATGAAAATAGCTATAAATTATGTCAGGTCCAGTTCATAGAAAACCAAACGCACTCATTTACTCACAAATAAATGGAAAACTAAAATCAGGGGTTGGAAAAAGTCCACTTCACCAAGAAGCAAAACCAAGAAAATCAAAGAAAACAAGGGAAACAATATGGATCCAGTGTTGAAAACCAACTACTAAGACCACTAGTATAACCGTGGTAGGAGTAAATCAAAGGATCTGACAGCAACAACCAACATTTTCTACTTTCCAAATCACACTAACTTTATTATTATCACATGAATATGGGGCCAACTTTATCAAACTCAGCCGTCTCCAGACAAAGACCTCTCTCTCTCCCCCACACTAAGTCAAAAAAACACAGTGAATCTTATACCAAAACCCTGGAAAGCAAAAAGGAAAGAACGAAAAGTGGAAAACAATTCAAGTAAGTTTTAATCATATCTTCAAACATTTCATCATTTATTTTTCTTCAGAATAATTAATTCTTCCCATGCATACCCACCAAACTTTGGCATAAAATTCATCCAATCTTTCAGAGAGAAAAAATAATATATAATAAAATAAAATCACAAAAAAATTAACAAAAACCAGAGCACATGCAACCAAGTCTTGTCATATATAATAGAGCCAAGAAACCTTTTTTACAAAATTTCACATTGCAATTGAGTGGTAATGATGGGAATGTAAAATTGGTAAATCAAGATAAGAGAATTTTAGCAAATTCTGGTGCAGTTCATCATGACAAACATCATCGAGAGCTAAAAAAATCAGATGAAAAATGACGGGTCTACAGTCCAAATCCAGATCTATGAAGCCAAACAGAGAAAACCCATCAAAAACAGAATCAGATAAAGCCAAATGAGCTAGAAAAAACAGAGTGCCATAAGGAGATCTATCAAAGAAAGAAGAAAAAAGATTTTCCAGAGAAACAAAACAGAACACCAAGAAAAGAATGAGACAACTTAGAGAGATAATGAAAGAAAATAAGAACGAAAGTAGATAGACAGATACCTCTCTCTCTCTCAAATTTTTTGCCAAAATCACTCCCTCTCTGAGATGAAAAGGAGAGAGAATGAGATACAGAACCACGAGTAAGGGAATTTCGCAGTGTCAAGTATCTCAAAGCCTTATAGATATCGTATGGAGAACAAAAACCCATATATATATATATATATTAGATTTCACCTCTTTTGCCTTGCTGTCCCCACGACCCCTTTTGTTTTCATCAAAATTCACAGTTCAGCTTCACTCTCTCTCTCTCTCTCCCCTCCATCCTTTCATATCCTGTATCTTTCTAATCCTTTTTTTTTTCTTTTGTTTTTTGTTTTTTTTTTCTCTCTCTACCTTTCATTTTCTATTTATAATTTTTTTTAAATTATTTTTTTATTATTAATTGGACGTGAATCTCTCTGTCCCTGATCATAACACCAGGTAAAAAGTCAGGCCTGAAACTGAAATTATTTCTTCCATTCGCATTACACACATCATACATGTACCTAAACGACAATTTCATTTTTTTTTTTCTTTTCTAATTTCTACTTTTAATTTATTTTTTTTGGGTAATCATTTCCTTAAAGTGGTTAGGAAAGTTAGGAAAACAAGAGCTACTACTCTATGGTCATACGACGAAGATTTTAGCTGTAATTGTAAACAGCGGTGGTGCTCAATGGAGTTTAAGTCCAACGCAAGTTGGGTGGTAGTTTTTTTTTTTTTTTTCCTTATTTTTTTTGGCGTACTTTTTTCTTTTTTTTGTTTTGATTTTTATTTTTGTGATCTACAAGTATGAATTTAGGAATATGATTTTAAAATCTTTTTGTTCAGATTGATGCCTTTATGATGTGTTCAGATTCTTTCTAGTCGGGGAAAAAAATTACATCAATTTATTTTTTAAAAAAAAAAAACAAAGAGAGAAAATTCCACATCTCTGATTCTTTGCTATTTATTTGTTAAATTCTCTTTTTAACTTTTACTTTCTTTCTCTTTTATTTCTTTGTCAGTTAAGCAACTCATTAAATTCGTCAATTTACTCTTTTGAATGATATACTTTGCTTCTTTATTTATTTAGGATAAAACAATAGTAACACTTTATTTATAACAAATGCTCCGCAAAAAAAAAAAATAGAAAAAAAAAACTAAAGGCTTGTTTGACAATTTTTTTTTAAAATGTAAAACAAACTGTAGAAATTTTCTCAAATAACATCTTTAAAAAATTCTCCCCAATTTAATACAATATAAAATTTGCAAACAAGCCCTTAATTAGTACCAATATGTAATTAGTACCAATATGGCATAGGTTTATATGAAAAGAAAATGTAGAATTTATTACTAATCTTTTTAGATTTCCGTATGCAGAGAACTTGTATACTGATATTAATGCATTAATCTTTTCTTTATTACCTAATTCAGTAATTCTTTCCATAATGAGAAATAATTTCATTGGAGAAGGAAATTGAAGTATTAATTAATTTTTGTTTTTGAAAAAAAAAAGGACGAAGAATCAAGTAATTGGCCATCTGTTTTGGAGCTTCCCTTAAAATACTCCAACCCCGTTATCACTTTTTCTCTTGATATATTATTATTATTATTATTATTATTATTTTGGTTTAACTTTTTGTCGCAATAAAAGTCTGACTTGTTGTTATACTTGTTTGATGTTTCTATTCAGATTTTTGTGTAATTTTATTTGCGATCGGCAAAGTAATTCAATAACTGCTTGCATCATATTTGGGATAACGCTTAACTCCTTTCTCTCTTTTGTCAACTACTGCCTACTTTAAATTCTACACCACCACAACAACAAAATCTCACCGGTTACTTGATTTGATTTGTAATAAAATATCTCCTTTCATCGTTGTAATTCCTTTTTTCACCAACATTTTAGCTCATGCAATTCACAAAAAAGTTGTAATTAGTAACTATGTAAAGTAATGTTGCATCCCAATTCACAAAAAAGTTGTAAGTAATAACTATGTAAAGTAATGTTGCATCCCGATTCCCATAGTAAATTAGTAACTGTGAAGAGTAACTTCGGCTATTTGCTGTCCAAAAAAACTAAACGTCACTCGTATATATAGTGGCGAAGCCGGAATTGATTTTGAGTGAGGGCATACATACTAAGAAAAAAAAAACTTGAATTAATTTCCCCCCTAATGAGATTAATTGTGTTCTTAAAATTTTTTCACTCCAAGATACTAAAATAACTGTAGTTATTTAATAGTTAATTAGATTTTTAAGTAAAATAATAAAAGTATAATTTAAATTTTAATTATCAAGTGGGGCCTTAACTTGAATTTTCTGAAAGAAAATTGCATGCAAAACTTAAAAATTTAGAAGTTGAGAGGGGGAAAATATGGCAATTAATTAAAATTTTAATTTTCTAGCGGGGGCATATTTTGAATTCTCTTAAAATTTATATATAGAATTAAAATATTGAGAAATTGAGAGGGATCAATTGCCCTACTCGCCCCATCCTCCTTTGCCATATATATATATATAAATGCGTTTTTGATATTTCAGAATTTAATAATGACATTGATATTGGAGGTAAATATGATTACAATTAATTAAATTAAGTTTGTAATCGTAACTTACAAGTGTTCTTTACTGGCATCATGGATCAATTCAACTGGACGTCCAGTTGGATTAGAACCGTTTAATTTGATCACGGATGATTGCAGGTCCTTGTTTCTAGTTGTAACGTTTAAAAACTTGTCTTGTTTAATTATGTAATAAGGGAGATTAAACAATATACTATACATAGTTGCTGATTCTTATGTGAGTTTGACTCCAGTACCTACTCCCTTTGTTAGCTTCGCTATAGTGATAATCTCCTCTCGTAATGTAGGAAGCAAGGCTGTATATTTATATTTCTATAGTCCAAAAACTTTAATTTGAATATTCTTTGTTGGAAACCGATCAAAGGAAATCCTTCCGAGTTAAACATGAAATTATAAGACGAGTAGCAAAGCCCCCTTGGAAAAAGAAAATAATAATAATAATAATAACAACAAAGGATGGAATCTTAAATTGTGTTCGTTAGTTTTATTTCTTTGGGATTCTCTTATTGAAAAATGGCAAGTAATATCCAAGAACATAAACACTCGTTTTCAAAATAATATTTTTAGAAATACTTATTATTTATTTTTATTTCATAAATACTTATTTTTGAAGAAATATATACTATCACTATTTATACATAAAATGTAAATCACGTATACCACAGTATATATTTAATATAAAAAATATATACCGTAGTCTATATTTCATGTGTAAAATAGTAATGGTCCATATTTTATAAATAAAAAGTACACTGAAAATTAGCACAAATTTTAAAATATATAATCAAATTTATAATAAAAAATGTAAATCATGGTAAACATTTATATTGTAAATATACACCGTTCATATTTTACACATAAACTGTGTATCTTATAAATAAAATTTATATTATAAATGTGGACCGCTCATATTTTATATATAAAATATAGATCATAAAAACATATATTTTTGAATTAAAAATTAAAAATAAATATTTAGAAAAATAAGTTTTAAAAATCGGCACTAAGCATAAATTTCTCATTTACTTATAATAACAACTCCACTACCTATATATGTTTTACTAATACGTAGTTTTATTTTTTGTGATAATTAAGAGTGGAGATTGAACTTATGATACTTCAATATTAGAGATGAGTGTGGTTGCTATAAGAGATATATAGATTCTACTGATGTAACAGTCAAAATTATTTTTTAGATTTCTTCAAATTTAGTTTTCAAATTTGACTCTTATACGCGTTGACAATAACGTCAATTAGGTTTTTATTTTCCCCCATTCTTTGAAGGAAAATTTAGTCTCTAAACTCGGTTTCAGTAGCATATGAAAATTATGAACGAGATCCTTTGGTTATATTATTTTACTAGAGTACTACAACAAATATCAACGTGTAACTAATTAAATAAATAGTTTATAGATGTCATTTTAAAAAAAAATCAAAAGCAATTATTTCGAAAAACAAGAACTCCAATATGGAACTACATAGGATTTGAGACTAAGTTGTACTGTATGCCACCGACTAGCTAGTCACTTTATCGATGACTGTTTTCTCCGATAATTTTCACATAAATTCATAAATGTGGACCCAATATTCTTGTTTCTACGTTATGCTCTTCTACTTCATAAATAGACTACTTAATAGGGTATGACTTTAGTGCATTCAACTAACTAGAAATAAAACTTTTATAATTTTCTAAGGCCACCAAACTCAAAATTGAAGAATTTTTAATTTAAAAGTAAAATCAAGTAGAAAAATTAGAAAACTCCCCAAAAAATTCTGGGGAAAAAAATTAAATTGCTCAAGTACTTGAACATGAGCTACATTACAATTAACAAACATATTGTATTTGTTATTTAAAAAATATATTTTATTATATTTTTTTCACCTATCTATAGAAATGAGCACCAATCCAGTAGATATTTTTAAATTTATTTTACTTAATAAAAATTCATCATGCATATTTTTTTATAATAAAAAATAAAAATAAAATTATATATAAAAAAAGAAACAAATATTAAATAATATATTTTTATTTTTTTTAATTATTCTAATTATAGTATTCATTAAAGTGGGGAGTAACCCAATGAAATCACATATATGTATTGTACTCAATTATGTATAACATGAAAAATAACAAGTATTTTACTTGAATTTTGAAATTCTCATGAAAATAAAAAATAAAAAATATATATATATATACACACATATAATTTATATCTAATTACATGGGATTTCCGTGGCTATGCCTTGAATGCTCTACCGCCGACAGTCTCTAGGGGCATGCATGAGAAATTTTCAACAAAGAGGTTCTTTTTTTGAACAGGAAAAATGGAAAAAGGTTAGCCAGCGAGGTGTAGTGGCGCGCTTAAATTCGTTTCTTGTTACCTAAAATAGAAAGGCCTGTCCGGCTTGGGGAGTACCGACTACTTTCCTCTTCTCTATCGTTTCTTTTTTTTTTAAAATAAAAATAAAAATAAAAATACGGATTATGTTATTTTAAGAGTGCCTTTAACCAAAAGGAAATAGTGCCTTTAATTACTCATGAGTTGGCTCCAGAAGGAATGAGTGCACAAACTTTTAACAAGCTTGGATCAAATTTATTTATTTATTTGGTTTTTTAATGAGGGAAGCTTTGGTCAGACAGTAAAAAAATATATATATGTTTAACCTAGTTTGGGTAGTTGTTTCAATGTCAAATGCATATTGGGAGAAGCAATTATCCCCAATCAATTAGAAATTGGTCAGTATTATAAAGTCTTATTTATAAAAATATTTTACCAACTATTCACTTCACTTAAAATACATTGTTTTTATTAGTTTAATTACCCTATTTATTACCATGGTTCTCACTCTTTCTATTCCCTCTGGCTAATAATGTTATCATATATGTCAGCCGACAACATTAGCTAATTACTCAAAAAATAATTTCTCAAAATACATCTTTAATGAGCATTTACATAAATAATTAACATAACTACCAGGTACATATAATATATAATTCATCTTTACATGGGGTTTAAATTATTTCACCACCTGAGTATGTAACTGTTTTTTTTTTTTTAAAATGTGAAATAACAAATAGGAAACTCGAAAAGAAAGCACATGATAGAATGTGCATTCCCACGTTCCCATAAGAGTTCCGGTGGACTTTACTACAAAATTAAATGAAACAAACACATTTGGCAACAAGACAACGGCCTAAAATTGTGTTTTAACATTTTTTTAATAAGGAAATATTTAATTTTTAATATCTCTTTTTAGATCATGAAAATTAATATAAGTAATCAAATTTCAAGTTGAGCACGTTAATTAAAAATGAACTTGATGACACAATCATGTTCAAATAAAAATTTAAAATAAAAAACTAAATAAATAGTTTCAAATGTTAGATAACTTCTTCAGTTTATTTGTTGGATATAAATTAAGAAACTAAAAGTGAATAATGTGATATGAATTAGAGTATGGAATCCTACTATCTTTTACCATTATTTATTGGTGTCGGAGCTAGGAGCACAAAAGTAGAAAGGTCAGACAAAACTTCTGTCTTCTTTTGTCAATTAGAAATTGATATAATATATTCTTAATAAGAAAACTATTATTGTTATGCTAGTGTTGTTATCTGTGACCTTCGTTTGTCAACAGTCAACACCGCCAGTTTAAATATTTCCTTTGATTGCGGGCCTTCATTATTGAATTTCATTCAAAATTAATGATAGCAAATGGAAACGGTGACTGCTTGCAAGTTAATAAGTATTAACAATAACATTTTGTGCATTGGTCAGAAAAAAAAAACGTTTTGTGCAGTTATTTTCTTTTTCCTTTTTATGGAATACATCATTTAATTGTTTACGTAACCAAAAAATATAATACTTTAACACTTTTTTTTTTTCCTGGAATCAATGTTATTAATTTTCTCTTAACATTTTTTTTCTTCCAATATTGATTTCGGATATGTTTTCAACACAAGAATTTAACAATGAGAATTTTTTTTTTTCCAGTTTAGATATCTTTGTGCCTCAAAATTTATTATATACGAACACCTAGTGTGAAAATTTTGTGCCAAAAGTTTATACTCATAAGCTAGCATTGCTATTTTTTTTTTTTCTCTTTACTAAATTGTGTTAATTATTTCCTTTGATGCAGACTTATGTTAGTTTCTGGCTGGTGCCACATGAATTGTAACTTGCCGCTGGCCAGGTATATAGCTAGAGGAGAATCTATATGCTTAGCTTAAGCAACATATTTTCTCATTTATAACTTGAACGAGGTGAATTTATATATAGAACCTAATGAGTGAGTAAGAAAAGAAAAACACTAAATTATAAATAATGACCAATTAGTCAATTAAATAGTTCACATGAGTGAAGTTATTGTCTATAGATAATTTATCAAAACATTTATTGTCCCTCATACAACAGATCATGTTGTCTCTTAAAAGCATATAATTAGATAATGAAGCACTATCATTTGTTCGTACAAATGGAATAGCCAATGAAAACTCTAGCATAGGAATAAAACTGAGAACAGGCTCTGCCCACAACCTTTGGACTACCAAAAGTTTCCGTGCCAAACCCATTACCTGTGAAGACCTTTGGGATTTTTAGTCTAAAATATGAATAATTAATGGTCATCACATGGCAAGTTTAAAAGTCAAAACCGTTTTGATTGATAATTTTTTAAGGAATCATATGCTTTTTTCTCACTACTACATCCCCAAATAGAGTTAATTTGTTGACACTTGAAGTGTTTCTAAAGCGTTTGGGTCATTTCCAATAACTTTTTGTTTTGGATATTTTTGTTAGAATAATAAGAAAGAAAGCTTAAACGTTAAATCATACATGATCCTTACACATATAATTGGTTGGATTTTTTTTTCTTAATTTCCTTCTCTAATTTTTAGTATTTATTATTTATGATAAACAAATAGGAAATTTTAAGTAAAATGATAAGTTTAATGTTTTTTTTCTTTAAATAATGCTATAGATCCCATTTATTACTCAATTAATTCAATTTTTTTAATATCATATGTCATGTGAATTATCGTCATTTAATTAGTAAATATTATTCAACTTATTTGTAATAATTTATAATTTAGCAATTGAATATGACCCAACACCATTCTTTGTTTTTTAAGGGCAAATTGAAGAATTCCTTTGTTGCAATACCTAAAATCTAGTCAAAGATCTCCATGTGATATTTTATTTTGAAGTGTTTTCTGGTGATATTGTGTTATTCCTTTGAACAAAATAAAAGACCAATATTATTTTTCCTATTTTCGTAGCCTTTAATTGTTATAATTACTAATTTTCTGTTACATTAAGACCTAATATGTTCTCTCTTTTTTTCCCCCCTTTGTGAAGGGATTCTTAGGAAAAACTAGGGTTAATTGCACGAATGGTCCTTAAACTATCTAATTTGTCACAATTTAGTCCTCAAAGTTCTAATTGTAGTAAGTAAATTCTTGAATTTTCTAATTTAAAGTAATTTAGTTTTTGGACTATCGAAATTGCAACTCGTTATTAAATTTTTAACGAAAAATCTATAGTAATATTTGAAGGATAATTTGAGAGTTTGAAACAAAAAAATGAACAATAAGAGAAATTTTTCTCTAAATTTGTTCAAGAATCCTAAAAAAAATGCAAATAATACATTTTTTCTTCTCTTTAAATCCTTTTGTTCAGTTTATTTTTTTTTAAAATATATTTTCAGATGTTACTACATGTCTTTTACATATGTTTTTTTATCAAAATTAACAGAAAGTTGTGATTTGGACAATCTAAAAGGGCTAAATTGCTTGAAATTAAAAAATTCATAGGCATAATTGCCATAACTATAACTTTGCATACCAAATTGCCCTAAATTGGACTGTTGAGGACATTTGTGCCATAAATCCGAAAAATTATTAAAACCCTATTTCATATTATGAGTCTAATTGTAACATCCACTTAAGCCTTCTTTCTAATAATAACCTTCTTCTACTCTACCAAACTAATTGTTTTTATTTGCAAGTTTCAAGACAAGGTAGAAACAGATGCTCCGTGTTATCTAATTATTATTATTAATGAAAACCATTTGACACGGACCATGAATGCATTTATTTACTTGCTCATTCTTCAAGGATGCATTTTCAAAAAGACAAAAGTACATATACATATAATAAGTGAATTCCACTATATCTATTCTAATTCCAATTCATATATAAAAACTCATTTACTAAATCTAATAGAAAATATACTTATGGAATCATTTTTTTTTTTAGATTATGGAACAGAATAAAGACAATTTCAACCTTTCTCTTCTCCTTTTATGTTTCGTTTTCTTTTTTATTTCAATTTTGTATAATTTATTAAGTACGATTTTCTTTAATTTACTTACCATTAACTTTTCTTAATTTCAAAATTTTCGCTACCAATAATATTAAATTAGATATCAAATTCTCTTAAATATGTTATCGATATTATTAATTTAATTATTTTAATACGAATTAAATGTTCTATTTTTTTTTTTCAAGAAATTTAACTACTAACAATTTTTTGGGCGTTTATTTAGAAGGTGCAGTTTTTACTCTTTTTTTTTTTAAATATATTAAAAAGTTAGTTAACTTTAATATGTATCAAAATTTACTATAGAATTTTATTAATCATCTAAAGAAGAATCGGAAGCAATGAAACTTAGAATGGGAAAATAGAATAAGAATTAGTATTCATTGGCATTGATTATTCTGATTTGGAAACTAAACCCTTATAAAATAGGCCAAATCAAAAGGATCATAGATCTAAATTTATTATAACTATTTTCACACTAAACGAGAATCATTAAAATAAAATAAAAGGAAAAAGAAAAAGAAAATTCTACCAGACAAAATCTCCCCCCTCAATTGAGTAGTAATGCTGAGAGGTCGGAATTATAGACAAGAAGGGAAGCTTTCCGAGAAAGAAAGTGAGTAGAATTTTTGGTACTTATAATTTATGGTTTCTTGAAAAAGTTGTTATGTTCTCTATCATCCTTGCTTTTATCCTTATTCGCTTTTCTAATTGGCTATTGCATCTGAAATTTTTAGGTAAGAAATGCTGTACTTTGGTATCTATGACTTAGAGAGTACTTATTGTAGTCTAAAAAAAATTATACCCGTTTAGACAAAGCTTAAATTATAAAAAACTTTCAAATATCGATCGTCGGAGATCTTCCATAATTGAAATACAGTATTATTTATTCTGCAGTAAAAAAAAAAAATCAAATTATAAGGATAAAAATGTATTTAAACCTTTTAAAATGCACATGTACTTTGAAAGCAGCTACAGTTAGGGGCATTATTAATTTTGCTCTTTTTGGAATCTTGCGTGAAAAATATGTCTGCTTAATCCATTTGCAAAACAACTCCCTTCTTTTAATAAATAATTAAAAACTCAAAAACTACCATTTTTTTTTTCCTACATCCTACATTTTGAGTCCTTTGAAACATTGTTCTTGAACGTTATATTCGTAGATGAAGTTGCTCTTATATTTTGCTTTCTAAATGCTGAAATATGTAATTATTTTACGTCAATTGATTAGGCTTTATCTTAGTAAAAAATCAGTGCAAAATTTGAGGTTGAAGATGATGGTTGAGCATGGTTGAACTCATTTGACCATGGTCGAGCCTAATATTTGTAAGTGCATTATGGCTGGATGTGTTCAATAAAGGGATTGAACGTAGGTTCCAGCATGGTCCAACACATGGTCAAAAATTTAAAGGAGAATGTCAGAGTTGTTATCGAATTATACAGGGATCGTCGGATTCTTAATATGGATCAAATAGAGTTAGTGTACGTAAAAATGCATATGGTTAGGAATCATACAACATCTCATTAGAGTAATCTTACAAATATGACGTGACAAAAAAGCTTTTCTTGATAAATTATTGAAAGAGGCCCTTTTATGACCAAAAGGGTATAGTTGTCTTGGAAGTAAAATTCCTCAAGTAAAATTATCTCAACTTTTTTCTGGGCCTCAACTTACAAGGTAATTCACCTATTAAATAAAAATAACAAGGTGCACATTTGGAGGAGAAAAAAAAGTTACTCGAGGTGGACCTAAGCTTTAATATGCAAACACGGAAAAGCTTCCTGACAAAAAAAAGGCGGGACTATATATACTTTAAATGGATGAATACATGATGTTCAAGAGAGTATTTAATTATCAATTTAGTATAGTATTTTTTTTTTTCCTTTAGAGAAAGTAATTATTGATAATATTTTGCCTAGCTTACATGGCAGTTCGTTTACTAAATTGTAGGAATCACATGCTACCAGAACGGTTGATCGAAGGAAGGGGGGGAAAACGAAAAGAAGAACATAAAAACTTGGCAAAATTATTAACCCAGAGTGGTAACTTAAAATTAAACCAACTAAGCAAAAAATAATGTTTCCTACCAAATAAGAAGTGCTTAATGATGTTGACATTAGAGTGACAATTCATTGATAAGCAATAATATCATGTATACTTTAAGTAAAGCTTCAACTTTATAGGATGATGATTGTTACCCAAAGCCAAATTGCCAAGTTTATGCAACTGGGCAGACGATACACCTAAATTCTGTGAAGTGAAGTATAAATTGATAAATATTTCAATTTTTATAAAAAAAAGTAATATTATGGACACCTACAAGTGCTCCATAGTATTACTCTTACAAAAATTATGTATAATGATTGAGAAACTAAAAAATTACACCAAAATATTACATTAATAATATGAGATTTACTTTAATTATTACTTTAAGAAGTAGGACCATAACATTTAAAATCCACCATCATGTGGTGCGATTTTTCCATGTAAGATTTTGATGTTCATACTTCCTAACATTACTAAAAAATTATTAATAATTAGTTACGATACAATTACTAACTAAACATAAAAGGTTTCAAAAAACAAAAGCATTAAAATCACAAAAAAGAAGAAAAAAAAAATCTAAAATTGTATTAGTTGCTAGTTGCGACTAAAGGTCTATGCTTAAAAAGAACGTTCTTCCCACTAATTGATTGAAAAAAGAAATTATTGTGATTTATCTTTTTTTTAAAAAAAATAAAATTAAGCTTAATTAATAACTACTTCCTATTGTAAATAAAGAAAAATAACTCATGCAATCTAGGAATTAAACTCTCGACCTAATGCTCAATCTCAACCTCACCCACTCACCCATAGCTAACTCTAATGAACTTTATTGTGAGTTGTCCTTATTTACTGTCTTTCTTCATTTTTTTTTAAGTTAATGGCGATATAGTCTACATCTTCCATTTTTTTCTTCTTTCTTTCCTTTTGTTTTTAAGAAAAATGAATCTCTAATTTGTTTTATTTTATTTTAAGAAATAGTACTACTCTCTATTATTACTCTTTTAATCTTTGAAGTCAATTTAATTTGTGAAAATTAAGTCATGTATGGCTTTTTTAGAAAAAAAAAATTAGAAATATATCGTGAGCTCGATTTTTTCTAGATCCGGTACCATATTTTTAAGAAAAATATAACTTTTAAATTTTTATTTAGAAAAATACCATTTTCTAAAATAGTAACTATTAACCGATTTTCGAGTATTAATAACTAGTAATCAATGATATTTATAATTGGTCTATAACCGAGAATTGGTAATCGATAACCAATTTCCAGATACTAGTAACTATTTTTAAAATGATATTTTTCTGAAAACTTTTTTAAAAATGATATTTTTCAAGAAAAACGGTACAATAATTGGAAAAATATCTGACCCACCATATTTTAGTAATTTTTTTATTTTTGTAAGTAGAAGTATTAGAAACCCATTTAATTTTTGTTTGTATTCGGCAGGTTTATTAGTGCCAAAACAAAATAATGGACCAACTAATTTTTATTTCTTAGTGGCACCAGCCCTAACACCATGTTTGGTAGGAGAAAAAAAGAGTACGAAAGATGGATGGAGATGTTAGGAAGATGAATAAAATAATGGAAGATGTATGGTGCGATAATTCCTTAAGTTGTTTGGTATGAAGTATCTGGAGTAAGAATGATGAAGAGTATTTCTATATAAAATTACTATATTGATAATTTCATTATTTTTTAATAACTTTTTAAAAGGGTAAATTTGTTATTACACATTTTTCCCTATCTTTTTCCACTCTTCCTTCCAATCCATACAAGGGATTTATTTTGGTGGGCCTAGAGAAAAACCTAGTGTTGGGAATATGTGCTCTATAATGTATATTCTGTGTTATGATAAATATTTTCTAGAATTAATAAAATTTGTTAGATATTTTTATTTTATTTTTTGCATAAGTATGATTGAATAAAAATTCATTTAGTTACATAATATATATCTTTGTGATCAAGAGATAGATTCATATAAGACATTGATACAAGTTATTTCACAGTTAACAAAATAAAATTGGGCTCTTTATTTGAACTATGGTAAATTTATTGTATAATTCCTCTTACTTACATATGGATTTACTAGTGTAGTTAGACTATATAAAATGGATCAATTATGAAACTAAATAGATATAAAATAAATGTCAAATCTATTAAATTTTTTTTAGTATTAATAATACTTTATTCTCAATCATAAGGCAGTTATAAGTTTATATATTTGTTTATACTGTAACATTTGAGTTATTAAAGGTACAATTTTAATTGAAGGGTTAATATTCCTAGTAATTTAGTAGAAGGTATATATGGATAATGATACTTGTAGATTGACAATATAGAATTTGTACATTATACATATCCCTTGACGGGTTTTCGATTCTTGATCATAGAATTCTCTAGATAGAGTATGTCAACGTATCTAATTAATATGTTAAAAATGACTAGTAGAGAAAAATGGTAACAATCAAAAAAATAAAAAATATAATTAAATTATTAGACAATTGAGATGCCAATTTAATTATAATATGGTATAAAGAGTTTGCAATGATTAAAGAGTTTCTACTAAGGAGTCAAAGAGGAACCAGGAGATAAACCCTCTAGATTACGTAGTAAATGATAAGGAAAATTATAAGCAATTCATGTTAGTTACAAACATTATTTTTGGTGGACTCTAAGGATTCATAGATTCTACTTTCCAGTCTCACTAATTATGTTCACAATTTGGATTCCAAGAGGCAAAAAGGCTAAGTGAGGTTGAACTTGGACAATGAGTATTAGTTTCCATTATTATAGTATAAAACATACATTTAATTCTTACTAAATAATACTGAAATTAAGCCTAACTATAACAGAGTGAAATTATCTATCAATGAAACTTACCTATGGCACTTGTGTTTAGGATATATTAACCTAAACAAGATTAAGAGATAATAAGTAACAAACATCTAAGTTAATTAAAAGTCTAAAACTTAGTGACTTATGAATCATCCTGGGAAGGTAAAATGTTCAAGAGGCCATTCTCGGTCAAAAAGAGAGAGATAAGAAATGTTTAGGACTTGTACATTATCCTGTATCCCATTTTATATTCAAGGAATAGGATGATATGAGTACATTATATTCATCAATAACTACTCAAGATTTAATATTATTTATCTCATGCATACTAAGTCTTAATGTAACAACCCCCGCTTCAAGCTTCTGTTAGGCCCTTTCACCTATAGATTTATGGCTCTTATATACTACATTGTCATTACTTATCTAAACTATTCTCTTTGAGCCCCGTAACCCTCAAAAATTTCTTCGCATCTCTAGGAATTCGAACTTTATTAGAACTCTACTTGTTCCAATAGAACAATTGGTACCAGGGTTAATAGAGCTCTAAGGTTTGAATATGTGGGAGATTGTTGGATTTGTTCCCTACAAGCATTAGTTTTATATAATAAAATTAAAGTTCAATAAAAATATTTTTGTTGCAGATAATTCATGTAATATTCATAATATAAATCATTTATATAAAAAATAAAACATCCGAAGAATCCTAGACTAAAAGTTGATAAAGAAATTATTCACTTAAGGATATTATGTGTAATAGATATATTTCTTTATCTAGTATAAATTAGGTAATTTTCCAGAAGATGAAACCTAGCCACTTTATCTAGGTAGGGTTATAGTCTCTTTCCATTTCAATTGAGAATGATGAGTCCAAAATCACTAAAGTTTTAACATTAAACAGCAACTTCGAAATAGATGTAGGCAGATCTGCGAAAATTTTAGGTCTTAATTGAGTTTTTTCTCTTCTTGTAACCTAATATATTCACTTCTATATTAGCTGCCATTAACATATGGCCTATAAGATAACATGGTTATGTACGGTTATATCGGCATATTCAAAATAGCGAGTTAAAGATGTATTATATTCACCGCCACTAAGATATTGCCCACTCAGTTCGTCTTGTTCTTCCTTTGAATTTTTTAAAGTTAGGTAGAAGAGGGGTTAGAAAAATGAAAGAGGACAAATGAAGGAAAATGAGTAACGGGTATAAGCAGAAAAAAACATGAGATAGTGGGAGGTGGGAAGAGAACGTAGGAAATTAGATTAAGGGATAAGAAAAAGAGGAGTGTAGAGAGTGGTATTTGAATTCTGGATATTTATGGGTGTGGTTTCATAAATAATAGAGTGAGAAGAATAGACATGGGGGGTTGCAATAGATCCGCCACCCGTATTTTGTTTTGTTCTCTACTTTTACATTGACAATCAAACTTAATTTCACTCTTTTCAACCAAAATTTCACCAGGCCCAATTTTGAAATAATTTTTTTTTCATTTTTTTTAAAATAGAAAAATAAAAGTATTTTTTCTTAATTTATTTTTAATTTTTGAAAACATAATATTTGGTAAGTATCCTTTTATTTGTGTTTTTTAAAATAAAAATAAAGCCTTTTTTGATAACTCTTATTTTTTTGCTTTTAAAAGTAAATTAAGAAATTAATATATTATAAGTCGCAATTACAAAGATGTTATTGATATTTCAAAAATATCATCAATACATAAAGAAAGTATACAGAGAGAGTATGTGAAATTGAGATGAGAGAAAGTGGAGAGAAAGAGAGAAGAGAGAAAGTAAGTGTGAGGGGAGTGAAAATATTAAGAGAATAAAGTTCAAAATCTTCAGATAGTGCAAGAAGAGATAAATTATCCAAGAGGAAAGTCAGAACACACGTGTGAGAAGAGATAAAGTGTAAAGAGTGTGTAACAAGAAAGAAAGTATAAAAATAGAGTGTCTGTGACGAGAGAGAAATGAAGTGAGTGTGATAGGAGAGATAAAGTGAAGTGATAAAGAGTGTGAGAAACATTTTTTACCAAATATATTTGTGGACAATATTTCTACTTTGTTGATTATTTTTTTAAAAAAAAGTTTAATTAATTTTTTATCCGACGAGGCCTTACAATTGATTCTATAAAACCGCTTCCAATTCCCCTATCAAAATATCTATACAGGGTTCCAAAATCAATAAGCTTCCATGCGTCTTTCTAATTTATGGAATTTTTTACTGGAACCCTAGTCTTCCAAAGGCCTCCTGTAATTGACAGTATAGTGTCCAAAACTCGTACTATTTTCAGAACTCGATGTTATTTTAATACGCAAATTTGGTATGGATAAGTACTCAAAATCGACACATTGTACTATACCCCTCTAATATTACAAAAATATTGCGTACACCAATAAAATTATACATGAGGTGTACTGCTATATATCTAGTTGTCTAAATCATGCTTCCTACTGATTAAGTAAAAGAGACCAAATTCGAAGATTTCAATACACATGCAAGTCAATAGCTAATTAATGCAAAATTAAAATATCAACCACCGACATATATGTCAACACAACAGGATCTGACTTTATTTCTTTCCATCCATTGACACTTTTTTCAGGGATATTCTTTGCTTAGTTTAGTTATCTGTATATAATCCTTTTCGCGTTTTAAAGACATATGAGATAGCTCAAAGAAAAGGTCGATAGTGATTGTGCACTTTCAGCTGACTGGAATAATGTTATGGTTGGATCGGTTTCTCACCGGTCGTCCACGTGTCTCTGAACCGCTGATGCTGTACCCTCCAACTGTCTACGTATCCTTGCTATTCCAAAGTGTTCTGAACTTCAGACAGGATCGGTGATGCGGGATTGGCCACCTGCAAAGACTCTCCGATACTTAAGTCAGTGGTCTTTCTTTTATTCAAGGTAGCAAGGATTTAGTTTTAGAAGACTATATCTTTGTTTCTTGCTCGTAAGCTTTTTAAATATATCTTTTTGTATGCGTACATGCCCCTCTCGGGAACGCATGGCTCATATATATGTAGTCCTGAGATTGTGAACCATCCGGGTCTCAATCTCAGGACTGAGTACCTTTTTCCTCAAAGTTTTTCCCAGAGGTCACGGGCCGAGATTACTGTGATCTCCTCTGTATCGTTATAGCCTGGTTTCCGCCGCCTCCTAGCTTGAATCTGTCAGGGGTGAGATTTTGACAAACCGCCAATCTGTCAGAACGGCTTGCTTCCTGCGCACACCTACCTAAGATCACATTAAATACTTTGTCTGGGTCTGGAGTTGTGAGTTTCCATCGCATTTTGGTGGAAGACCCTTGGGGCTTCCGACTCCCCAGCTGTCGAGGTAAGGGTCGGACTGGGCCGAGTCTGTCCAGGGTCTGTGATGGGCTCGGCCCTAACCTTGGACGGCCCAACGGCCGATTGTGATATCACGTGTGACCCGCGTAGCCTTTAGCTAATCACTCTCGACACCTATCGGACGGTGGGCCCCGTTTGTGACCTGTTCTGCCGCTTAATCGTCCACGTGGTGTATGATTTGGGAACGAGTCCCATAACTGCCCCTATTTCCCTACTTGATAGATTCGTATCCGTCAAGTGGGGAAATCGTTTATCCGCTCCTCCAATCTGGGGGATGCACGTGGCTCCCCCCTGCCGACGTGGAGGCACGCCATCCTATGTTACGAAATCTATTTGAATTTCGAAATTTCGACTGTTCGGTCTCCTTAGCTCTCCCCTTTTCCAGAAGAACTCTTCGGCTCCCCTTCTATAAAAGCCGCAATTATGCTCATTTGCCTTTTTACTAAAATCTTCACTTATTTTAGCCTTATAAAATCCTAGGGTTTCCGATTTCTTCCCTTCTAGAGACTTTTTTTCTTTCAATCGTATCTAGAACAATGGCTTCAGGTCAAAACCAGGAATTGCGCCCCGTCGTGGATTCAGAGTTGGATTCACTAAGGAGACAACTCTGCCTCCCTGGTGGAGTGACGCTACAAAGGGTCGAGGGCCCTGTGGATTGATATCTTCGTCCGTGTTCCCCCGAAGGCTCTATCATCTTGGGCAGAAAATATCTGGACTGGCTGCGATTCCCCTTTCCTCCTCTGGTCCACCAATTTTTCGCTTTAACGGGGATCCACCTGATGCAATTGAACGCAAACGGGGTCATGATTCTGATGGGGTTTTCTGCCCTGTCAGTACTCTATAATTTGCATATTGACCTGGAGGTGATCTTTTATGCTTACAAGCTCACCCTCATCCCCAAGAAGAGTTTCTACCCCACCTTTTACCTCCAACCGCTGCCGGGACGTCATATCTTCTGGGGCTTACCGAGGTCAGATAAGCAATGGGACTCCCATGCTAAGCTATACGCCGTTTGAGGGGAGTGGTGCTCCCCTTGGGTGAATGGCGAGTACTTCCAAATTCCCTCAGTTTTCCTGCAGAGTAAGTGCTAGGTCGTAATTTTCGGGTCTGTGCCCTCCCCGTATGTTATTGCTCATGTTATTTTGTCTTGTGCAGCCTCGGCAGAAGAGAACAGGTTTGAGCCGCATTTGTCGGCGGGGCGGCTCAAAGGCCTGGAGGGGATCATCATCTTCGGATCTCCCGGGGACTGCAGGCATATCCAAGCCGTCCTCAACCCCCTGATAATGAACATGATGCCCAGGATGGTTTCATACCTTCCATTCCCTCTGGATACCTGGGTCATCACAAAGCACATGTGGAGCCAACTTGACGCCTCCGCCCTGAATCGATTCCGCCGGGATGAGCATGACCGAATCGCCATGGTGGGTCGGCAGGTTACGGCTTCAAGCCAATTGGCGGGTACCAACAAACTGGTGGCGCCATCTAGCCACGAGCTCGAGGAGACTGTGAGGCTTATGGCCGAGGCGTGCGTTAGGCTCCGCAAGGAGGAAGCCGCCGCCCCCAAGAGTGCTAAGGGTGAGTTCATTTTCGCATCCTTGAGCTTCATGGGTCGGATTGTGGCCGTGATCTAAACATGTTACTTGTTCTTTGCAGGTTCTGAGACAGGCCCATCAGCTGACCCCTCTCCCGTCAAGGGGGGAGCCGCGAGACATAAGGCTCGCGCCAAGGCACCCACTGGCCGGCATCTCGTGGTACTCTCAGGAGATGAAGTGCCTGCGGTCCCCCGCTCCGATGCAGGCGGACCTCTATTCGGGGGAACATCTGCCACATGGACTGTACATGGGGAGGAGATGCCGCTGAGTCTGGCTGAGGGGTCTGCTGCAGCAATCTCATCCACCTCTGATTCCGGTTCGAAATCGAGCGCTTTTGGCCTCGGCGTTGAGATCGCCGAGCTCAGTGGGGGGGACTCCAAGGTTGAAGTCTTGACTATCTTCCCCTCCTCTAGTCTCAATAAAGTGGCGATACGAGGTCGGCTCGTTTAACGAAGAAAAGGGCCGGGCAGAGAAGAGGGGCAGGGTTTCCCCCTCGTCTGACAGTGACGACGATGGGGCCACGCTGACCCTTCTAAGGAGAAGAAGGTCGGTGCACAGCGGCCCACCTAGAGGAGATGCACCACCTCCCTCCGTGGCCGATGGCGCTCCTGGTGGCGCCGGGCTTCCCTCCGTCCCTGCCGCCACTGCCTCGGGGGCATGCCCGGCTGGCGAAGAGGGTACCCTCACGGCTAGCAGGGCAGGGCCGTGTTCCCCAGGCGCGAGCAATGCCCAAAGAGAGGGTCCAGCCGTAGAGCCGGAGCTGGAGGCGCTCTCTTTGGAGAACGTCGAGTTGATCACCAAACGTACCTTCGCGCAGGTTTGGTCCATTCGGTTGCTTTTATATTTTTCAGTATCCTTGCTAAATGCTGACCCCCCCTTTTTTTTTGTTTAACTTGCAGCTGGCTGCCATCCAATCTTTCTACTCTTCTCGCATCAAGGATTTGACCGAGGAGCTGAGTTCCCGCTCTGCACTGGCCGAGCACAGCGAGGCCGCCCTCGCCGAATTGAGGTCTGACTTCGATTTATATCGGAGCCTCGAGGAGGCGAGGGTCAGCAATGCGGTGGCTCACGCTCTGAGTGTCGAAAGGATCAGGCACGAGGAGATGGCTGCGAGACTGGCTAAGGCAGAGGCCGACAAGCTTGCCCAATATGAGGCTGCCAGACTGGCTCAGAACGAGCTAAAGGTCAAGGAGCAAGAATTGCAGAGCGCGGGGGCAGAGATGGGGCTGACTTTCGTTGCTCGTGACAAGGCTGTTGACGATGCCAAAGAAGCGAGAAAAGCCGAGGCGAAAGCCAAGCTTGAGGCCCATTCTCTACAACGCAGACTTGACCGGTCCAACGAGGTAAATCGATCTCTCTTCTTGGATCACAAAAATCTGATGGGTGCTCATGTGGAGATGTCTTGCAAACACAGCGAGGATCTTACCGGCATTAACTTTTTTTTGGTCGACTTATCGCAGCGGCAAGCAGAGCTCAGGCTAGTGGCGCTGAAGGATAGGCTGGTGGATGCGGAGAAACTAAAAACGAGGTACCAGAGGCAGGTGGACGTCCTTTCTGCAGAAAGTTACAGGTCTGGCTGGGAGAATAGAGAGTTCGAAGGCCACGCTGAGATGGTAATGTCAGACCAATTTGACGATCAGAAAGGCGTCAAGAGAGACAACTATTCTGTCAAGCACTACATGCAATAGCTCGGGGATGAGATCAGTATCACGTATCCGGCTGACGTGCTGAAGATGCTTGCTGCGGAAAAGGACGGGCCCTCTACATCTGCTTCTGGTGCCCAAGAGCTTATCCCCATTTCTGGTCCGCCAGATCGAGCTTTGGAAGCCCCTGGCGCTCAGCCTGGTCTCGGGGTCTCAACTGGTGAAGGGTCTGGCGCGGTCATTGTATCCAGTGATGAATCCGATCCTGGCACACCACCCTCTACCGGGGCTGGTCCAAGTGCCGGGACTGGCCGCGCTCCCATGGACAGAGGTAACTAGGGTCCCTAACTTTGTACATTTGTAAAGCTGGCTCTCATTGTAACCCTCGAATAAATAATAAGAACAGTGCAATTCTTTTTAGTCTGTTTTCTTTCTCTTTGTTGACCGCGTCTGGGGTAAAGTTAAGCCTTGTTGTAGCCGTCTGTATAAATAACTGTGGATGACTCGTATGGACACAATTTCGGACTATTAGTGAGTCTTCCTTGGGACATGACTGCCAAGATTAGTTCACGGAGATAGGGGAGCAAGCTTTGACTCATCCAGTTTTACGGAGGTATAACTTCTGTTATAACTTGTTTTGGCAGAGTTCGATCCGCGCGTGTGGCTGGACTTCTCCGACCCCAAATGGGACCGTGCTCGGAACCAGCTCCAGGGATTGATCGACCATTGTTTGGACCCGTCGTTGCAAAGGAGAAGGCCTGGGCTCGGTTCTTATCGGGAATAGACAGGGCATTACCACTCCGATGTCTCCTTACGAGACCGTTCGCGACCTACCTCCTGTAAGTAGGGCTTATGAGCGTGCACCACTATTAACCGTGCACTTTGTATTTTTAGGACATAATAAACAGACTTTAATCTTAATTACTGTCTTCACATTTGGTCTGGTACTGGACTACTTCCAACAGGTAGACTCCAAATCCGCTCATATCCTGCCTATGCGCAAATAAATCATCCCTCGGGTATAGCCTACTTTCCTTTAGCTCTTCGTGTAGCTAAAATGTTCCTTAGGGAGGGTCCACTTCCAACGGGTGGATCCCGACTCTGCTTTCCTTTAGCTCTTCGTGTAGCTAAAATGTTCCTTAGGGGGTCTGCTGGTAAGCTTTTGGGCTGCGCACCCCTTTTCTCCTCGTACGTTTTCCCAGGTCATCGGCAAGTGTCTTGTTGCATGATGTGATTTCCATAGTACGATCGTTTGTGAGGTCTACTGGCAAGTTTTTGTTGCACAACTGTTTCCTCTTCGTACGTTTTCTCGGGTCATCGACGAGCGACGTGACTCCTATAGTACGAGCATTTTTGAGGTCTGCTAGCATTTTCTCGAGTCGTCGACGAGCGACATGACTCCCATAGTACGATCATTTTTGAGGTCTGCTAGTAAGTTTTTATTGCACAGCTGTTTCCTCTTCGTACATTTTCTCGGGTCGTCGACGAGCGACGTGACTCCCATAGTACGATCGTTTTTGAGGTCTGCTGGCAAGTTTTTGGTTGCACAGCAGTTTCCTCTTCGTACGCTTTCTCGGGTCATCGACAAGCGACGTGACTCCCATAGTATGAGCATTTTTTAGGTTTGCTGGCAAGTTCTTGTTGCACAGCAGTTTCCTCTTCGTACATCTTCTCGGGTCGTCAGCAAGCGACGTGATCCCATAGTACGATCGTTTTTGAGATCTGCTAGCAAGTTTTTGTTGCACAACAGTTTCCTCTTCGTACGTTTTCTCGGGTCATCAGCAAGCGACGTGACTCCCATAGTACGAGCATTTTTGAGGTCTGCTGGCAAGTTTTTATTGCACAATAGTTTCCTCTTCGTACGTTTTCTCGGGTCGTCAGCAAGTGACATGACTCCCATAGTACGAGCGTTTTTGAGGTCTGCTGGCAAGTTTTTTATTGCACAGCAGTTTCCTCTTCGTACATTTTCTTGGGTCATCAGCAAGCGACGTGATCCCATAGTACGATCGTTTTTGAGGTATGCTGGCAATTTTTTGTTGCATAGTAGTTTCCTCTTCGTAAGTTTTTTCGAGTCGTCGACGAGCGACGTGACTCCCATAGTACGAACATTTTTGAGGTCTGCTGGCAAGTTTTTGTTGCACAGCAGTTTTGCTCTTCGTATGTTTTCTCGGGTCGTCGATGAGCGATGTGACTCCCATAATACGATAATTTTTGAGGTCTGCTGGCAAGTTTTTGTTGCACAGCAGTTTCCTCTTCGTACATTTTTTCAGGTCGTCGACAAGCGATGTGATCCCATAGTACGATCGTTTATTGCGCGAGTAGTGTGTATAGTCTGCAACTGTGGCAGACCTTTTTCCGTGGCAACCCGGTATGATTTTTTGCCTGTACAAAATAAAACATTGGGCCTGCCACTGTGGGCAGACCCTTTCCCGTAGCAGCCTGGTATGATTTTTTGCTTGTGCAACTGAGGCGTGGGGTCTGCCACTGTGGGCTGATCCTTTTCCGTAGTAGCCTGGTATGCCCCTTTTGCTTGTGCAAATAAAACGTTGGGTCTGCCACTGTGGGCAGACCCTTTTCTGTGTGGCAGAAGACCTGACCCGTTTCGGAATTAAGACTTTTAATAATATAAGCGTTCACATGGGTCTCACGCGTGAATAGTGCGTGAGGTCTGCCACTGTGGGCAGTCCCATTTTCTATAGCAATCCAAAAGATGAATCCATGTAGCAAAAAGAGAACTTGACCTATTTTGGATTTAAGCTTCTCAATAATATAAGAATTCACATGGTCTTACATCATATGTATGTATCTTACACGTGATACTTTTTCAAGTGCTGAGCGTTCCACGTGTTCGGCAGGTTTTTCCCGGTCTTGAGCTCTTTCAGGATATATGCACCATTGTCGAGTGCTTTGATCACCTCATAGGATCTGATTCAATTGGAGTCCAGTTTCAAGGAATTCTCTGTTCTAACCTTTTTTGCATAGTAGGACCTAGCTTGCTGGTGGTATGAATCCAGGTGGACCAGGGCCATGTCTCTCGTTTCCTCCAGGAGGTCTGTGTTGCGGCTTAGATGGAGTTCGTTTAAGGGGGCATCTTTTACCACTTCGGAACGGAGGGTCGGGAGGCCGACCTCGATTGGGATCACAGCCTCTGATCCGTAGACTATGGCGAATGGCGTTCTTCCAGTCGACCTCCGCTCCGTAGTTCGATGAGCCTATACAACGGCCGGTAGCTCTTCTAATCACTTGCCTTTAGCCTCCTGTAGGTTCTTTTTGATGTTGCTGAATATGGCTTTGTTCGTTGCCTCCGCTTGACCGTTCCCCTGAGGGTAGTTCACGGAAGAGGAACTGAGCCTTATATCATACAGCTCGCACAGCTCCTTGACCTTAGCATTTTGGAACTGTGTGCCATGATCGGCATGTATCTCTTTCGGAATCCCGAACCGACAGATTATGTTCTTCCAGATGAAGTTAATCGTGTCTGTCTTGCTAATGGTCGCGTAGGCTTCAGATTCTACCCATTTGGTGAAGTAATCCGTGGCTAACAGGACATACCTCCTTCCCCCTGGACTTCTGGGGAGCTCTCTGACAATGTCCAGACCCCATTTGGCAAACGGCCAGGGGGTTATGTTCGAATGAAGTACCTCTGTGGGCTGGCGTTTCATTGGGGCGAACCTCTGGCACTTATCATATTTCTTGATGAATCAGGCCGCCTCTGTCATCATGTATGGCCAGAAGTATCCAGCTGTTAGAGCCTTATGGGCGAGGCTGTGTCCGCCAGAGTGGTTGTCGCATACTCCCTCGTGGATTTCCTCCATTAGCTTTTGCGCTTCGACGGGACCTATGCACCGCAGCATTGGTCCCATTGTCGATATCCTGTATAGTTATTCCCCCACCATCGAGTACCTGGCCGCCTTCAACCTGACCGACCTTACTTCTTGGGGGTCTGCGGGTAGGTTCCCCAACGTCAAATACTGGGTGATGGGTTTCATCTACCCTTCGTCAGTAGTTCCGGTTGCGAACACATGGTGCACAGGGGTTTGTGGGGGGTCTTCGATGCTCCCGCCTTCTAGGAGAACTTTTATGCTTCCAGCCATACCCCCGATTGACGCACTCTTAGCTAGCTCGTCGGCCTTCTGGTTCATCTCCTTGGGGATTGGTTCGATATTGAAATTGTCAAAATGAGCTTTTGCCCCCATTACCTTAGAGAAGTACCTGTGCAACCTCGGTTCTTTTACTTCGAAGTTTCCCCTGACCTGACCCGCGATCAACTGCGAGTCGGTCTTTACTGCGATATTCTCCACTCCGAAGTGCAGTGCCAGCTCAAGGCCTTGCAGCAGTGCCTCGTACTCTACCTCATTGTTAGTCACCTGGAAGCTGAGCCTCAATGCCTTCTCAACTCTGAGACCCGTTGGGGTCTGCAGGACTATCCCGATACCTGATCCTGAGGTATTCGTGGATCCATCGGTATATAGCGTCCATGCTGAAGAGGGGCGAAGTTGAGATATCTGGGACGGGTCGTGCAGCTCGCCGAAGGATTCGATTTCTGCCAAGAAATCCGCCATGACTTGTCCTTTCTTTGCCGCCCGAGGCCGATACTCAATGTCGTATATTCCTAGCTCTATGGCCCACTTGGTCAGTTGTCCCGATAGATCTGGCTTGGACAAAATTTGCCGGATAGGGAAATCCGTATACACGGTGATCGAGTGTGCCTCAAAGTACTGCCGGAGTTTCTTTTTAGCGTTGACCAGTGTGAGGACCAGCTTTTCTGCCACACTATATCGTGTCTCGGCATCCAGGAGCATGCGGCTTATGTAAAACACTGGTTTCTGTTTGCCGTCTTCCTCGATGAACAGTACGACGCTGATTGCTACTTCGAATACTGCTAAATAGGCGTACAGGCGCTCCCCCTCTACTGGGGAAGCCAGGATAGGCGGGTGACTCAAATACAGCTTGAGATCTGTCAGTGCCCTGTCCTGTTCCTCCCCCCATACGACAGTGGAGCTTTTCTTCAAGCATTGGAAGAAAGGCTTGCACCGGTCGGACATCTTGGAGACGAATCGACTGAGAGCGGCTATCTTTCCGACCAGGCATTGGACCTCCCGAACGATCGAGGGTATCTGCACATTTACGATCGAGGTTAGCTGGGTCGGGTTAGCCTCAATACCCCTCTTGCTCACGATATGTCCCAGGAATTGACCGGAGGACACCCCAAACGCACATTTCTTGGGATTCAGATGTATCCGATATTGCCTCAGAATCTGAAAACATTCGTCTAGGTGTCTCAGATGGTCTGAATCTTCTCTGCTCTTCACGACCATATCATCAATATAGACCTCCATAGTCTCCCCTAATAGCCCGGCGAATATTTTATTCATGAACCTTTGGTAGGTTGCCCCTGCGTTCTTCAAGCCAAATGGCATATGCCTGTAGTAGTACAGACCACGCTCCGTGATAAAAGCCGTGTGGATCTGGTCTTCCGCGTACAGGGGGATCTGGTTGTACCCAGAATAGGCATAAAAAAAGCTCATTCTATTGAATCCCGCCGTCGCATTTACCATTTGGTCGATTCTTGGTAGGGGGAAGCTATCCTTCGGGCAAGCCTTGTTCAGGTTGGTGAAGTCTATGCAAATACGGTCGTCGCTATTTTTCTTCTTCACCACTACCGGGTTGGAGACCCAATGCGGGTACACGCATTCCCTGATCAGACCGTTCTCCAGCAGCTTCTCTACCTCCTTATTGATCGCCCTGTTTTTCTCTGGTGCGAACCTTCGGGGCTTCTACCTGACTGAAGGGAAATTGGGATCTATGTTCAGCCGGTGGCAGGAGTGTGCAGGGTCTATCCCGGGCATGTCGTCATGGGACCACGCGAAGACATCCTCGTTCTGCTTTAGGAATCCCAACATTTCGTTCTTTTTCTCCGCGGGTAATAAGGCCTCGAGTAGAACCACCTTCACCAGTTCTGCCTCTTTCAAAGGGACCGCTACCAGCTCCTCGATCGTAGATTCCGGACCGTCAGACTCTTCTTCGATTCGTTTCATGTACACTGGCAGGCGGTCCTTTGATTGCTATTCGTCCCCAGTCGAGGCACTTGCATTCGCGTCGACTCCCCTCAGGGTGATTGAAAAGCATTTCCTTGCGGAGTCCTGGTCTTCCTTGATGTCTATCGTATAGGTACCATCCTTTGATAGACATCTTAATACCTGGTGGAGGGTGGACGCGACCCCATGTACGGCGTGGATCCATCCTCTTCTCATGATGACGTTGAAGGAGGACTGGCAGTCAATGATGACGAAGTCCACGTCCAAACATCTCTCCGCTGCGCAGACATTCAGGGTCACGACGCCGAGGGGGCAGACCTTTGTGCTGTCGAAAGCGAATAGCGGCTGACAGGTTGGCCTGAGTGCGCTTCGATCCAAGCCCATATTCTCGAATGTGCTAAGGAACAAGATATCGACGCTGCTTCCACCGTCGACCAGGACCCTTCCGACCAATGCGTAGCCGATCTGCAGTTTAATCACCAAGGGGTCGTCGTGAGGCAGGCGTAGCGTAGTTAAATCTTGCTGGGTGAAAATGATGGGGGCGGCAGAGATGCGGCTCTCTCCCGACATCAAATGGTTGACGGAATGGCCCATCCCCTTCAGGCGCTTCACCCTTCCTTTAGTTCTTTTGAGGCATTTCTCCCTCTCCTCTTGATCCTGGGTCAGCTCTGGCCTACCCACGATGGTCGGCACTATCCTCAGGGTCTGCTCTCCTGACCCAGAGGCTTGGGTCTGCTTCCCTTTTTTAGGCCTAGCGACGTCTTCCAGCGGCTGGGCTCCGTCGGTTTTCATATACTGTTTCAACCTGCCGGCATGGATCGCCATCATGACCTGTGCGTAAAGGTTGCGGCAGCAGACGATGTCGTGCCCGAAGTTTTTGTGAAACTGGCAATACCTGTTCCTATTCTTCATATGCTCAGGGACGCCAGATTTGGGCGGGTCTTTGAAAATGCCTCTATCTTTGTTTTGGAGGTAGATCACGTCAATCGGCGTGTTGAGCTCATACATTGGCAGGGGGTCACGGGACGTCTTCCTCCTCTTGCCACCTTCCTGACTTTCTCGGATAGGGGCTTCCTGCTTCGGAGCCGGCCCTTGGCCCGGCGAGGGCCTCTTCACCCCTTGCGGAGCCGGGGTTTATACCGGTGTCATTGTTATCACGACGGAGGTCTTAGCGCTTTCTGGTGGCTTTCCAGCACCCTGAATACCCCCTCTGACTTCGCCTGGACGTCCGCCATATCGTACAGAAGATTCAAAAAGAGGTAGTCCGATTGCATTGATCCTGGCTGCAGGCTCCTGACGAATGAGCCTGCGGCTTGGACCGAGTCGGCATTATGGACCAGGGATATTACTTCGAGGAAACACGAGAGGTAATCTCGCGGGGACTCATCTGCGGCCTGCTCTAACCGGTCCAGGTCTCGCATGATTTTTTGCTTTCTCCAGACACCTGGGTACTGCTTTGGGAGAAGTTTGCAGAANTGGCCTGAGTGCGCTTCGATCCAAGCCCATATTCTCGAATGTGCTAAGGAACAAGATATCGACGCTGCTTCCACCGTCGACCAGGACCCTTCCGACCAATGCGTAGCCGATCTGCAGTTTAATCACCAAGGGGTCGTCGTGAGGCAGGCGTAGCGTAGTTAAATCTTGCTGGGTGAAAATGATGGGGGCGGCAGAGATGCGGCTCTCTCCCGACATCAAATGGTTGACGGAATGGCCCATCCCCTTCAGGCGCTTCACCCTTCCTTTAGTTCTTTTGAGGCATTTCTCCCTCTCCTCTTGATCCTGGGTCAGCTCTGGCCTACCCACGATGGTCGGCACTATCCTCAGGGTCTGCTCTCCTGACCCAGAGGCTTGGGTCTGCTTCCCTTTTTTAGGCCTAGCGACGTCTTCCAGCGGCTGGGCTCCGTCGGTTTTCATATACTGTTTCAACCTGCCGGCATGGATCGCCATCATGACCTGTGCGTAAAGGTTGCGGCAGCAGACGATGTCGTGCCCGAAGTTTTTGTGAAACTGGCAATACCTGTTCCTATTCTTCATATGCTCAGGGACGCCAGATTTGGGCGGGTCTTTGAAAATGCCTCTATCTTTGTTTTGGAGGTAGATCACGTCAATCGGCGTGTTGAGCTCATACATTGGCAGGGGGTCACGGGACGTCTTCCTCCTCTTGCCACCTTCCTGACTTTCTCGGATAGGGGCTTCCTGCTTCGGAGCCGGCCCTTGGCCCGGCGAGGGCCTCTTCACCCCTTGCGGAGCCGGGGTTTATACCGGTGTCATTGTTATCACGACGGAGGTCTTAGCGCTTTCTGGTGGCTTTCCAGCACCCTGAATACCCCCTCTGACTTCGCCTGGACGTCCGCCATATCGTACAGAAGATTCAAAAAGAGGTAGTCCGATTGCATTGATCCTGGCTGCAGGCTCCTGACGAATGAGCCTGCGGCTTGGACCGAGTCGGCATTATGGACCAGGGATATTACTTCGAGGAAACACGAGAGGTAATCTCGCGGGGACTCATCTGCGGCCTGCTCTAACCGGTCCAGGTCTCGCATGATTTTTTGCTTTCTCCAGACACCTGGGTACTGCTTTGGGAGAAGTTTGCAGAAATCTTCGAACCCATTTATAGATTTTTCCGGGAGCTGTCTGAACCATATCAGGACTGGTCCTGCCAGGGTCGTAGAGAAGACTTTACAGGTCACGGCCTCATCCCTGGTTTTCAAGGTCATCTTCTGTTGAAAGTGGTATATGTGATCGAGGGAGTCGGTTTTCCCCTCGAACGGCCTGAAGGTCAGGGATGTCAAGTCCCTCGGCCTGGGCTCCATTTGGATCCAGTCAGTGAAGGTCGTCCGGTTGATCTCTCGCATAGTTTGTTCTGCCAGATCGTCAGGGGTCTGGCTGTAATGGGCCCCGAGTCTCTTACCCAACTCCGCCATCATCTCTTGCTTCCAGTCGGGAGGTATACCTCCTGGGCTTCCATTGCGTCTTCCGCCTATTGCCCCATGGTTTGGAGGGGTCTCGACTGGCTTTGCCATACCCCCTGCATCCGCGATCCGGATGGGGCGGGAGCTTCTCCTCGCTGTTAACTTCCGAATTCTTATTGGACCTCTTCGTCAAAATCTTCTCTCCATTGGATCCTGTCTTCGCTCGCCAGCAACCCTTCGAGGCGGGCGTCTGCGTACCTCTGCGACTTCGTCCCTTAAACCCAGGATGGCCTCGTGGGCTATTTCTGCCTTCTGGTTTGCTTCCGCCAGGGCGGCAAGCATCTAATCTAGCTTCTACTCCAGATCTGGTCGTGCTTCTCGAGAGCTCCCTTCGGGTCGGGACGTGTGCTCCTGGTTGTAATCCTTGAGGGTGCCATCAGACGTTGTATGGCTTTTTATTTGTGGAGAGCGCGACCGTGAGTCTCCTACTCTTTTTCTTACGCTCAACCGTTTTTCTCACAGACGGCGCCAAACTGTTGGAGCGGTTTCTCACAGCCGTCCATGTGTCTCTGAACCGTTGATATTGTATTCTCCAACTGTCCACGTGTCCTCGCTTTCCCAAAGTACTCTGAACTCCAGGCAGGGTCGGAGAGGCGGGGGTGGCCACCTGTAAAGACTCTCCGATGCTTAAGTCAGTGTTCAATCTTTGATTTTAGGTAGCAAGGAATTAGTTCTGTATGAATATATGTTTGTTTCTTGTTCATAAGCTTTTTTATACACTTCTTTTTGTAAGCGTACATGCCCCTCTCGGGAACGCATGGCTCATATATATACAATCCTGAGATTGTGACCCATG
>JXTB01000343.1:47802-94048 GCA_002914805.1 Parasponia andersonii | reverse complement strand
GTCTGAAGTTGTGAGTTGTTTTCCATTGTATCCTGGTGGAAGACCCTTGGGGCTTCCGACCCCCTAGCTGTTGAGGTAAGGGTCGGACTAGGCCGGGTCTGTCCAGAGTCTGTGATGGGCTTGGCCCTAACCTCAGGCAGCCCAATGGCCGATGTGGTATCACGTGTGACCCGCGTGGTCTTTAGCTAATCATTCTCGATAGCTGTCAGACAGTGGGCCCCATTTGTGACCTGTTCTGCCACTTAATCGTGCACGTGGTGTATGATTTGAGAACGAGTCTCACACACACATATAATATATATCCCTTATTTAACCAAGTCCTCAAATCGTATACTTCATACACTTCTTTTACAACGTCATTTTTTTTTGTGAAGCTTCACAATGTCATGACCTAAATCATAATAAAATAATGGTTTTTTTTTAGTGAAGCTTCACAATATCATGGCCTAAATCATAATAAAACAATGATAAAACTATAGACTTAGCAACTCTAATTTCATAATAAAACTATGATTTCATCTCTAAATCAAAATCTAGACTCAATACATCAAAAAATATGTGTAAAAAAATAATAAATTAAAACTATTCTCTTTCTATTGTTTAATCTAATATAAGAAAAACCCTGAGAGAGATTGATCCATGAAAGAATGATAGCGATGCAAATGTTGAGGGAACAAATGGAAGGTCGGCAAGTAAAAAACAGGAGTGGTCGAGTCATATTTTTTCGACTTCGGAAAATATGGTGGAAAATGATAAATTATCAATTTCATTTTTTTAGGCTAAAATCAAGTTTTGATTTGGATTGAATTTTCAAACATAGACAATTAATCAGGATTTTTTGTGGGTCCATCATTTTTGAATTTTTGGATTCATAAAATCAAATCCAAATACTAAACCAATCAGGACGTAGGATATTTAACTTGTTAGAAAAGTAATTTTTGTTCAAGTAAAATGTTAATCGGATTAGATAAAACCGAATCAAAATTTAAAATTAAATTTAGATATCTATTTTAGAAGTGCTTTGTTAAATATCTAACTAACATGATACAACACAATTAAAATTTTAACCACCAACACAAGGATTGGTTTGCTTTTTTATTTATTAAAATTTTTCTAATGAATGGAAGAATATTTTAGTGTAAGGTAAAGCAGAAAGCACAAAAAAGTTCAAGATACACGTCCACATTTAGAAGAAACTAAGCATAAAAAATAAAAATAAAAAGGTTAAATATAGTAATGAACTCTGAATTTATACTCATTGTACCATTTTAGTTCTCAAATTTTCAACTTATGTAGTAGTGATCCAAATTATGCAATTATTGTAGCAATAACCATTTGTTACAAACTACTAATTTTTTCACAGAAAATAGTTATAAACAAAGTGTATAATTGGGCATTATTTATTTCTATAAGTTAGAATCTCATTTTCAATTTAAACTGTGTACTTTGCATATGATTTTTGGAAAAAAAGTTATCATAAAAAATTAATAGTTCATGAAAAAAAAAAATCATTACTGTAGTAATTACATAAGCCTTGATAGTTTAATATGTAAGTTAAAAATTTAGAGTTTCATTATTGACCATAGTTACTAAATTGTGTGTTTTATAATGACTTATTTCTATTAAATATTTAATAATTTGTAATAAAATAATCATTATTACAATAATGATATAATTCAGTGGTTAAAACTATGTAAGTTGAAAATTCAAGAGCGAAAGTGGTACAACAGATATAATTTATAGAATATTAATATCATTGATCCAAACAAAAAACTAATATCCGTATGAAAAAAATAACATGTCTTTAAGCGAATAATTGACTGGTTTAACAATACGTGTCCGTCAGAAGAATGTTGTGATTAGAGAATTTTATAATTTTCAAAAGAGAGACATAAAACGTGTAAAACTACTAATCACCACATGTAGGACCTATATATATATATTTATGTTTTGGAGAGGAAAAAGAAAGTGTTCTTTAAATGAATAATTGATTGGTTTAACAATATGTGTCCATTAGAAGAACGTTGTGTTTAGAGATTTTTATGATTTTCAAAAGAAATATAAAATGTGTAAAACTACTAATCACTACATGTAGGGCCTATATATATATATACTAGACATTATACCGTTCTTTGTGCGAGTTGATATTAATATTATATATATTAAGTTTAATTTATAATTAGATACAATGTATTATAATATTAAAGAATGTATTTATCTCTATATTTATTTTGATGAGATGAATATTGCATAACTTTTGTTCGATAAACTAAATTTAATATAAAGTATAATTAGTATTAAATTAAATATAATATTATATAAAATATAAAATAATGTATTTATTTTGATAAGATGAATATATCACAATTATTCGTTCAATGAACTAAATTTAGTAAAAAATATCATTAATATTATATAATATATATATATATATATTACAACCAATCATAAAAAAATAATAATAGAATTAATCATATCATATCATGAAAAAATTAGAAATTTTTTAAAAATTTTAAAAAAGGACAAGCTGGTATCCCAGAAGAGATCTATGTTTCTATTGATATTATAGATCACAGATATATTAAAAGGAAACAGGCACGGGAAGAAAACCATGAGATAGGGACACAAAAAAAAAAAAAAAATGCCATGAGATCATGACATATGCCAATAGAAAATAATTTCATGGATAATGATGAACTTTATATGAAAGAGACGATATAATAGAGTATTAGACAACGAAATTGAGGATGATACAACCACTGTTCCAGCCCCTGTAATTGGATACATAACCCCATTAGCATTGGATATTCTAGCCTTCCCTTGGATTCGAAAACTGACAAAGTCATCCGGGTAAAATGTCACGTGATCCGGTAGCACCAGAATCTACCAATATTCAACCACTATTTTCGTGGTCGATCATTAGAAACAAGTAAATAATTGCTGTTGTAACAGAAGGTGTTACCTTGATCACTGAGAGGATTTGTGGAGTCGTTTTTTGATTCCACAAGTGGAGCAAAGGAGAGTTGAGGTTGTACAGTCGCCACGGCTACTCGTCCAGTACCACCAGCAAGCAGCCTCATTTTGTTTCCATGCCATAAGCTCATTCCACTATTCTAGATAACAATGTAACTTGAAGCAAGTTTCACAGTTATACGTCATGTTTCCTCAATAAGACCAACCATTTCTTCCACCCTCCTTAGCTTTTGTCGATGCGTTCGGTTTGCAGCCATACAATGAGAAAGATCCCGACTTTTCTACTTGGAGTGTAAATTGTTATTGCGAACGCGTCTTTGCTTCTCTAGGCACCATGGCCGTTTATCTGATATCTTCTCTTTGGACATAAGCATATGCCTATTCAATAGTTGGAAATGGTTGCAGTTGGAGTACATCACTCCGAATCTTGTCAAGTGCCTTAGAGACCATTGTCGAATGACTCAATAGATCATCCAGATTATTTCGTTCGTGTCAAACGTCTTTTCAAATCATATACATGAGATGTGTCAGTCCCATCAAAAGAAGTGGTAGCAATTCATTCCCTTACCTCTTTGGCAGTAGAAAATCGAATAAAGTTGCCAATTAAGGATGGATTCATGTCTTGAAGGTGGGATCATTAGGTTTGGGTTGTGGGAGATCGCCATTTTTATATATCCCAACTTGTCTTTGCCTGAGATATACATCTCAACAGTTTGGGACCCATAAAGCATATTTGGCATCATCAAGTTTGATACCGATCTGTGTAGTAGCAGCAACATACGTCACCGCTGGGGTCTGGGTCTGGGTCTGGTTCTGGGTCAAAATATGAGTCATTCTTGTCATAGGATCTTCGAAGATAGTAGCTGTAGAGTTACCACTCTACTTCTCTCGTCTCACTAAGTCAGTTGGCGTCGCAGTTGTCTCCAATCTCTGCTTTTGCAACAACAACTTCAGATGCAACCAAAAAAATCAAGGAAACCAGAGGATCCCTTACTCTGATACCATGATAAAATCAAGAATCGTCTATTTCTTTTGTTTTCCATCCATATTCATTTACAAGAGAAACTCAAAATATATATACAAGTCATGTTCCTGAAAATTAGGAACCCTTATAGGAAACTACTATCCCATCCTTAATACATGAGGAGGTTCTATTTTCAAAAATAAAATCCCTACGTACTTTATACAATTACTCTAAAAGATATTGAGAAGACAGCCCACTCCAACATATTTGGCATAAGTAAAATGTTAAAGCGCTTTCAAGAGAGAGCGATTTTTTTATTTTGTACTGTAGCTTGAAAGGGAGAAAATTATACCACTGAATATTAAGTGGGAGTGATTTAGACTAACTGGCCCTGCGGCTTTGGTTATCTAATTTTCAGCCCTAGTTAATTAATATCATTTTTAGTTGGGATATTATAAGAGTCCCACAACGTTTGATCTTTTGCCAAAAAAAAAACATTCACTTTTATTGTCACAACGTTTGATCTTTTGCCAAAAAAAACATTCACTTTTATTAATATCATAGAAAAACTTTTATTTGTGTGTTGTATTAAATCTGGCCTATCCAATATATTAAAATATTTTCAAACTAATTGAATATTTTTGAAAAAAATTTCGATGTCTTGACCCATAAATTTGTTGATTGGGATCACAAAAACAAGCGAAAGTTAAACATCTAGACTAATGAATGGTCTAAAATTTTTTAGGAATCAAAATATGACAGCTTTTTTGAACACATTATTTTTTTTCTGATTTATATTATCAAATTTTATTCCTCCAAAAATTTTAGACTCTAATTTACAAAAATATATATGTATCTGGTGAAATTTGATAGAAAAATAAAAAATTGTAGATTTTATTTGATATTAAAAAAATAGAAAAATAGTAACTTTCACTATTTTCACTATTTTGCAATACTAAGCAATATTACAACGGTCTGATTATATCATTACATGAGACCTGACATGATAAAAATTACAAGAAAACACAGTAATAATATAACAGAATAAGCAAGTTTAATAACTATAATAACAAGGTAGTAGTAACTTTCGCAACTCATAATACATAGTACTACTTATTCTATTTATTAACATCTTTATTCTGAAAAAAAAAAATGCTCAATATCCTTCGGTACATTTGTCATATTCGTGACATGTTTTGGGAAGTGCCTCTCTCTCTCTCTCTCTCTCTAAATATATATAATTTCCGAAAGCAGTTTCAAACAAAATTGGTTAGCATTTGCATAGCGCCCGTATATGTGCATATTAATATAACAATAAATGGAATGTTACACTATTACAGTCGGTGGCATTATAGCCATCGATCTTGAGTAAGCTAACTAGTAACTACTACAGATTTAACTTTTTCAAGTTCTTACCATTCCCCTTGGATAACAATGCTTATTATTCTCCTCCCAAAAAAAAAAAGTACTTAGCAACAAATATTGTAATATTTACTTGCACAAAGTTATCCATCTAGCTAGCTAATATATACAGGTAGGCCTAATTGTTGTACAATTTATTTATTTTTTCTTCTTGAAAAGGATCAAAATTAATAAAATTGTATATGAAATAATTAGAAAAAAAGGGATTGATTAATGCAATGCAAGGTCACATGGGTTTAAGGGCCCGCGAGAAAATGTGGACTTTCCATTAGGGCGAAAGACAAAGATGGTTCGGGGGGAGCGGTGCATGAGATCAACGCGTATTTGGAAACCTGAGCTGAGAGAGACCGCGTGGTCTAATGTAAAACAAACAATCGAATGTGTCACCATTTTTGAGGGTTATGGCCACATGGAGGGAGTACTTTGCATGTGCACTTCCATCTTTCCCTTTCTTTTTCTGTCTAATGAGCAATGACTCTAATCATCGATTGCCAACGCGATCTCTCGCGATTTGATAGTGTGGTTCATTTCAAAGTTTTGAGCATTGCCCATTGTCCCAAGTCGTAAGTTTATCACAGGTCAAGGGTAAATTGTGATATTTATTGAGGCCCACACACAAAACTTAAAAACTAATATTCAGCTGCATGAAAGCTCATGACTCGTGATAAAAAGAGCTCTATTACTACAAAGTTTTATGCGACGGTGACGAACCCCTGATGATGAGCCAAGTTTTCAAAAATTACGTTGTCCTATAAGTCAATATCTTATAGGGGTGTAAAAAGAGCCGAAAACTCAAAACCCGATGAATTAGTCCGAAAAAAGTCTGATTCGAACTCATCCCGAGTCTGACATAGTTCGAACTTGACTTGAACTCAATTATCCTTGGAGTTGGACTTAGACATAATATTTTTTACATGAACCCGACCCGAAGCCCGAACTTAAAATCCGAACCTAAAATCTGATTTAAAAAACCAAAAACTCAAAAAATATAATAAATTCTTTTTTATAAAAAAAAAAAGCCCATTTTTTTAAAATTAAAGTATAAGTATTATTTTGTAATTGTGCTAAAAAGATTCTCACTATTTCCTTATTTCAATATATATATATATATATAAATATATATATATTAATTTAGGATCGGAAAATTAAACTCGACCAGAACTAAAGTTTAAAATCCAGTCCTATATTAGAATCCAAAGTTTTAAAATCGGGCCTAACTTTTACTAATCTAAACTCGATCTGATCCGACCCAAAATCTTTTTAAAGCCCAAAAGTCCAAATCCGAGCCCGCCCAAAGTTTGAGTTTGGGCTGGGCTTAGACGGCCGATTTACACCCTAATTGTAATCAATCAGAAGTTTTAGAACTACTGTGAGTAAAAAAGTTTCAACATATGCTTGTCGCCCCATAAATAGTGGGACCCACCACTGGTAGAAATAATATAAATTAAAATAAACTGAAATCATCTCGTTTACAAAGCATATTCATTTTTATTGTTATTACTAGTGTGAATAGTACGTGCCTAATCTACCCCATTGATCAACTTACACTATTTTTTCTACAACATTTCTCCTAATTATTAGTTTAAAAAAATAGAAAATTTTGAGTGAAAAAATATATAATGATATTATTGTGATATTGTGCACAACCATATTTATAATTTTTTTTTAAAAAAAAAAAGAAGAGAGAGAGAAAAAGAATATGAGAAGCATCACCCATTTCCAACATTTGAGCTTGGCCCAAATTGAAAGACCCAATGTCTTTAATATATATCCAGAGAAAGGTCATTGAAAGGCTAAGCCCTAAAACAAGAAAATTATAAAAAATTTAAAGCTGCCGCTATTTCCTTAGATACATTGCTTTTTTTATATATTACTAAAGCTATAATAATAGTACATATATACATAAACCTAAGATACATATATATTATCATAGGAAAATATTTAACCACTCACGTCATTTATCTCGTGCTCTAAATATTTTGGGGTGCTTGCTAACAATATTTTGACTTTTGCCCTAACTACTAACAACTTTTATGTTATGTCCTATAAAGATATATTGTTTCACGAGCTAAGTTGGTGTTATTGACGTTTAGTTGCTCCATGCAACCAGTTAAATTGCCCTATGCAATTACTCTATTGAACCGCTTATGTTATATTTCTTAATATTCTCGCAAAACCCTCAAGAAGTGTCGTTTGACCATTGTGTGCCACTGCCTATGAAACTTTTCAATCATTCATATTCTTGCGCTCCATATTTCCAGCCAGACAATCTTGTACTGGCATAAAAAGTTTGATTTCTCCATCTTTATTATCTTGCGATTTCTGGTATCATAGATGGTTCTTCCTCGACTATCAAAAAGCTAGCTTGCTATTTATTTCTTGCACTTATTTCTAAAACATGGTTCTACTTCTACCTCCAACTTCAGAAAAGAGGAATTGTTTATTTTTTCTTCCCGACTGAAAAGCTAGTATTACCTGTATGAAAACTAATCATCTAACATATGATGATAATCATTGAAATCACATGCACGTGGTTTAGAAGTAGTGTTGTAAGGCCAAATGTAATTTCCCAGCACGCGGAGTAATTCATAATTTATTACTCAACCTGATTACTCATAGTTTATTTCTTTTCTTTACTAAAATAATTTATTTCCATTCGGATCCACAGAAACTTTCATAAAGTTTCAACTTCATACACACACACACACACACACACAGGGTAGGATGTAGTTCCCTTCGGGACCGATCCCATTGTCCGATTTAGCCAATACAGAACACGTTTATCTAATGCAATATTGGATAAATATTATTCAATATTAGCTAAATCGTGTAACAGAATTGTCCCTGGAGTGCGGCTACATCTAAAGCCTATATGTAAAAGCATGACTAGAGTTCTTATCCCTTTCTATAAGCAAACAAGTCATTACCGTATACCTGATGACAGCCTCTCTAATAATGTTGCGTCAAAAACTGTTCTGCAGACTCACACATGTGGATGTGTGAAAAATTAACAATTCCCAGTGAGGAAAAGACTTGACAAAGTCGAGCAGAAAATCTCCTCAGGCTTTTCCAATCAGAATGAATAACATAATTTAAACCAACCTGTACCATTGCATTCAACTTGAACCAAAACCTATACAAATCAAACCAAAACCTAACTTACAGGTTTAAGAAAACGAGTAGCAATACTTTCTCCTGTACTACCATAAACATCATTCCAAAGCCAGAACCCACGACTAAGCTGCGTGGCAAAAGTACTCCTTTAGCATACATTGCAACAGAAAAAAGAGAAAGAAATGTCAGGGTTCCAAAGCCAACCCCCTCACAAGGAAACTCAGCAATCCCAACATCAAAAGAGTAACTAAATATGTAATTGATTTACAAAAACGTTCTTTTCAACTGACCTCAAAAGCCACCAACATGTTGTTTGGGAAAGTTTCCATATCTTCCAGAAACAACACCACTGCTTCCATAAGATGTAGGAATATCACTGGACCCTGGACAGTCTCTTGCCCAATGCCCAGTTCGATGGCATTTAAAGCATTCACCTGAGACGTTTCCAACTGGGCCAGAAGATACTCTATTGGCATAGCCACCTCCCAGTGACTGTCCTGGACTATGCCCTATACTCGGGCAGTTCATATAGCTATGGCCAGTAGCCCCACAACTATTACAGCTCATGTATGAACCAGAAGAGGCGGTTGCAGCAAGCCTAGAGCCACCACTATACTGATTTCCATACTGACCCACTTGATTTGCTGGTGTACCAAATTCTCTACCAGCACTAGCACTATTGCCGAAATCAACTGGTGTAGATTGTCTATTTGCACTATTCATAACTCCAGGACCAGTTATTCCATGATTGGAAGTGATTGTTTCGACCTTTGGAGCAGAACCAAAATCTTCCCTTTTCAACTTGTCCAACAAATCCAGCAGAAATCTAGACTCAGATGAAAAGTTCACCTTTTCTGCTTTGACCACAGTTGATTTTACGCGTTGTTCATCACTATATGTTTCCTCTTTTACTTTCAATTTGAACATGAATTTGGTAAATAGAACCTTGCGAATTATTTCGGCAAATTTCTCCTCATTCTGTTCTTCATATTTTGTGTAATACAAATATTTAGCAGGGATGCCCATTATTTCCTCACCACCTTCCTGAAATGCAGTTACCCACGTTAAGCCAGTATGGTCCTGTATTTGTAACTGAAGTATGTAACGGTAATCACATTCTTCGACACACTGGTCGCATCTATCACACCGCCATTTGCCGTCTCCATTATTTGTGACCTTTTTGTTACATTGTCGATCACCAATCATGACAGGACATGCTGTATAGCAAAAACTATCCACCTTTATGAATGAAACAGTTGCACTAACAGTTATCCAATCTGGCTTCTCAGAGGTCCCTAACTTCTCATCTTTTATTTGGGATATGGTCTTTCGGATATCTGCTCTACCTAGACCTACTGTTTCCCTAGAAATAGAGATGGATGGAGCACTTTTGCCTTCCATGTCAAACCATTCTTTCAGCCTGTGAGCCTCTGGAAACTCGGGATCTATAAATAGCTGACTTGAAGAAATTGTCCCCACTGCTTTACCATTGAAATCACTGATTCTACCAGATTTCACAGCCAGAACTGGGAACACCCCAGAGTCGCACATAGTTTGCAGTCTTTGTCCTTCTGCATTGCAAAAACTTCCCCACAAAGTTAATTCAACACTTCGGCTGGACGTGTCTTTCAACTGGAGCGTCCTCTTTTGAGTCTCTGTGCCATTTTTTCTCATTATCGAAGCCGCAGGACTAATAGAGGACACGACACCAATTAAATCAACAATGTTATTGTTCTCCATGCTCTCAACATCACTTATTAGACAGAAATGAAATTGCTGATGTGGGATTGAGTTATCATCCTCGAAACATGGCTGTATAATTGATGTGCTCTCCAGAAAAATTTCTTGATCATTGCGGAGATGGTTGAAAGTCTTCTGAGCTGGTTTTAAACTACCTTTGGAGATCATATAAATCCTACCAACTTCAATCTGGTTGTAAAACTGATCAGCCACAGCATTAAAGCAGGTTGCCCGTATTTCTCCACCCTCAGAATCCAGAAGATCAAAAGAAAAAACCTTCCCATCGCCACGAGGATTGTTATAGTGCCTAAGCTCTCCCTTTGCAGTCACTCTAGCTTTAATTGTCCATCTGCCCTGATAAGGATTGAGTGCAGCAATTGGTATTATCCTTGCAGGAGCTTCATTTTTTGCAACTGGTCCTCTATTAGTAGTATACATCGGAGGTGGCTGTTGATGATACGCTGCCTGAGGTGCACGCCCAGAAGAATTTGGAGGTGGCTGCTGATAGGCTGTCTGCGGACTGCGACCATAAGAATTTAGAGGTGGCTGTGAAACCTCTGGTCTAGGGTTGCGAAAACCTGGGCTCTGATTACCATACAACCCACTTGCTGGAGTTGGGTCCCTAAATCCTATGTTCTGAATACCATATGACCCACTTACTGGTGCTGGCTCTCCAATTCCTGAATTTTGATAGCTATATGACCTACCACCAGGCTCTGGCTTAACATTTATGGAAGGCAAATCACTTGCCAGGTATCTTCCGGATTCAGAATTAATAGAATAAGGACTATCAAGTGATCTATTCATTCTAGGGTGGTCCGCAGACATCGCCGCCGCAGTTTCATTAACTGCACCAGCAGAAAATTTGCTGCCACCCACCCCTTGAGTATTTCCAATTACAGATCCCGAGGAAGCATTTGCAGATTTTATTGCCGGTGTAGGGTCTCCAATGGGATCACATGTTTCAAGCAGCAGCTCCAGATCAACTATAATAATGATCCTGTAAGCAGTAAATGAAATCAGCTAACAGCTATTACCCCAAAAAGTAAATAAAATTATCATGGTAGAATATCACCACGATTTTCATAATTGACAATTTAAAATAACGTAAGAAAGATAAACATAATTTTTTGAAAGAATACGAATGATATTGAAAGATAAAACATAATTCTTTGAAAGAATACAAAAAATATTGTCAAAAACACAAACTTCCTTAAGGTTATCACCCATGGTATAACAATAATTTCAAAGATTTCAACAGTTCAATTAAAGCAACATACACCGATCATAAATATTGTTCTAAATTCTGATACTTGGAAATATAGACAGGTGGGGCATGAGGATTTAACAGGATGAGCTATAAACCATTAACCTATCTACATGACCAGAAACAAAACCCCAACAAGGATATCACAACGATTTACTTAACCGAAATGCAGTCCACCACCCGCATAAGTGGCAGTAGATCCTAACAGCATTTTAAAGAAATGATTAAATCAACATCACAACCGATATTTGGAAACAGCCAACTATGAGAACATGAAAAGAAAAGAAAAACAGTTACATTCATTGGCTTATGAACGAAACAGACATAAAAGTGCTATCCAATTACTTTCACCAGCAATACCCATTTAATGAAACTGCTTTCACCCATTTATTGGATTACACTACTTTACCAAAAGTAAAGAGAAAAATAGAGAAGACCAGGAAACAAAGAGACTCAAAAGGACCAGAAAAGAAAAATCCTTGATCAGATCCTTCTCAGCCATAAATCAGAGTTCTATGATAATGAAATTTAGCCAAAGCAAAAGGTTCTTTGAGCATGCTGTCACTTCCTGTGCCCTACAAAGCAAAGACTGTGTTCATTCATCCAAGATAAACAGGAAAGTATTCATAAAAACAATACGATAGAGTAACAAAATATTCTCCAGAACAAAGAAAGAATAAGAGCACCGCATTATGCCACAATGAAATACAGTCACTTCAAACATGAGAAACATAAATAAACAATTACCACGACGAACAATAAATCATAAATGTCCTTAGAAGTCGCAGAACAAAATTGAAACAACAAAAGACCCAAATTTCTAAAAATTAGAATCCAGAGAAAAAACGAAAAACGTACCACCCAAGAAAAAAAAAATGGTTTCAGAAGCCCCATTCTTCCCATTTCACTCAATTTAACCCAAAATCCAATCCAAGCACTTAAAATCAATACCATTTCCCATATCACTGAAAAACAAAGAAACCACCCAACCAATGAAAATGGGCATATAAGCACACGCAAACATATATAGATGAATAGAGAGGGGCATACAATCGGCCTTGGACCGGAGTGCAGACAAATTCCTTCAATCGAATAACGGAGCCCTTCTGCAGCCTGCCCTGTCTGACAAGATCGTTGACCTGAGTCCCCAGCATCCCTTGCTGAAAATGCAAGCCATCGGAGACCCGAACCCTAAACCTTTCCTTATCGGGAGGTATGGGTTGGCCCCCGGACTGCGTGTTCACCATCCTCAAGTCCAGGATTTGAACCACTGGCTTCCACCCTTCTTCCTTTCGGAATTCATCCGTACATATCCTCGCAATCGCGCCTTCCGTCAGCGTCGTCGCCATCGCCGTTTCTCGCACCGAACCAGAGAAATGTAGTAGGGTTGTTTGGAAGAAGAGGAAATCAGAGAGAAAATTTAGAGAGAGAGAGAGAGCGCGCGCGCGGAGTGATTTGAAACCCTAGACAGATAAAAAGAAGAAGAAGACAGTGGGTAAGTGAAGAACTGTATTTGGGACGGAACCCGGGCAAAATGGAAATGTATGAAATTCCAAATGTGTCCCCACTCTTAGGTGCCTGTGACATATATGTGAGTAGATTGCACGAAGTGGCGTCTGGCTCGCTGCGCCACTCGCATCCTATCACACGTGTGAGCCTTTTAGAAACGTCCAGAAGATGGTCGATATAAATTCCGACATTAATAGCTCTTAGAGTTATAAATACTATACTAATTACATGTTTACGTGACCAATAATCCCCGAATTATATACTTATTGTAATAGTAATTCTTTCCTCAGTTAAATATTTAATAGATATAAGTCATTATATGGCGAGATTCTAAATTTTTAACTTACACATTAAACTATCAAGACTTATATAATTATTGTACTAGTGATCATGTTTCACAAATTGTTAAATTTTTAACATAAATGAGTCTCATGTGCAAAGTGCACAATTTAGTAATGCATAATTTAGTAACTATGGCTAAAAACGAGATTATGATTCATAAAAAAAAATGTCTAATTATACGCTTTGTCTATGATTATTTTCTATTAAACAACTAACAGTTTGTAATAAAAGAATTATTGATATAATAATTTCATAATTCAAGAAGCTATTACTATGTAAGTTAAAAATTCGAGGTGCAAAATGATATAATAAATATAATCTAGGGATCATTACTAGATTTAACCCAAAATCCTTGTTAGATGAAAGAATTTACGTGTCACGAAGACATTCTAAAAAGGATACCTATAAAAAATTACCTAACATATTTTGACTCTATCATTGAGCTTGTGTAAAATCATAGCTTCATATTTTAAATATCTACAAATTTCTACTTTCTATGCATAAATTGGATGATTTGTATTAACTGTTTTAAGTTATTTTCAATATAATTTTTGTGTGTGTTAGTAGAAATAAGATATATTTAATTCAAAAATCTGTATTTAATGATAAATTTGTTGGTCAATTTACATGCAGAAATTTAAAATATGGATGCAAAAAATATAATTTTGCGCAAACCAAAAAATAGAGTTAAATTTACACAAAGACTATATTTCATGGTATTTTTTTTATAGATAATCTTATGATAAAATATTTGTTTTTTCAATATTGCTAGCACATAATATAGTTAATATTTTATTTCGTACGTTTGTGACTTTGTGCGAGAAATAATTTGTGAATCTCTGATTTAATGTGAAATATTATTTGTAAATAAAAGAATTTCTTTGATAGATAAGATCCAATTAGAATTGAATGTGAGAGATTTATTTACAAATAATACTTGTATCAATCTCTAATTTTTTCAAATATTCTTCATATTAAATTTTAAATTCTTTCTTAACAATTCTACTCAAGTGGTTAGAGTACCAGCTGTTTGGGATCTCGCCCTTAGATTCGAGTCGCACTGAAAGTATACGTAAAAACCTATTATCCATAATAAGGTAAGGTAGAGATCGGATAGTAGTAGGTATTTTCTTTTGATTTGTAGTAAGTAGAGATTATTAGTTAAGCCTCACTTTCAAAAAAGTACTTATAAGATAAAACACTTTGTCTAGTTTATCTTTTATTGAGTTAGTTCAAACTTCATTTGGAAATTTCATATTGTGTTTTTTGATTATTTCCAAATTTCTAAAAGTTTTTAAAAGTTTTTTCAATCAATTTTTTCTAAGCTAATTCCGCACGATTAGAGGTATAAAATGGATTTCTATTTTATCTTTAATTAAATTTTGTTCTTATGTATTTTTTTTTTATCAAATTCTATAGTTGACGATTGCAATAGAATCCATTGGGGTTTGGAAACTACTAGAAACATGAGATTTTGATTGAATTAATTGGTAGGTTTTTTTTAACCTATTCTTGTGTGAATTGCCTTATTGACAGATTTAGTCATGATTTAAATACTGTCAAAAATGTGAAACGTGTTTCTATTTTAGGCAAGACTTCATGAAGTTTTCCTAATGTTGCAACACAACAAGAAAATTAGCATTGTTTGACAAAATTAGATTTTCCTAATTGGAAAACATGTGAATTATTTAGGAATATTTTCTAATCAATTTTAATTCATGATTTGTTGCTTGGTGATTGAAGATATAGTTCACTTACATAGAGACTTCTTGTGTAGAAGAATTTGTGTAGAAAATTTTGAATTTTGGTTAGTTAAATATCATGTGGTCATTTGTAATTAGGAAAGGTTTTTCCAAGTTTTTTTTTTTAAGTATTCTTATTATTATTCAAGAAAAAGAAATTTAAATCTTTAGAAAAAGATGATTAAGAGCTTAGAATGGGTTCAAAAGGGAATAATCAAAATAAATTGAGTAGTGTTCACTGAGCAATATTAGTTAATTGATTAATATGGTTGCAACAATTGAAAAGAATAAGTCTTTGATTTTATAAGTTAATTGTATTTTTAATCATTCGAATTATTTTTAATATATTTATTCTTTAGGCCTAGCCAATTATTGAACTATGCAAAAATTTTGGTGTTGTTTTTTTACATTTTTTAATTATTTAATCAAAAATTAATTAAATTTTGTAAAACCTTAAAAAATGGATCTAATAAAAAAGCAATGTTATGGGGCACCAGTAGTGTCTGGTACCACAATGGCAATGGCGTATTAGTTTGTTATTAGTGATTCTAGATCTCACATTGACCATACCTGAAATGTAATTATAATCAGCTAGTACAGACTGACACATTATGTGGTGTTAGGCACTATATGTTGCTCTATAGCATTATTTCCAACTAATAGTATTAGAGCATAGTCATTAACATATTTTTACTGAGAATTTTGGAAAAAAAAATTTATTTATCTTTGCATGTATATTATTTATATTAGACGGCATCATGATTTCACATCCATCACTACATGATGATTCAAATTATCTAAAGTGGAAGGCAAGGATGAGGACATTCATTAAATCTCTAAGGTTATGTTTGGTAAAAAGGAAAAGGGAGATAAATGAAAAGGTTTAAGAGAAAAATAGATAGAAATTGAAAAATTGGATTGTTTGGTAAGAGAGAAAAAGGTATGGAAAGAAAAATATGAGAGAAAAATAGAAAGAAAAAAATAGTTGGCCTACATAAATTTTTTCCACTCAAAGTGGAAAGAAAATAAGAAGAAAAAGGTTTTTTTAGTATATGAGTAAGTTAAATTATAAAACTACCCTTGCACTTAACTTTAAGTATATTAAGGATAAAATAGTCATTTTAAATTAAACTAACTTTCTTTCCTCTTTACATATCAAATAACTATAAGAGAAAAACATTTTATTTTCTATCCTTTACATTTTCTTTCCATCCTATCTTATTTCCTCTCTACCAAACATAACCTAAGTGAGAAGTCATAAAGATCAAATCTAACTAGATGGACACATCCCACATTTTGAAAACTGAAATTTCATGGTCATCTAAAGATGACAGATTGAAAAACTCTAACTCCAAAGTATTATATGCAATTTTTAATAAAGTTGATACTAACCAATTTAAATTGATTTCTAATTATGATTCTACAAAGGATGCCTAAGATATACTCCACATCACTATGAGGATAATAGTGATGTAAAATGGTCAAAATTAATAATATTGATCACGAGATTTGAAAATTTAAAAATGCTTAAAGATGGGATTCATTTCTGATTTCTTTGCTAAAGTTTGTGATATTCCTAATATGCTATAGGTGAAAAATTTTCAAAATCAAAGCTTGTTAAGAAAAATTGTTAGATCACTTTCTAAAAAATTTCAACCAAAGATCATTGCCATTGAGGAAAGAAAATGATTTAGATGCAATGAAGATTTAAGAGTTAATGAGATCTCCTCCAAACCTATGAGTTAACTCTCAAATAAGTAAAAAGGACAAATCCATTGCTTTGAAAGTCACATCTGAGTCATTAAAATTCATTGGAAGGGAAAGAAAAGCTAATCAACTTGCCTTGGTAACAAAAGAATTTATTTAAAATTCTTGAAAATGATAGGCAAGCAATCAAAATCATCACAAAATTCCACAAACTCTTCTAAGGGCAATATTTCCTTCAAAACTAATAATAATATGAAAAAAAAAAAGAAGAAGAAGAAAGGATTCACTGCAGGGAATGGAAGGATTTGGTTATATTCATTCCAAATGTGCTAATACCTTATAGAGGAAGTCAACTAGTATGACAACTACCTAAAATGATGGTAGTCTAGAAGAGGAAGTACGTAATTATGTAGAATTTAGTTTTTTTTTTTTAATTTTTTTGGTGATTGTTCTTGTTTGCAAAAAACTACATCTCATATTACAATGTGAATTGTAATAGTTAAAGATGTTGCAACACTAGAAAAAGATAGTTGAAGTTTGATTAATTTAGATAACAATGATAGATCAAATGAAGATTCACTTTAAGGGGTATTATCAAAATATATATTCTTAATGGTTAAGGGTTAGTGATGAAAACCATTCTTTAAATAAAACATTTTGATGTACCTGTTAATTTAATATATATATATATATATATATATATATATAAGCATCAATCTAATAGGTATATTATTTTATCTATATATATGTATCGTTTTGGTCAATTCAAATTTATCATACACGTCTTTTTATAATAAAAGTAAGAAAGAGAGAAATAACATTATTGATGTATATTTTTTCATGCATATCATTATAATCATTGGATTATCGTTATATGATGATCTAATAGCTAAAAAAATACCTATATATAAGTAAAAAAAATAACTACTAGATTGACAACCTATATATATGTATATAAAATTAAAGGTCATAATTTAGAGTCATTGATTGCTAAAAAGAAAAATAAAAAATTGTAGGAAGTTTTAGGCAAGCTTAAAATGAATCAAAAGACTCTGAAGATGTTAAATTCTGAAATATCTAAGTTACATTATATTCTAATAATTTGTAAATCCAATAAAGATCATAAAGGACTTGGATTCAAATGTAAGCTATTTGAATCTAACATTGTTTTTATCAAAGGTTCTTCATCTGATACTACTTCAACAATTTATGTTGATGCTAAAAAATGTTCATGTTGCAATATGTAGTAAGTTAGCTACTTTTCAATTGTTAGATCTGAATGATTGATGTAATTAGCATAAATTAGTATGCAATTTAAATCTTCATGTCCACTTTACTCATTATAAATGTGTTGTGATTGATAAGTTTGGAAATTGTGTTTTGATATCTTAAACAATTATTGTACTTTGTAACAACTACACATTTGCTATAATGCCATTGCAATGATATTAGTATGCGATATAAATCATTATGTCAATTTTACTCATGATAAATGTATTGTGATTGATAAGTTTGAAAATTATGTTTTGAAAGGATCAATATCTTAAATAATTGTTGTATTTTGTCACAACCACACACTTGCTATAATGCCATTGTAATTATATTAGCTATTTTAATAATTTTGTATGTTATTATAAGGAGGATGAGATAAAAAACTTTATAGATAAAGCTGCAAGAGAATTTGGGGAAGAACAACATGTTACAACATATACAGACAATGTTACAACATCGCCAACTTAGGAATAGATTGTGACTGAGGAAGAATCTATTTCTACAGCTATTTTTAATGACCTAGTCAAAAAAGAATCTTCATCCAAGGTCCATAAAAATCATCATTTTGACCTCACGATGGGTAATATCAGTGATAGCATTATCATAAGGAAGTGGTATATACATCTAGTTAAACATGTTTATTTTGTTAATTATTTTTTACAAAAAATGTGACAAAATTAACGATGAGCAGAAGTATGAAAAACAAAAAAAGTTTCGGACCATAGTTTTTTATATAACCTTTTCAGATTTTTGTTATGGTCTAAATATATACAAGAGATTATGTACCTCAACCAATGAGTCTTTTTCCCATGCATCAAGTTTGTAACTGCAGAAGTAATTGAGCACCTCAATCTTGATCAACGTCAAGTGAGAATCTAAGAACTTTAATGGCATTTAATGGTGACTCCAAAAATTTTTCTCTCTCACTTTTCTCTCAGTAATCTGTGTAACTGCCAAACTAATGTTTCAGTCAAAAATTGAACGTTACACACAAAGGAGAGGAGAGGAACCTTTTATAGGCTCTTTCTTAAGTGGGAATTTGGCTAGCCTTATTTGGCCTTATGGTTGGCTGAAATTTACTTGCTCTAAGGAGTAATTGGTGGGCTCTAAAATCTCACCATACTATCTGCCCTTTTCTATATTTTGCGTAATTGTTCAGAAAAATGTTTGAGTTCAATTGATCACATACAGCCTAAGATGTTGGTGTAAGTTAGGGACCTAAATAGACTTATTGAATTCAAGTTTCAACAGACAAAGCCTAGTTACAATTAACTTTTAATTCAAGTGAACTTGTACTATTAGTTATAGACTTATTCCACTAAAAATCCAAAATACACTCTTAAATTAAATAAAAATCACAAGATACTTCATAATTAAAATTATGTCTATTAGATAATTAACATGTGCATATATTTCTCCACATGGATACTGATAATTAGAGCTAGGTAAAATTACCATTTTGCCTTTCCAATAATATATTTCTATTCCTTGATACAAGATTATATCTAATGAATGATCCGACCTATAAAAAGTTTTAAATTAATAAAATATCTAATTTTATTAATTACTTAGTTAAGATTTAAATCATCCAAGCTCCTATAAATCCTCAATGCGGTATTCCCTTCCTTATATAATAGAGTTGTGGATTTCATAACTATAAGCATATATTCCTAATGCTCATAATAATATATTACTAAAATATTAGGGTCTAGATCGATAATTTCTTGATCCGTACATTTTAACATCTTAAATAATACAAATTATCAGCATGAGTTCATCACTTATTTCAAGATTAAGAAAGACATGCATTAATCATCTAGTTTGTAAGAATATGTTCTTATCAATGATACTTATTATAAGAACATGTTTCACATGGTCTATATTTAATATTTATACACTAAGACTTTTTGTATATGGTCACATTAATATAAATTAAGACACATTATAAATACACAAAGTATTGCAATATGATCTAAGAAGAGTGTCCAGATTCTCTTATTAGTTGTAAACAATCTTATTTGATTTAATTAGAGAAAATATATCTTAAGTTTAATAAACAACTTTATTATAATAGTTCTTTAATAAATAAATCATAGAACTTTTATAACATTTTCTATTGTACTAATAATCAAAACATTATCACAAATACTATGCATGAATTATTATTTTATTAAATATCTAAAATATTCAATAAATATCTATAAATAATAAATAGTTTTTGGGCATAATCCTAACACATTCCACTTCAATGATTGAACCGAAAAATGCCAAATAATCATTGTTAAAATATTTGGTTGAGAATATAATGATTATTCTGAATATATAAAAATAGAAAAGCAGCTTTTGCATATATTTTCACCAAAAGAAAAGTCTTAGGAATTTGTTCCATGTAATTTGTATATATTGCCGATTTTTTCTCATTTAAAATTTGTATATTTTTGTTTTGGAAAGTTTGTAGGATTTCAAAATTGATTGAAAATTTTGGTTTTATATTTAACTGATAACTTTGATTTGATTTGATCTATTTTGAAATCCTAGTTATTTGAACATACTCTATGGCCTAACCAATTAATTCAGGTTAGACCATCTTCCAGAAGAGGTACAAATAATTGTGAATCAAAATAGAACTCTGGAAGGCTCAAGAACGGCTAGACAATTGGCAGATGTCGCCTTGAGTTATCCACATGGTCGAGGCATGTTTGTTCTTCCGATCTCAATTCCAATCCCAATTCATAATATTCATCGCTCAAAGATCAATTCGTAACAATCATCACTCGAAGATTTACAGGCTCTTTTTTGGAATTATACATCAAGGAGCTATCGAGAAGAATTGATTGTTTCACTAGATTAAGTTTGTCAGTTGTGCAATCAATTAGGTTTTTATTTTTTTTACAATTCCAAAACATCGCATATGGGGGAACATATTTTAAACATAGGAATTAGAAGGAATTAACATTAGTACTAATAGATATAATAATGCAATTATATTGAGAGATTAGGGATTTAAATTCTAAAATTTAAAGTTTAGGGAACTGAAATTGTAAAGATAATATACACTATTGACTTCTACTAAAAATTAGCCAAATTATAAATAAAAAATTTATAAAAAAATAAAACAAATCTTAACTCTTACCAAAGGAAGAATTAGGCAAAATGACAATATGAAAAAGGAAAAGCTATATTCAAAATTTTTATTTGCAATATAGCTTGAGCAAGTTGATGGTATAGTCATTTTGCCAAAGAGAAATTTTATTAAATATTCCTCAAATGCGGGCTATTTACAAGCATATGACTCACCTAAAAATTGTTTAAAAAATATGATTAGACCCCTTTGAACTAAATTACTCCTGAGTTGTTTCACTAAGTTGCTTCAGACATAGAAATTGCAGTTACTCTTTCTTCTTCTTCTTTCTTTTATCATCGTCTAGGCTTCCTCAATTAGGCATCCCTCCTTTTCTCTTCTTCTGAAAAAAAAAAAGCTAAATTATATTCATAGAAACTCATATAAAGATACTGGACATCAAAAAGAAAGAGAAAAAGATGTCTCCACAAAGTGCATTGTAAACACAAAGAACAAAGAGAAAATCTTGAAATGGGTAAGCAATGTTTATATTTTAATATTGTGGTATTGTTTAAAATAATTTAGGAATGAATATTTATTTGTTTTTAGGTTGATTTGCATCAAAAAAATTGAATTTAGGTTAATTTTCGAGAAATTACTTCGACTTTAGGTAAAACGTGTGAAGATCATCGAATTTTTCGATGCATTTTGATATAATTTGATTATTTGTTGAAGAAAAAATTTAGAACTCAAATCTTCGATAATTTTCAATGAGATTTCGAGGACTATTTGATTATCGATTTTTTCGATGCATTTCGATGTAATTCGATTTTATTTTAATGAAAGTAATTTAAACTGATTTTAATGAATTTCGATGATATGTATCAAAATTTGATGTTTTTTGATGCTATTTCGATGTTATTTTGATGGTAATTCGACGTAGATGTAATTTGCAATTTTTTGAAATACTTCAACGGGGATCGAGTTGTCGTCAAAAATGATGTTGGATGTTATTCGATACAAGTTTGATGGAAATCAGTTTTTTTAGAATTTTATTTTTGTTCCTTCATATTTTGATTTATTTTTCTTTTACATACCTATTACAGATTATTCATGTGTCAACATCATAATGATATAAGAGGGGAACTAGACATATAATGAAAAGAAAAATCGTTGGCTTTTTAATGGAAAAAAAGTAAAGATATGGCTGTTTCAAAGAATATTAATTATGCAACTCTTGTGGACTGTTTATAAGATTATTGGTGCTAAGAAAAGTTGTTTTGATCTAGAACTCAAAGTTCTTTACAAGATGGATGATGTTGTACTTCCACCGATAATTCTTACTAATGATGCCGATATTGAATTTTGGCTTGATGAGTATTCCATCTCATTTCTGCATCATACATCTTTATGTATAACTATGATAGAAAGGTGTAGCCCGAATATTGCGACCGATGAGTACAGTTAAATGCAATCATGTGTACCTAAAACAACGAAGAAGGAAAATAAAGATCATCACACGAAGCCTCAGCTATATGATCCGAGTGCATGTCATCCAGTAAAACCCACTATTAGTCAAGTTCTAGCAATTTGTGCTATATCAAATAATTATAGCGAGATAGATGAGTAGTTGATTGATTGGGGGAAGATGCCATATGGCCAGGAGAGGCAATGGCTTTTTATGGTGAAAAGAAGGACTTGAACTATGATGACGATTATTCGATGTTATATGACGGTTATAATAATGACAACTATGACACTATGTCCCAATTGATGCGTAGAGAAAAATATGGTATTGTACGTGGGAAGTAGAAATTACAAGTTGTTATACAAGAATGAGTAGAGGCAAGTAAAGCAAGTAAGACACCCAATACTTCAAACAGTTTTGTGCGAAAATTCAGAATATTAGAACATGAGCGAAAATGGAGCAGTCCAATATTTCGTGATGAAGATATGCCAGAAAGTAAGAATACTACTGTTGACTCAAGTTTTTCTTCATCATCTGGTTCTAGTATAGGGACAATGTTCTAGTATAGGGACAATAAAAGTAGGTCAATTATTTGAGAATAAACTTAAATTGAAGACGAAAGTACATTTACTTACAATGCAAAAAAATTTCGAATTCAAGGTGAAAAAGTCTATATATAACCTGTATAGATGGCAAATGTTGTTGGCGCTTGAGAGGTAGAAAGTTAGAGAAGTTAGATATATTTGAGATTCGTACCTATGTCTCTATTCACAAATGTACATTGGCAGTAAGGTATAAGGACAACCGTCAAGCAGCATCATGGCTTGTTGGATAATGCATCAAGAGAAAATACACATATAGTAAACCTAATTATCTACCTCACCAAATAATGGAAGATTTTTATGTTAAATATGGCATTAACATGAATTGTACTAAGGCTTAAAGTATAGGGAAAAAGGCCCTACTTATGTTAGAGGGACGTCCGAAGCATCGTACCAGCGGTTGCCGTCATTTTTATATATGTTGGAGAAGAAGAATGAAAGAATAATTATTGATTTGGAGACTAATGATGTAGGCCGTTTTAAGTACTTTTTCTTCTCTTTAGGGGTGTGCATCAAAGGATTTAGAGCCACATGTCATCCAGTACTTTGTGTGGATGAGATCTTCATTAAGAATAAGATTAGAAGGACAATGTTATATGCTATTGTTCTGGATGTCAATAATCAGTTATATCCAGTGGCTATTGCTGTCATAGATTCAGAGAATAACGATTCTTGGATGTATTTTATGTTGAAGCTACGAGGAGCTGTAGGATATGTTCAGAATTTAGTGTTCATATCTGATAGACATGCAAGTATTACGAATGTCTTGTCTACAGTGTTCCCAGAAGTACATCATGAAGTGTGCGTATATCATGTTAGCATGAATATCATGGCTAAGTTTGAAACGGACCATTGTCATGAAGAATATGTCTTAGCAGTAAAATCTTACTGGATGGCTGCTTTCAATCATCATTTTCAAAAGATAAAGGTGAAGACCCCGCTATTACATAATATCTAGAACAAATTGGTGTCGAGAAATGGAGTTGAACGTTCTTTTCTAGAATCTGGTACAATATAATGACAAGTAACTATGCTGAAAATATGAATAGTAAAACCAGGGAGGCACGAAAATGGCCTATTACAAGTATAGTAGAGTTTTTCAAATTCACTCTACAAACTTAGTTTTGGGAATAAAAGGGAAAGACAGAGAAGCGTGATGGTCCTCTAGCAACGAATATAGAAAATTATTTGACAGAGGTGTTTGAAGAAGCCAAAACAATGACAGTTCTTCCACTCAGCAATTTCGAGTTTTATGTACAAGATGGTGAACGGAACAATGAAGTTAATCTACAGACATAAATATGTACATGCAGAGAATTTGACCTGACTGATCAACCTTGTGCCGATGCATTGGCTGCTGCCCATGAGTAAAACATAGACCCCTACACCTTATTTTCTAGGTTTTATACAATAGGGATATGGTTGAACTCATATGCTGAAATAATATATCCATGGGGACAAAAAGATGACTGGGTTGTATCAGATGACATTAAGGATCGATCCAACGGATCGATCCTCCACTATATAAGCCTAAGCCAAGTCATCTAAAAACAAAGAGAAGATTGTCGAAAGATGAAAAAAAAAAAACAAAATCCAACGTCAATACAGTCGATGCAAAGGACGAAGACATAACAAAGCAAGTTGTAAACACATGATGCCTGCACCGTCTAGCTCAAAGGCTGAGTAATAAGCCAATCAAGTGTTTGAAAGAAATAAAAATAAAATCTACTAACACTACAATATGCTTTAATAACTCTATATAAAGATTATGGGATTCTTGCATGTTCAGGGAAAGTAACGTACACTCTAATTCTGTTTCTTGTCATGAATCGTAAGATGGATGAACTCATGACACAGATTTAGATACGCCTCCTTGAGTTTCATAGGCATATGGTGTTCATGGGCACAGGCTTATGGAGTGCAATGTGTACAACATGTATATATGAAATTTATGGAGATGAATCTTAATTAGTGTCATGGGTTTATCTATCTTATGGTTAATGGCAAGAAATAGAAGTGGAGTGTACATTACTTTATCCGAACATGCAAGAATCCCATAATCTATATATAGAGTTATTAAAGTATATTGTAGTGTTAGTAGATTATTGTAATGCTTGCTAGTTGTTAAGTTTGTTGTAATGTTAATCTATATACATCGAACTGCTATAATGTTATATTTGTTGTAACGATATAAAGTTTACTATGATCGTTTTTTGTCAGTAATTGATCAGTCTATTATGTTATCGAAATGACATCGAAATTATGTCGAATTGTATCGAATGATGTACTACGGACTTAAACTAATATCGAAATCACATCGAATTCCATCGAATATATATCAAGATGCATTGAAATATATGCATCGAATCATATTGATTGACATTGAATTACGTATATTCTTATGTGTTCACACTGGTCGATGTGCTTATATTGTCATCGAAATGACATCGAAATCATGTCAAATTACATCGAATGATATACTACGAACTTAACTAATATCAAAATCATATCAAATATATATCGAGATGCATCGAAATATATGCATCGAATCACATCGATTGACATCAAATTACGTATGTTCTTATGCATTTGCACTGGTCAGTATGCTTGTGTTATCATCAAAATGACATCGAAATTATGTTAAATTGCATCGAATGACGTACTATAGACTTAACTAATATCGAATAGTTCATCGAAATTCATCGAAATGTATCAAATTTAATTGAATTTATTAAAAAATAATGATATATTCGACTATGGATGCATGCGATAAACAGTTTTCTGACCAGTTAATTAATCACATTAAATTAAAGAGAATAATTAGTAATAATTTTTGAAATCCACGTACAAATGTAGTTTAAGATACATCATTCAAGGTTCTAAGTTATGATACCATAAATCTACATATAATTTATCTCTAAACAATTTCATATAATTTATCTCTAAACAATTTCATATTCTCATGAACAACTAAGTCAAGAGGTTGCGCGGTAAGAAGACATTCTAAATGCTTGATAATATATACTCCATAATTCCCGCTACATATTATAAATGGATATAAAATTAGCTTAAAATAAAAATTTATTTTCATTCAAACATGAAGATAACATTATCTTTTTTTACTCTGTGGCACAAGATCGGCGCCGAATCTTCGAAAGGAAAAAGGGTAAGGCTTATTTTGTGGGCCAAGATGCAATTCTGGATAATGATCAAACCCACCTACCTGGAGAAAGAGATACGGCAACATCACGCACCATGGTCTGATGGTCACTTTAATATTCTTCTCAGTGACTATGGTGACATCTGAATCATACACAACAGTGATCCTCCACGAACTCAAATATATTTGTAATAGAACCTAATGGTTACTATTAACATGAATTGGAGAGTATAGTGGCTCGCATTATGCCTATGGCCTCTCACACATATTCACATCACCAACCACGTACTGTAGAAAATACTCATAAAAAAAGAAGCTAGTCTTGGTCCTAGTACTTTTGTACACCTCCCAATGACCTCTCATAAGCTGGTCTAAATTAGAGTCTACAATTGATGTTTTTACCCCATATGTCTTGGGAAAAAAACCACAATCGTTCTCGGATTAGTAGGAAGGACACATCAATATGTTGCAAAATAAAAATAAAAATAATGATTAGTAAGAATATATATGAGTATAAGTTAAGAAATACACATTTATATAGTAGGTTCAATATGCTCACTTCGCCATCAAGAATATGCTTACAAACCAAGAGACGTTTGCATCACACACCTTAATATCAATGGTCATGTCATTATTTATTAATCCATTAAGCCATTTGGAAAAGGTCATGTATTGTGACGGATCATATTGATGAAGTGGTTTTAGGACACAAGGATCATTGACCTTAAATTTCTTCTCTAATGGATCTGTGGATTCCCTATATCTGACATTCCTAATCCTCCTCCTCTTGTATTTCTTTTTCATTGACTCTGATGATTCAACAATATTGATTAGTGGCATCAAATCGTATGTTGTCTCATCTCGAAAAGGGGTGTGATAAACTTGTAACGTAGTGGATAGAGTACTCCTATATGAATCAGGCATAATATCTTTATTTGATTCCGTTATCTCAGGCTCATCTTTCTTTTGAACCAAAGTGATCAACAACTTCATTTTCTCCCCTTGTTGTTGCTTAATCTCTATTTGGTTTTGCTTAATCTCTAACTGAGTGGCCTTTAGCATATCAACATTGGCTTACAATTTTTACAAAATAGAAGCTAAGGTCTCTAACTCTTGATTTTTATCTCCAACCTACGGCTTATGAAAGGGAAAATTATTGGTCGATTTTGCCGTCTCGTCAGTAGCCTTTGACTCTTTCAGATGCTCCTTATTTGCATCCAACTCATTTGAATCTCTAACTAATTCATCAGTTCTATGACTAACTTTGGGACCATGTATAGAGGTCAAGATGCTACCATAGAAATTATTCTCCTCTACCCAGGGGTTCAAAATAGCTTTAACAGTAACCTGCAGAAAATAAATCAAATAAGTTCATTAAAAAATTTAACCAAGTACAAACAATTATAAAAAAACATAGTAACGAATATAAATTCATGAAATATTTTCAAAATTTAAGTTCAGCTTATAAATTGCAAAAGAACATTTACTTTCTTTCGATTAAGGATCTCTCCTACATCAGATGCACTAGGTATCTTATTAAACATCTAACATTATATCCTTAGAAATTTCACACTAAGGTTAGTGGCGTATACTGTGCTCAATGTAGGTACTGCCTTATATGCCTAATACTGCAAGGCTACACTAAACCCGTACACTGTGTACTTGCATTCCGCTGGCTTCTTCTTCTCTGCCACTAGCTTCAAGTACTGCTTTCTGTAATGATCCATATCCTTCTTAAGACTAGCCATATTCTCATGAAAAGATTCATGACCCCAAGAAAATTGGAAGAATTCATCCTCATTCTCAACGTAAGATAGCATGTCTAAATCTATCTTCTTAGTAAACTCTCCTGTAAGTAATATGTTATCTATCAAATAGCATAGGCCCAACTTCCATGCATCTTCAATGTCCCCACTCTTCAATGTCCCCACAGTTGAGGAATGCAGCCTCTAATTCCCTACTGTTGACAACCTTTGAATCATTCATTTCTTTTTCAACAAGTCTCCTACTTCCACTCATGGTCTTCAACTTAGCTTTATCTGGGTATTTTCAGAAATTTAACATTGTTGTAAGAGCAAACTCACAAAGTCTAAATCTAACGCGTTTGCCACCAATATCAAAATAGATCTCCCTCACATCATCTGGAGACTCAACCTTCTTAAGGAGAAGCTGATGAATAAGTACTCCAGAAAACTATAGTGGAAGTGCCTCAAAAAACTGTGTGAATGGACATTTTTTGGCCCTTTCTATCAAGTCCAATGCCTAAAAACGTTCCTTGATTTTCGACATAACCGGGCTACTACGAAATGTAACCCTTCCAATGTAGTGTTGCTTGAAGGCTACAATTAACTTTGACATCTGAAATAGGATAAAAAATCGATTAGCTTATCCATCGAATAATATCGAATATACTCAAAAACAATCGAGAAAATATCTAAGACAATCATCAAAATAGCCAACATATAGTAAAAAACAATCGGAAAAGTATTTAAAAATAATCATTGAAATAACATCGAAAACAATCGAAATAGCTTCTAAAACAATCATCGAAATAACATCGAATATTATCGAAAACAATCGAAATAGCATCTAAAACAATCATCGAAATAACATCGAATATTATCGAAAACAATCGAAATAGCATATAAATAATCATTGAAATAGCATCGAATATGCACGAGGCAACAAAAAAATTGAAAACATTCAAATGCATCGAACTATCGTCGAATATAATCGAATTAAAGCTGTATATAGAATGCATCGAAATTAAGTCAAATACTATAAAATACAATTGAATTATACCCAATTATCAAATGCATCGAAGTACCATAAAAAAAATCGAATGTCACCGAATTATCATAAAATATTGAAGATATCAAATTTGACTCGAATGAAATCGAAATTCATCGAATTGATGACTACAGACGTTGAACTATAATTGAATATTATCAAAAAGCATCGAAATTTATTGTAGTTACAATCCATCAAATGTTCATCCAAACATATAGAATTAATCGAAATCAGTTGAATCCAGTCGAATCGATTCGAAAATGCAATCGAAATCGATTCAGTCTTGATTTCGCACTTAAATTATCAATTTCGAGTAATAGATTCTATACATTATTTATACAAAACAAACCTTAAAATTTTAATGTGTTAAACAATAAGAAAATATCGAAATGTATTTAGACTTTGCTGTGTTGCCTGCACAATTGTCGACAAGTGAGAGATAGAGAAAGCAGATAAGTTTCAAACGACGAATAAGAAAGAGAAGAAAACAACTTCCAGAAAACGATTAAGCGATGGAGAAATTGTTCTTTTTTCTTTTTTTTTTTTTAATTTTTTTAAAATCCTAAATAATTAAAAATATATTTTTAAAAATATTTTGGTCAAATAGACAATTATTAGGTAAATGATATGCTTGAAAATATCTTACTTTGGGGCGTTTGAGGCATATTTAATGAAATTTCTATTGTCACACACTGCTCCAGAAAAAGCGTAAAAAAAACAAAAAAATTGCGATTTTCCTTTTTGATATATATATTTTCCGGATTCTATATTACAATATATTTATATATTCTTTATTACAAATAAATAAATGAATAATATGACGATGGAAAAGAGGGAAAAAGGAATTGAAAGAGATCAAACAAGTAAAATTCCATTTCTTCTCTCTCTTCCTCTCCTCGTTGACGTTGGAACCGATCACCGGATAAATGGTTCCGGTGGCCGGGAATTTGCAGAGAAGCCCTCATATCTCCGATTATTCTCGATAAAGAGCCTAAAGTCACAGCTTTTGGTGTTTTGAGATTTCATGGACTCTGAGAGGAGAACTGGGAAACGGAGCTTGCCCTTTGTAATACTCCGATGGTCTCTGGCTCTCCTTTTTCCAATACTTTCCTTCTTCGTATTGTCATTTATAGTCGGCCTCGTGGCCGTTCTTCTCGCCGATTCACCGGTCACTAGCCCGATCTCGGTGCCTTCTCAGTGCAAGATCGTCTCCACCAGTGAGTGTTTATTTTATTTTATTTCATTTATTATTATCTTACAAAAAATAATATGTATTTGTACTGGAATTCAATTGGGTGTGTTTGGCTGCTGAGAAAATGTTGATAAGTGTCCAAGGAGAATACTCTAGTTATTCATGTTTTAATATGCATCAGTTACTACTTACTAGCTGGTGACATGAAGATGGAGATAAGGTCCCTTCTTTTTTAAGATTTGATAATAATATTTTGAAAGAGCTGGGTTGCATTTTTTTGGGTATATTATTGTTGAAATTGTACCAAATTTTATTTGAAGTTCACCTTCACTAAGAGGAATTAAAAGAAAAAAAGAAGAAGAAGAAGAAAGGAGCCAATTCAGTATATATTCCTTCTCCATGAATTGAATAAAGGACAAATAGAATCCCATAACAAGTCCAGAAATTCACATTATACTAGAGAGATTTAGAAATGACAGAATCTGTGTGTCTTTTGTTTTACAAGTGTAGAACTTTTGGCCCCTAACCGCTTTGTTGTGAGCTGTTTACATTTACAACCTATTTCGCTCGGTGGTTAGAGTATGGCTTTCTTAGGCAAGAGTCATTGGTTCAAATCCAAAAGTAGGTAACCGGCTGAAGCCACTGGTTTTGCCGGCATGATAAGCAAGCAAAGGCTGGGTGTTTATGTTTCAGAACTCTCTTACAAGAAATAATTTTTCAAACAAGCCTTTAGAAGCTAAAGCCAATGGCTCACTTGATTTTGTTGTCCATTGCAATGTTATGAATTAAGCATAATGATGAATACTTATGGACAGTTAAAAAGTGTGTTTTCACTAATTGATTCTTTGGGACTAGTTAGTGGCTTTTGTGCTTGTGGTTTGCCATAGTCCTCTTCTGCTTGTGGTAACTTAGTATTACCGTTACAATAAAAATATTTGGTAATTAACTACCACAAAATGAGATATGAATTTTGGAAAGTTAACATATTAACTTTAGGTGTTATCTGTCTATTTTCTTATTCGTGACTATACAGCTAGATTTTCTGTTGAGTACAATTCAAGTTCTGTTGTTTGTAATCTTCTATCACAAAATATAATTATGTTAAAGGTGTAATCATTTGTTTTTTACAGGTGTGGATCTCAGATCATCCAAAGTCTGTGAACTTGGACTATTTAACTACAAAGCCAAGCATGTGTTTTATCCGTTCGAAAAAAGTAAATTTCGTTGTCGTTATGATTATTACTGGGCTTCAATATTTCAGGTTAGTACCATATTCTCAAGCCATACATGTTCTTCTTAGAATTATATCTGAATTATTTGAGAGAATTACTAAGAAATTTATGTGCTTCTGTTTATTTTTCCGTATCTTTGTGGTACTAGTAGTCCCAAAGATTGCTCCAATAATATGATATGTGTGGGTTGGGTGCTTGGTTCTACTTAAATATATTGGAAGGAGTTATTATGGGCAACATTAGAACATACACCCTTCTTCTGTCATTGCTTCTTTTGTCATTGCTTGTATAAGGGTTTTATATTCTGTTGTGCTTATTTCCTTTTTGTTTTGTTATTAAGTTGTTTTGTTTGATTGCAGGTGGAATATAAAGATCTATCTTCAGGTGTCACTCAACTTGCATTGGCAGAGGCTCCAAATGAGGCCCTTCCTCTAAATTGCAGACCAAATTTTGGTGCTGCATGGTTGAACAAAGATAAATTCAAGGTAGAATTTCCAGGCTTGTTTCTGAGCCGCGATGTGCTACATGTTGAAATTGTTAAATCCAATATCTAAGTTACCTTGGGTGTTACTGATATATAATTATTTATTTTTGCTAGTGTATTTCCCAAGTTTTTGGAGAATTCTAAGCTGTTTTTGTCGTTCTTTATCTTTTGTGATTAGGTGAATGAAACTTATGACTGTTGGTACACATATGGAATTCCCAAAGTAAGCTTACATGATGATGGCTTTTTCAGTTGCCAAGCAAAGGATCCATCTACTTTTGAGATGATTAAGAGATATTTCCTCCTGTGAGTAGTCTAAACTTTTTGAGATTATTTCTAACTATATGGTTTTATATATGTCTAGTTCATTGTTGTATGGTAAAGGTTATTACAAAGATATGTTAGTCTTATCACCTGTAGTGTATCATGATTTGATTTAGGTAGCCTTCAAAGATGAATCTCTTCAGCTTGGGATGCAATTCCCTAGTACCTGGAGGAACTATATTCTTGCTTTGTTTTGTAAAATGATATTCTGCATGGTTCTTTTTGGCTCAAGTGATTAAGATTTTGTGGGGGTCCGTATTCCGCCCTTTTGCTTTAAGAGAAAATTTTTTATATATTTATTTATAAGAAAGAAAAATTTTATTAAAAACAAGCTGAAATACAAAGAAAGGGGGTTAAGGTATCCTCGAAGACTAATACATGATAACACAAAACAAAGCAAGACAGAAATGTATCAATACAAACTAAATACATATGAATAAAATATTTTCTAATTAACGAAAGTGGAAAATCCATAAATTCTTTTGCTGCTGAAGCCCAAAAAGAAAATAAAATCTTGACCTTTTCCCACAAAAAACAAATGTTGGAAATGCTTTAAGAGCAATGGTACAACCGCATTGGTTGTGCTCCATGTGGATCAACAGCGGCAATAAAAGCTACATATTATACGTATATACATTGCATACTGATGATTGCCGTTTGCTTTCTCTGGTACATAATAAGATGGTCCCCAAAAAACAAATTTGGGATATTGTAATACTTCTTCAATATCCCAAGACACATATTGCTCAATGCAAGAAATAAAACCATGTTAGCGTGGAAAAAACCATGTTAAGAAGTTCGTCAAAGGGGTTAACGAATTGCATTTGTAATTTTTGATTAGTAATGCTTCCATAGAAAAGGATTTTAGTTGCAATCTATACAAAAATAGAGGAAGGGTAACAAAATTTGTTAGTGTAATTATATTGCCACCAAACCACTTCTTACATGGGAAATATTATTGTACTAGCATACTTTGTGTCTTTTTGTGCTTGTGTCCTTACTCCTTTGCCCCTTGTTTATGCTTCTTTATATGTGCATCAGATTCTCTGTTTTTAATAATCGAAGGTTATATTTTCCGTTTCCCCTTTATGACAGTATATCTGCTGTGCACTGCCAGATAGCAGTTGCAGTATTAAAGCTATTGCCAACAGTCCTCTTTTCTTCTTGGATGTACTATTTGATATTTCATGTTTCATTACTTGTGTTATTTTGCAATTTTCATGGTTTGGTCCTGCAGTCTTTTCTTCTTGGATGTACTACTTCATGTTTCGTATCTATTATAAATTTGGACAACTTAAGCCCGGTACTTAATATTCAGGATTAGTATAATTATGTTTTGACTCTTGCTGTTAACAATTTGTTGATGCCAACTTAGACAAATTGCTGTTGTCCCTTGTAATAGGCACTTCATTTCATAAGACATCCTATTGTTTCTTTCTTGGAATAGAAACCAAAGTAAAAACAGGATGCACATGCATTGCACTTATTATGGAACACTTACACTGAACAATCTCTCGATGCCAAATCGCATTAACAGCTTGGGAAGAGATCCATCATCTCTTTCTTCCTTATCTTCTCTCACTCCTCTTACTGGGGATTACAGACAATGAAAGCCATTCATCAGCCAAGCTAGGATGTGAACCACTCTTTTGAAACTTAGTGAGTATGTTGTTTAGTGTGGAGTATGTTATTGATAATAAATTAAATAGATGTGTGTTCGTGGTAATTTTTGACCTATGATTTTGAAAGATTACTTATATATTACTCAAAGAAATAAAATAACATAACCGAGCATAATATTCTACGATAAGGTTAGATTAGATAGAGATATATAATATAGGTAGTTAAGTTAGTTATAGGGATATATATATATATATACATGTATATATATATATGCAAAAGCTGGTAATTAAATAAACAGAATGTAAATAACTGAAATAAAAGGGCTAACTAACTAGAATCAGGGGTACTGAAATATAAATTGTTGAAATTAAATATTACTGAAAGATAAATAACTGAAATTAAAAGACGGAAATGTAAATAACTAAAATAAAAGGGTTAAAATATAAATGATTGAAATTAAACATATTGAAATATAAATAGGACCAGATTATTGGATTGCTAAAATTAAATAAGTGTTGAAAATAAAATGCTCGAAAATAAAATTTTAAGAAGGTAAGCATTTTTTTAAAAAAATAGGGGATTAATTAATGACCACCACTTATTATAAAGGTAAAGGAAAATAACTCACGCACCCGTCACTATCAAGGTTTGAACCTCTGATCCCCCAAACTCACACACACATCTTTGAAACCTTAGACCAACTGTGTTAGCCTCAGTTGGCTAAAAAAATAGTTAGTCAATTATGTATTGATACAAAAGTTACTGAGAACATAAGGGTTAGGGTCTTTGAATGGCTCAACCCTTATAGAGTTCTTTGAATAAGATGATAATGCCTATATTTGTGTGAGAATATGAAATAGATGGTGATTTTGATATATGAAATGTAGCTGTTTATAAGCTAACCAAACCTTGATCATGCATATAAGTTAGCATAGTCATGTAAAAGCATAGAATACGGACTTTAGTGATCAACTAAAGGTATGATTCCATATTCCTTGATGTGCAATGAAGTGGAGATGAATGACCAGCAACTTATGTATGCAACTAGTATTTGACATGCATGAAAATGACAATGAGCTTGCGCAAAACTTTATAGAATATTTATATGAAACTTAGATAATGAGTTTATGGTATTACATGGATGAAATGTATGAATTAGAAGCTAAGATATGCAGTGAAATATCAAAAACCAACCACTGTTAATGTAGAAATAGTGGCTGATCATGCAAGCAGAGATGAAAATGGACACTTTTAGGTATGCAAATGATGTTGGAATAATGTTTCTAGGCTAGAAAAATGATTTAGAGTGATATATAGGAGGAGTTTTACGCTTATCGGGTGGGTGAAATAAAAGAAAAGTATGAGTTATAGCCACTGCAGTGGCTGGAAACGTGAACAACAGGGAGAATAAGAGAGAGCTGAAAGTGATTGCTGAAGGTGAGAAGGTAGTTATGTGGAAGTGTGTGTTGATTTGTAAAGAAAAGCTCCTATTTATAGGCAGCCAAGACATGGAGACCAAGCAGTTAGTGGGAGACAAGAATGATAAGTGTCAAAAACTGCTTTTTCTTGTCTCCTAGGATCTGATTTCACCCATGGTTTTAGTGAAGAACAATCATTAGGTTCCATAAACTGGCTAGAACTCCTTTAGAAACTTGTAAACTGCCTTAGGAAGCATTTAGGTGATGTCACCTTAGCAGTTTCATAAAAAACCAGTAGCTAGTTAACTAGAAATCACCTGGTTTAGAGGTTAATTATTAGGAAATAACCTGGTATTTTAGCTAACTATTTCTGCAGGTGCATAGTAATAGGTTCTCTTAGATTTTGTGCATGTGATCCATGTTTTAGAACCCTTAAGAGGGTTTAGGGTAAAATACCCTAGTTCAGTTAGGGTCCTTAACCCCTAAAATACCACTGTCCTGCTTTATTTTCCTCTATTTTCCTTCTGTTTCAGTTTCAACAATGCTTAAGCTTAAACTAATAATGATCATAGCTTAATTAACTCTAATCTAATCATGTTTAGGAATTTACCCCAAAACAGTGTATATACATCTCTGTTTATGTGTTCTTGTAGTCCTGCGGTAAGTTTCAATAAAAAGAGATGTTTGTTTTTGGGTCTGGCTGGGAGTCAAGGTGGTTTCATCTGCCACCTATCTCTTGCTGCCTTTTTCTTTGTCAAGACACCGTTAGTCATTCGGTGCACAAACTGTAGTTGGTTAGATACTTTTAAGTTTGCATTTTTGGTTGATTGGTTAATGATTTGGGCATTTATAGAGCTTGTTTTGATATATTTAGATATAACTGCTCTAAGAAAATTGTACTTCAGCCTTTTTATTACATGGACAGTTTCATCTAGTTAGTTTTCCAAATCATTTTTCTGATTGAGATTCATTTTGAGGGGGTGAGAGAAGTTATCCACGAGGTCTTGTTGCATAAAACATATAGCATTTAAATCAGGCTGTTCTTTGAAAGTATGAAACTAGACTGCCTTAAGTTCTTGTCTCCAAGGTGCGACTGTTGAACTTAGTATATTTAGATTTTAGCTTTGCATCTGCTCTTTTCCTCCAAGCCCAAAATAAATCTTCAGTTTGGCCAGAAAATGAGTATGCTCATAGTGAAATTTTTTATGGAGAGGTGCTTAAATTCATTCACACTCTAAAAGGAGCTCCAACTTCCTGTATCATTGTGAAATTTAGTCTGAAAGAATCAATATCTTGTTCTTGAAAATGGTCCAACACTATATTAGGAAACAGAAAAGGAACGGAAAATGGTTGGGCTTGTACTAATATTGCTCCCATGAGTGCAGTGTTTTGGTGTTAGGAAGTTCTTTTCATACTGTCTTGACACTACTTGTACGTATGCATTATTCTTAATGACTCTGCATTATCAGATCAACCAAGATTATACACTCTTGGCTTTTAAGCAAGAACAAACCCAAGTATTGGAGGTGGGAAGTGGTGGCCGGAGTCATTGCTGGTTTTTCGACTTCGATGATCTCGATCAGCTGTATTATGCTCCTGCAACAAATGAAATCTTCATTGCCAGGATTTGCCGCAGTAAGATTGGTTGTACGGGCTTTTCTTAGAGTCCTTTTCAGCCGTGTTTGCTTTCTTCTTGTATACTTATCTGTTGTGGGTTGGTTGGCTCTCCAATATGGGAACAGGCTTGGCCTCTTGGAGATCTTCACAGCTTTCAACAACTAAAGAATGCACTCTTTTTTGTGAAGTGCTACTTTTCTTTCTGCCCCAACATAATTGAATCTGCCAAACTGCAGGGTTGTTGCAGCCAGCACTTGTATAATTCCTTGTATAATGAACTACAATGTAGTGCCAATTGTACTTGATGGTGATGTAGAATATTAAACCATTGAGCTGAGCAGATTATATATATTGCAACTTTGAAATATATCAAAATACTGTGGATGTCTTATTTATAACAGTATTTTTTATTCCTCTTTGTTCCCCGCTTCTATAGATAGTCTTTTACTTGTATTTTGTTTTTATGAAGAAGATTTTCCTTTTAGTAGGGGCAATAATGTCTGGAAGTTCATTGGTATTAATAACAATTCATGATGGCTTTCTCAAGGTATACATGTAAAAATTAAAATCTATCAAAACTGCATAAAGACAAATTCATCACCTGAACTTGCAAGTTTGTATAATTGGATGATAAACTTAAACCTATGGACTGAAAAATATGGCATTTTTCATCAAAACAAACATATATGCCCACATACATATATATGTACATATATTCAAAGATATGCATCTATATTGTTATTGTACATATAATTACGTCACATATGTATTTGTTGCATATCCCACGTATATGTGTGTGTGTGTATATATATATATATATATATTTATGATGTAGGTTAAGTTTTCAAAAGGTATTTTTGTTTTTGATTCATGGGTATAATTTTTCAATTTTCTATAGCTAGTCACGCTTACCCTTTGCCATTCCCTTTCAATTCTTGTAGGGAATCCCACCAACTTTTATGGAATGATTTTTTGCTACATGGATGGCTATTTTTTTTTTCCCCTTTTTGTAGAATAATTTTGTTTTTCAGAAAAAAAAATAATGAACTTGATATTTGTTTATTACTTTGTTTAAAAGGGGGAAAATAATAGACATTTGATTATATTTTATATAAAAAAAAACCCACAAAAATGAACTTTTATGGGTTTTCACTTTAAGTAACTGGTATTTTTAGCTTGTTTATGCTTTTTACGCTTCAACGTGATGATTAGGAACGTTTGATACTATGTGTGGTTTTGAATCCTAAATGATATCAATGTTAATGTCTAGAACTTACGTTTCCCCCGCCAAAAAAAAAATGTCTGTACAAATTTTTAGCCTTCGCCAAATAAATTATTTGTCTGTGAAATCTCAAAGTTTCTCGAGAGGAGGCTCAAGAACTTGCAACTTTCACTCTCCTAGGACAGTGAAAGTTGCATTAAAAAAATACCATTTCATTAAAAAAAAAGAGTGCAACAGTCCAACACAACATAAATTCACTTGAAAGATTAAAAAAAAAAAAAAAGCAACACAAGACAAAACAAAAGTAAAACCGCTACGAACTTCAAACAAAAATAATCAATAAATTAAAAAAAAAAAAGAATAAGAAAGAAAGATATCTGCTATAAATAATCTTATGACTGCCAAACAATCCAAGATTTCTCTCTCTGTTTACCAACAATTTTTTTTTTTGTTTGGTATCATTTTTTTAGGAATATATTAGTTTTTTTCCCTTTTGAAATACATTCACTTCTTTTCGCTTTGCAGATTGTAAAATGGAAGTATATTAGATTCTCAAAACAAGAAAAAGAAAAAGAATATATATTTTGTGTATTTTTATAGGAAGAGTATTTTGAGTTTTGATAAGATAAATGGAATTTCTTTTCTTTGGAAAGATAAGCTATTTTTGTTTTTAATTAGTGACTTGTTTTCTTTGAAAAGGTAAAGCTAGAAACTAGGTAAATTGACATAATAATTCTTCTCATAGCCGACTTGGAATATAAATACAGAACAACTAAAAAAGACCAATGGTTGAAAAGATTTTGTTATTTTTTTTTTCTATCGCGATCAAAAACAAAAAATCATTTACAACAATTAGGATTGCTGTTACATTATAATTTATTTGGTCATAAAATACTTATAACAACAATTTTAATTTCAAGAAATTAGGTATAAGAAATACCCAATATTAGTTTTGTTTTTTTTTTAATTTTAAGTTCAATAGTTACGTTTATGTCCATGATTCTAATATATTATTATGCCTGATTCATGATTCTAATCCATTGATGTGAACTACTTAGTATCATATATAGAGTAAGAGTTAGTTACAAAGAAGGAAAAATAAATAAATTATAGTAAAAAATATTAATGGTGAAGAGAAAGATGATAGTTTAAAGAAAGAAAAAGTACAAAAGAGTGAGAGGTCTAAGAAATCGATGGATTATGATATTCATGCACTTACTTTTCTTCAAGTGACCATCGAATACGTATTTGTATACCTACATTTTGGTCTGTAGAGTTGTCAGCCCCTTTGAAGATGAAGTAAGTATCCCAGTTTCGCATGCAAAGAGACAATCGTGTTGGGCTTCTTCTTTTTTTTTTTTTTTTTCCCCCCCCCCCCACATTGGGTGAAGAGAAAACAAAAAATGATGAACTGATGAAGCAAATAAAAATGTGAAAAAAAAGAGATAGCATTCTTTGAATGGATATGAGTAATATGTCTCATAAAAAAATTACATTCATGGGCATTAAATAAAAAAACATGTTCACGAGTATTTAACTAAGAAACACGTTCATGGATATTGCGAAGAAAATAAATATTAACAGATTACCAAGCTCACTAAGAGAGGAAAAAAGAAAACATACCTTTAATGGCATATGCCGTACGTTTTGTTATTATGAAATTTATATGAGAAGAGTGGTACACATGCACATTCCATTATGAATCTTTTATGACAAAAGTACTTGAGTAGTGTATCGGTATTATAAAATCTTATAATGTAGTAGATTGTGTCCTACGCTTTGTTGTCACATTTCTTATGATTGCTGTGAAAAATAAATATATATATATATATATTTTTTTTTTTCCTTTCAATATATATATAGGTTTAAACGATATTATAAATCTCATTTTTTTTATTTTTTATTTTTTCAATCAATTAACAAGTGAAATTCTTCAATGAGTAAGCATTAAAAACATAATATAGAAATAAAATTGTATCTTATCATTTGAACAAACGTAGTTATTGTAAATATCATTTTTTACACTTTAATAAATGTCCAATTTTTCTATTTTATAGCTCAATGTAAGTTTTTACTGTGGGTGTATATTTTATATTTTACTATTATATCACAATTTTCTTTTTGTTTTTGGAGAGAACTAGCGTACCAGGTATTAACACGAGGTATTTCCGGTTTATCATCTGATATACTAAAACAATTTTGGTTTTTTTTTTTTTTTTTTTGTTTTCCCCTCTTTTTTGAAAATGGGACATTTGGTTTAAGAGACCCCGTAAGTTGGCCATTTTGCAAAAAGCTGCCTTTTTGAAAGACTCAAGAAAGCCATTTTTCCAGGTTAGAAAAAAAAAAAAGGCAAAGCCCATACCATAGCCATACCACACCACACCATACCATCCCTCCCTACAATTATTTTTTTTCCCCACCTCAAGCGGTGGTGGTTTTAAAACGTTTCAATTCTCAAACGGTTCCATCCCAGAGCTCACTTGGTAACTCCGACGCTACAAAGCAGTTACACCTTCAAACAAAAAAAAAAAAAAAAAAAAAAAAAATGGAAAGTCCTCCATCTCACCATGGCTCTCCAACTCCTGCTTTGCCCAATAACAGTGAGCTCTCCTCGGAGCAAACGAGCTTTCTAGACCAGAATTTTGGATCCCCTGAAGACGTTCCTCAAAAAGCTCCTCATCTCCTGGCGGTGCTCCGGAGCCAGTGCTCCGATTTGGAGGGTGACCTCCTCCGCCTCCAGACGAGTCTCGCCAAATCTTGCGTTTCGTGGGTTTCTCGCTCGTTTGAAGCCAAAGCCTCTGCACAACGTCTCAATCTCGATCTTCAGAATCTCAGTCTCCTAACTTCTCAACGTCTGTATATTCTGATTTCTCTACTTGGGTTTTCTCTTTATTGCTTTCGTTTTGTTCATTTTTCGTCTTTTTTATTTTATTTTATTTTTTAACAGATGGGATTGGTTCGAAAAGGTTTCATGGGGTTTTGGGGAGGGAGCTGCCTCAACTCGCTGAGAAAGTGCTTCGGATTGAGGCGATGCGCAGTTATGTTGGTAAGTTTCAGAGATTACTTTCTACCATAATGGGCGAAGTTGGCCATTTCTCCTACAAATTTAGTTGCCCTTTTGAATCTTACTTCTGAACTTCTGGTTCAGTCCAATTGATCTTTATTCACACACAAGCTCAAATAGTTTCTTTTTCTTTTCTTTTTTCTTTTTAATATTGACTCTTCAGAAAATCGGAAAAGTGTTGAATTTTTGTCCTTGAAACTACACGTTATACTTTGTTTGATTCATCTCAAAGTCCAAGACTTTTTAAGATGTTATTATTGTAAATGATCATAATAATTATGATCATTTATGCACAGATGTTTTTAACGTTTGTATAATCAAATTAGAATGGATCAATTATCCACAAACTTTGCCCTCACTCTTCATTGCTTGTCAGATAGAAATATACGTGTTTTTTCTCCATGGAACTCGCCTTAGTATGTTTGAAATGCTTAATATAATTCTTAGTTGCTTACTTCCTTTTGCCTATTCAAATCCAGTTGCGGAGTTGTGCCAAAACCATCATCATTCTTCTCTTGATTTTCTTTGAACTTCCGAGTAACCGCCTAAACTACTCTCTTAATATTTCAGAGACTACTCTACAGTTAGAAGCTCTAGTTGGAGATCTAGAAGATGCTGTTTTCTGTTTTATGAATTGCCAGACTAGCAACATGTTCTCGGCAAAGCTTTCAAAATCCTCAATGTCTACTGTAATACATTAGTCCTTTTTCTTATGATATTTGAGTGATTGTCAGAATGGTAAATTCACTAGCAGGGCCAAAGTGTTGCATAATGACCTAGATATTCGGAATGCAGGAGGTTGGAACAAAGCATGACAAGTTGCTTCAAGCCATAAAAGCCATGAACGATATTGAAGACAAGTTGGTTGATCTTGTGAGAGTTCAACCTCACTGGTATCGTCTTTTAAAAACTGTTGATGCTAGAGTTGATAAAAATTTGGCTATTCTTCGGCCGCAAGTATCTGCAGATCACCGGGCTCTTCTCATTTCTCTTGGGTGGCCCCCAAAACTTTCAATATCACGAGTTGAAAGTGGACATATTTCAGACCTTCCAAACCCGTTAGTTATCATGCAAGGTGCAAAAAGGAAGAGTTATTCAAATAGCTTCATAGCTCTTTGTGCTTTACAACATTTTCAAACACGGAGGGAAGTACGACACTGTAAGTTTTTGGGTCAAGGGAAGTGTCATGTTCGGCTTTGGGCCATTGATGAACTGGTATCTCCGATTGCATCACGGATGGAGCACCACTTTTCAAAATGGGTTGATCAGCCTGAATTTATCTTTGCTCTTGCATACAAAATAACAAGAGATTTTATTGCAGGAATAGATGATGTGTTACAACCTCTGATTGATAGAGCAAGATTAGTAAGCTGTAGTGCTAAAGAAGCTTGGATTTCGGCAATGGTCCAAACACTTTATAGGTTTTTGGAAACAAGAATTTTCTCCACCCTTGTTGATCAGTACAGAGAGAAACAGATGAAAGTTGAGATTATACCGTCGTGGCTTCATCTGGTAGACCTAATTCTTACATTCGATAAGCAAATGCAATCTCTTGTTAGTTTGGAAACCTGTTACTTTTTGACAGAGTCAGAAAGACTACAAGGGCTCTCAAGAGGCATTTCTTTGCTGACAGTATTTTGTGATAGGCCTGAATGGCTGAAGATATGGGCAAAAATAGAGCTAAAAAATGCCTGCAAAAAACTTAAAATAGACCTGCAAGATGATAGAAATTGGAAAGTTGATAACAAACATCAAGCTGGGCTTCACTTCGAAGCAGAATACGAGCATTATCTACTCTCTACAAGAGAAGACCACAAAGCTCCATTGATTGCAGAATCTGCTTTAAATATTGCCTGGGAAATGATTGAGCGTTGCCAAACTATGCCGGCTGTTTTACCACGTATACAATTTATTAGGTCAACTGCAGTAAGATTTCTTTGGTACTTCTTTAAAGTATTGCTTTTACGGTACAAAGGAACTGAAATTCACCCTGAAAACTATGACGAGGATGCCTTAAGCAAAGTATGTGTATTAATCAATGCTGCCAGATACATCGAGTTTAGACTGCAACAGTGGAGTGACTCTCTGGAATTTTTGGAGATGAAAGTTGCTGAATATGATTGCAAGAACTGCGGAAAAGATGAAAACATTGAAAAAAGTTGCTTTTTGGAGGAAGAAATAAAGAGCTTGTCAGAGCTCGAAACAAATTGGTTGATGGACATCATTGCTGTTATTCTCCGTCAATTCGAGACTCTTTCATGGGAATATGTCAAACAAGCCAAACATCTTGAAGAGGCAAAGGAGGGCGTTGTGCAAGTATCAGTCGGCATGAATTTAGCTGTTTCTATTGATTTCCTCGACGCATTGGATGCTTTGAGGAGTCATCTTCATGCTTTGAGAATGACTCTCAACCCAAAGGATTTTTTGGATTTGTGGAGAAGTCTTGCCGAGGGGCTCGATCATTTCATTTTCTTCAGTAATATCTTTTCTGAGATTAAGATTTATGACAATAGGATTAACCAGCTTGAGACAGACATGCAGGCATTGTTTTTAGTTTTTAGGTGTTTTTGCGTTCGGCCTGAAGCTTTTTTCCCCAATATTAGGGAGGGCCTAAAAGCTTTTAAAAGTGAACAGAGATAGAGGTAAGAGATAATTCAAATGCTTTTCTTCCATTCAAATATAATTGAATGCAAATGGCTCCTGTAAGAGAGGGCAGGTCTTGCTTTCGTTGATGCTTGATGTGTATACTTTACGGTTCTAGTGTAGGTTTTGTTTACTTCCCCTAAGAAGGGAGAATTGGAAAATTGGGATCTGATTTTCCCCTTAGTAGAAGAAAGAAAATAAATAAAGCAATCAACTTTTTTTCCCCCCCTGGCTTTTTTCTTGGTGCTAATTGGATTTTCATATTTGATTAGTTCATTATACAGTTAATTTATAGTTTTGTTGTACCCCATGGTTGAATTTTGATGGTAAATATATATATATAATTTGGGGTGTCAAAATCTCGTTGTTTTGATTTGAAAATTAGTGGAATAACTTAATAATTGATTATTTTCCGGAAAACAAACAGAACTTTCATTTATTTAATTGAATACTTCAATACAATAACCTAATTGATATAAAATTGTATTAAAAATAGCCCATAACGGCTGATGAAAAATCGACCAAACCAACCTAATTGATACAAAATCGTATTAACAATAACCGATAACAGCAGATGAAAAATCGACGAAACCATTGTATTCAATTAATAATCAAGGGAAAATACATAATCCAACAACAAGTAAAACCAAACTGGAGCTAGGGCTCACGTCACTTGGGTTTTTAGTTTTTCAGGTTTGGTTTTGGTTTTTTTTTTTTCATTTTCAGGTATAAAACTGAAACTCGTCCGAAGTATATTTGGTTTTAAGAAAAGGAGGGAGGACTAATTTGAGCCAAAATGACCTTTTGTTCATTTTTCTAAGAAAAAACTAGTTGCATACCATTTTTTCCTCATTAATTAAATCTACTATCATACCACTTTTTAAAAATAAATTCTGGATAGATTCTTGACTATTTCCCTCTTAAAAGTAGTAAAATTTAATAGTGGTGGTAAATTTAATTAAATATTTAAAAAAAATGATAATTGTCTACTTAAACCTTTTTTTTTAATTATAAAAATGACATTTTTAGATGTGACATGAATGTCTTGACCATGAAAAAGTCCTATATATTAGATTTATTATGGTCAAGAAGTTCTTGACTTATGTCAAGAAATCTTTGACACTCCTAAAAATGTCACTTTGAGAAAATACATGAAAAAATTATTTTAGCCTACCTATCCATGTCATTTTCTCTTTGGTTTTCCCAGGTTTCAAGTTTCCGTTTTAGGCATAATTGAATAAACTAGTTGTACGCCACTTTTTTTTTCCCTCACTAACTAAATCTACTATCTTACCATTTTTTAAAATGAATTTTTGACAAATTCTTAACGTCGGTGGCAATCTTGATAAATTCTTGATAAAGTTTTGACAAATTCTTGATGGATTCTTGATATCAACGACAATCTTGATGAGTTCTTGATGAATTCCTAACAATCTTGATAGATTTTTGATGGATTCTTGATGGATTTTTGACAAATTATTGACATTGATAGTGATCTTGACGGATTCTTGAGGAGTTTTTGACGCATTCTTGATCAATTTCCTCCCAAAAATGGTAAAATCTAATGATGGTAGTAAATTTAGTTAAACTTTTGAAAAAAATAATAATTAACTATTTAACCCGGCATAATTCAAGCTTTGGATTCCGTTTTGGAAGATTGGGCCATTGAGCCCTTTAGCCAATTTTCATGTTATGGGCCTAATCCTTAAGATTTGGAGCATTTATAAGTAATTGCCGCTCTCTGCTTTTTACAGATTAATTTAAAAATGACTGTTTTTTTATACTTTTAATAAATGATTGTTTTATAATTTTATTTTAATTGTAGAGATTAAGCTGAGAATAATGATTATTTTTCTCTATATCATTTACACAGAAAGGATGAGTATATATACAATATATTAGCCTTAGGATATGAAATAGACACGACCATAAAACAGGGAATAAAACAACACTAAAGCACACAGATAAAAGGTATTTAAAAACACAACAATATCCTTAAAATTGGGTGTTTTCTGGTTTTCGTCTCTACTAGGCATGTGTGTCTTTTAACATTAATAACTGACCTTTTTTATTTAATATATTTTTTATAAAATACATTAATTTTTTATAAAGTAAATCAATTTCTGGAAAAGTAAGTCAATTTTTTAAAACATAAATCAATATGTTCTGATATACCAAATATAGAAAACAACAATTTTGTAAATAATTTTTCAAAATTCAGCCATTTTAAACATTATTTGAAGAATATCTATTTTGCAAAATATACTATTACCCATTTTTAGTTATATATTTCA
>JXTB01000343.1:0-46883 GCA_002914805.1 Parasponia andersonii | reverse complement strand
TAGTTTTTTTCTAATCGTAATACTTTTCAATTACAGTTTACCAAACATTCAACTACTTTATACTAAAGGTGAATTTTTCCTACAACATAACTAAAGGTGAATTTTTCTTACAACATAACTAAAAATATTTCTTTTAAAATCTGCAGCCCTCTCAAACTATCCCTTAAAAGATGAAATTGTCTAGTAAGTACTTTTAGATTATTGAGAAACTTAAATAAACAGGCTCTATGTCCCATGTATGCAAGAGCATCATTAAAAGTCATATTAGGAAAAGTTTGGAGATAGTCTTGGAATTTAAAAAAACTCTCCAATAAAGGTGGAATTTCGATAGGGGTGTACAAATTATCCAATTTGATTGGATAATTGACTGATCTCATCTACAATCTTAATTGGATTGGATTCGTTACTAATTTTATAAATCTAATGGTTGGATTGGATCAGATATAAAATTTTGAAATTCAATAATAATCGATCCAATCAAATGTGTATATATATACCCACTTCAAAATAATATTAAATTAAATTGGCGCTAAAATTTACGATGCATCATACTACATCTTATACTATTCAATACCTAACTTATCATGTTTTAAGTATTATAAATATTATATTTTAATAAATTACTCTCTTCATTTAACTTTGTATTAGTTTTGTATCTTCTTTAAAGGGAAGAAAAGGCCTTAGAGTATAGCCTAAGTCCAAAAGCAAATCGATGATATAATCTAATCCAATCTAATTATAATTGGATTAGATTAAATTAGATCTAAATATATAATTAGATGGACTGGATTATAAAATCTAAAATCTAATATATATATATATATATATATATGGGATTGAATTAGTTAATAGCATATTCTATTGGATTATAACCAATGTACAACCTATATCTATGTTAATACCAATCGATTTTTTCCTCGTGAAAGGCTATTTTGTATATGACAAATACAACTATACTTTCAAAGGGGAAAAAAAGAAACAAGGGATCGGATTGGATAAATTTTTTTTTTTTGAACATAGGCTAAAATTTTTGGATTGTCATAACATATAACATATATCATTTGTTCCTTGACATATTTAGATTCGTACAATTTGATTTAGCAAACAGGTCAACTTTGGTGTACTGTTACATCAAAATGATTAACATTGTCCATCTTTAACCAAGACTACATTTTCTCTTTACCTAAACTTGATCTTTTGAAATTTTTATTGTGTGGACGAGCTTTATCGCCTTGCAAGGACAGGATACGGGTTTCTTAAGTTGGATCAAAGTATCATATCTTCCCAGTTTCTGACATGACCCTCCTAATTTCTTCTATAAGGCATTCTTTCTCATCTAGTAAATCCTCGTTCTGTTTTTGAAGCTCCTCAATCTGCTTGGTCTGCTCAGAATCCTTCCTAAAATGATATAACAGCTGGTTAAACCAAATAGTACTATAACTTGACAACACAAAAAAGAAAGTGTATTTTAGGCATAAAAACTACTAAATATTTAGATGACAAAACATTTCAATAAAGTATTATCAATATTAAAAGCACTTAATTTCAAACGTGCATTTGTACATAAAGTACATAGATACCTATAACATATATGCTCAACATAACAACAAAGGAAACTCCCAAACAAATTAAGAAGTACCCATGTCAATGAAAATTACAAATGAAGGGAAAACTTTAAGGTGTAAGTCAACAAGAAGAAAAATTTCAACATGGATAATCACTATTCCCAAACAGAGGAAAACTGAAGAAGAAATGGATTGTGTATAATTGGTAAAGGAAACAGTATGGATTAAATCAGCTTTCTATCATTCACTGCTCTATTATCTACTACTCAGTTACAATAGCTCTGTTGCAATGCAAGTAATCTTGTGATTCACTTTCCTATTCTCATCTTTCCTATTCTCATACTCTTGTATCTCACCTTTCCTATTCTCATACCAGTAATCTTGTGATTCACTTTCCTCTTCTCATCTTTCCTCTTTGAGCTGTCATATCTCGTATGGCCATGTTAAGAAGGTTTTGAGTAGAATAGCGAGCTAGACTCCAAAGAGAGAAGTTGGCCTCTCGAATAGCCTAGCAATTGTTTTTTTTTTTCTTTTCTATAAGAAAATAAAATACCTTTTCCCCTATCTGTATTGTTGGGTGCATATCATCACTGCTGAAATATATGCTGGTCTACTAAGGCCAGCACATAATAAGAAGAGAAGGAACTTTTGTATGGACCATGAGAGGCTGAGCTTTTTAATTGTATCAGGTACAATTAATTCTCTAAGACACTAAATCTGACCTAGATTTCATGATCAATGCATACTGAGAAAATGCTAATGGTTAAGTTATGGTTTTCAACTTCTTAGTTTATGAGTTTAACCATCATAAAGACTAGAAATAATAATGAGGAAATAATCCACATGTGCAATCTTGATTCTACTGATAAAACTTCATTAACAGTCATTGGTTGTAAATAATCAACTGATTGAACATTTTCTCTTAATGGGGCTTAAAGTTGAAGAGATCAGACATTTTAGCTTTCTTATTTAAACAAAATGAACATCATATAGAGGTGCTGAAGTAATGGAAAAAAAATTGTTCTTTATTGTATTTTGGATATTAATGTTGACTCTCCCTGTAGAAAATTCAGCTAGAAAATAGATAGTGAACCCAATTTGGAAATAAAATCCAACAATTTAATCTACTATCCAAGTTAAAACACGAAGGTTCGTAATGTTTTCAGACAAATAGAGAAAATTAGTTCGAGAATAGAAATAAAAAAACTCAGGAAATAGTTGAAAATAGCAATAAAATGAGAGAAGCTTATGTTGTAATGTAAAGCTTTTTCATTGTCTAATCTTATTTATTGTCAAGTAATCGTGCCTTTCTCACTAAAGTAAAGTTTGTTCTCCAAGAACATGGTTCTTGTTAAGAAAATCCAGGGGATGGACTTGTTCACGACGTGAATTCTATGGTTGTACAAGCTGTGGGCGTTCAATTACTCAACAATACTCCATCTTTCCAAGATATATGTTAAATATGTTGACTCAATGTGAAGTGGCCATTTGAGAACTAAATTTCAATGAAGCATCAGATCAACTTGGAAGATATAACACATAAGACTACTGCATTGGTTAAGGATCATTTTTGGCCAGGCTTAAACAACATGTTGCAACAATTTTCATTTAAGAGAAAAATCAAAGTCAAGCAGGTGTAGACATGCAACTACTCATTCGCCACCATAAGAACTAAGCACTGATGTCTTTCCTTAGATTACTCAAAACTATGCAAAATCTATGTTCCTATTTTACGGTTCTACATCATTAAACAATCATGGCTTACTTCATACTTAGTATTTTTACGATTTTCTATGTTGATATTACACTTACTTTAACGTAGTACTTCACCAGAGAGGTTAGTTATCATAGCATATAGGAGGATGTAAGTTTGCTTATTTATGAGCATACAAGTCCCCAGCTAAAAGAAAGTAGACACTTACTTTAACATAGTTCTTCACATTACCTGTTCATGAAGGACAAGTTAAGTTTCAGTGATCGCACTTCCTTCTCAAGAGTTTCACATCGTTTCAAGACAGAATGCATGTCTGACGGAAAGGCAGGACTTAAATTTCTTTCCTTTGCTTCTGCCATTCTACATTAGAAAGAAAGTTAATGTCAATAAACATCACAAGGTAACTTACATAGAAGACTTTTCTTTCATTTCATTTTACCTAGAAATACTTAGATGAATACTTTCCAAGTTTAGTCTCTATAAAATGAAAATGTTATCCAAAGATCTTACACATTCAGTTTCAAAATATGGTGGGACAACCAAGTAACTGAAATTTCTCATAAGTAACTGAAATTTCCTTATTTCGACACTTTCCAATAAGCGTTTCTTATGAAAGAAACCAATGTTAAAAAAACAAGTGCAAATTTGGAGCTAGTGCAGTACAGTATCCTATCAACTGCACCACAGGACAAAGGTTAGGTATAATTATCATCTAATAAGCAAATTATAACTTCCCTTCTTCAAGAAATTAAAAGAAGATAAATGAAGTAGACAATGTATTATGTTTTTTTTTTCCTACTTGCATAGTGTTCAAATGTGACCACCTTATGTCATTGAACTAATACATGTTTCCCAACCCCCATGCAGTTAATTTGGTAGTTTCTTGTTTAATTTCATATCCAATTGTAAGATCAAAACCATTGGTATTGTAACATGTCAATCAATAATGTGAAATTAATGTTTGTTTGTGTTAGACTCCTAGCAAAGATTCAAAATAAATAAAGATTCAAAATAAACGAACTGTTAGTTCTCTCAGAATCTGAAACATAAAGCAATTTAGGCTTACCACATTTGAAACAATTGGCGAGTTCGTACCTTCAGAAGGGATTCAAAAGTGATACTTAATACAAAATGGGAAAGTAGAGAAAGCAAATCTATATCCTCAGGTGCAATTAGGAAAAAGAAAAAGATTCTAAAAATCAGGATTAAGAGTATTTTGTTGCAACAGAAGAAAACAATCTTCCCAATTTTGGAGGATTGCTAACATACTTTCGTGATCGCTCCACCCTACGCTTCTTTGTTGCATCCTCCTTCTCAACTGCAAGAGTACTTTAGGTAAGCATGAATGCTGTAAATGAATGTGTATACTAAACTAATGTACCTATGTAGAATTCTTTTTGTCCTCTTTATACTATATCTACTAATTATATGAAGTTATAGAAGTTTTGACAGACAAATGGAACATAAAATTGGTTTCTAAATTTAATTTTCATTCAAATGACGTTAAGAATGAATAAAAGATTTCTTATCGAACAAAATTTATGTTCAATTATCATAAGTGCTCCTCAAACAAAGACACTTTTTTCTTAAAAAGAAAGATTCCATGAAATCAAGTACATCATATTTTGTAATTCGATTGTGAAAGCAAAGCACTCAAATATAGATGAACTATAAAACAAAACCATAATAATGCCTACTTGCCTGAAATAGCTGATGTCACAGATTTATTTCGGTCTAGACTGCCTCTCTGTGAAAGATATAAGGGATGTTTGAAACCTTCACGGAACATTTTTCAACTGTTTTAAAATAATGCATTCACTAATCCTAGAAAAATGTGTACCTTTCGATCATCCTTCAAATTGCCAATAATTTGTTCTCTGATATCTGCAAATCCATAAGAAGACAATCTCATTTTATTTTTATTTTTTTTAAAAAAAAAACGTAACGAATGGAGTACCTTCTCCTAAATATCTTTCTATAATAACGGAATGTAGCCGAAATATCATTTTTATAGGACAAAGTGGAAGATATTGACCTTAACAGTTATTTCAATTTTCTGCGTACAATCTAACTCTTAAAAAATGAAAAATCTTCGTAATATACTTTGGCAAATGGAATAAAAGCAAATGCATATTCAGGAAAATCATATTTAAAAAAGTCTAATGTTTTGGGGTATGTCCCTGAATTTGATTAGAATAATTTTAATTAAGTATTGATCAATGATAGATTAAGTATGAATATCATTAAAGCGGGAACAGAGCAAAAACAGAGAAAAAGAAGCAGAGTAGTGTTATTTTGGGCGTCTCGGATCCTAACTAAGCTAAGGTATCCTCTTTACCCTATACCTAAACTCTTTCAAGGGAATAAAGTACATGCACTAAGTTAAGGAAAATCAACCACTGTTACATGCAGAAATTTTCTAACCAAGTAATATGTTAACTCTCTAGCGACTAACTTCTAAACCGAGCGGTTTCTGGTTTATCTTTGCTGGTTTTGAGTAGAACTGCTGAGGTAGCAACTTCTTGGTTGCTTCTTAAGGCAGTTTACAAAACTTTAAATTGATTCTTAACATTTCCATGTTACTTAATCATTTTTTTTCATCAAAATTATGGCTGAAACCAGATCCTAGGAGACAAGGAAATGTTGTTTTTGCTACTTGGCAGCCTTGTCTCCTACTAACTTCTTGGCTTTCAAGTCTAAGCTCCTTATAAATAGGAGCAGCCCTTTCATAAGACACAATAAGTCCTTCATACACAAGTACTCATATACAATCACTCTCTCTCTCTTTCACTCAGCTGCTCACGTTTCTAGTCACTGTAGTGGTTAAAATTCTCTGTTTTCTTGCATTTTAGTCCACCTGATAGATATAAAACAGCCCCTAACCTCCTACACATCACTCTAGATCATGAATCACTAGTTCAACTTCATGCTCATATCAGAAAGTGATCTTTAGTGTCTTTGCATGTATGATTAGCTGCTGTTTCTATATAAACAGTGGATAATCTTTGTTCTTTTATCATATATCTCAGCTTCTAGACCTTGTTTCTCATTCATATTTTACCTTATGTTCACCACCTAAGTACCATATCCTATTTTATAAGGTTTTGTACTAGTTCATACGTGATGAACACTAGTTTGTATATATAAAGTGGCTGATCATTCATCTCCATTTTCCTGCATCACAAGAAATATGAAGTGAACACCTTTAATTTTATCATTAAAAGCTCCTACTTCATATTTTATATACTTATGCTCATATACATGCATGATCAAGGCTCGGTCAGCATGTAACCGAGCTATATTTTAAACAACAAATCATCATCTATTCTTCTTTCATATATATATTAGCATCTCATTCAAGGAACTCTATAAGGGTTGAGCTTTCAAGACCCCAACCTCATGTTCATGGTAATTTTGCAATAACATCTTCTGTTTCCTAGTATTTTATCTTAGTATGTCTTATTTTCAGTTCAAGTTTATTTTGACTGGTATATTTCACTCTTTTATTTTTAATATTTATATTTCAACAACCCTTTTTTTAGCTACATTTAAATTTCAATCTTTTCACTTTCTGTTATTTAAGTTTCAGTACTTTTAATCTTAGCTATTTACACTTTAGTATCTTAGAATCTAGTTAATTAGTTCTCTTTTTATTATGTATTTCTCTACATAACTAACTTAACTACGTACTGTATACGTATATCTACCTATACTCATATGTCTCTAATTTTTATGCTCAATTATGTTGTCTTAAGTTTTTGAGTAACAAACAAGTAATCAAATATTTTCAAAAATTAAAAATTACCACGAACACAAATTATCTATAATATGCTCTGTTATTGTCAAAGTTGCATCAATGATGATACATATTTATGCTTGGACTAAAAAATTCTAGTTTCTAATAAAAGAAACCATGGAACTTGCATATGACAGTAGAGCATTGAGACTTCGAGAAACCACTAGTATGAAGTGAAAATTGGTGGTATTCACAGAATAATTGTATAGGTTTATGGGCAAAGAAAAGCTATTCAACAAGACTATGACGGATAAATATTTTGATTCAATAGGTTCAAATTATTGCTTAAACTCGTGCATAATTTTATTGTGTGAACTGTATACCTTTAGCTCTAGAACCATTTTCGGAACTCCTATTTCTTGATTGTTTCCTCGAGGTCTCAGAAACACTTATGGCCTGACCAGAGTTGCTGGGCCCATCACATGCATCAAAGCCAGATGAAACTACTGGTGCAGCTGCAGACGATTCACTTTGGGAAGGTTCTTGGGAACCTCTGCTTGACTGAATCAGATTTGTTGTATTTACGAAACCTTCCAAATCAAGATCCATCAGTCCATCAACTATTTGTATGGCTCCACAATCCTTAACTTGGTTAGGAGATACTTCCTGAAAAGTAAAGGGCTTTGCATGAATCTGGTTTCGTTGTCCTTGACTGAAGGTAGCATTGATTATGACTTCTTGAGCAGCGAAAGTCCCATTACAGCTATAGTCTTCTAGAACTTCTTTTTCAATTAAGTTGTTGAGCTTCTTGCGTTCCAATGTTCCCTTTAGCATGTTTACGACAGAAGACACTTTGTCCATCTCACCCACTGGTTGGATGTTAAAAGTAGGGGAGGAATTAGATGGAGACATAAATGTATCCAAATAATTTGGCATCTCACACACAGAAGGGCCATTGAATCCATTTGGATAGGCATAATCTTGATTCACTGCATTGATGCCATGCGCAGAAGCATTGTGTAGTCCTTCGAGACCTACTGCTGTTTGAGTACTTTGCATGGCAGCATACTTCCTCCTGCACCAAACGAAAAGGGAAAAATAAAATAAAATAAAAGAGTGACTGAATGATTTCAAATTTGAAATGATTCTACGAAATTCCATTGAAAATAAAAGAATATTATGCAGTATAAGATCTATACGATATAAGATATTCTGTCCAAGTTTTAGAGACATTAAAAGCACCACCTTATAACAGAAAAAATTGGAAAATGCGGTTTTCACTTTCAAAAGAATTTCATAAGACTAGAACATGACTCGTCTTTGGATAAATTCCATTCCGTTCTATTAATTTCTACAATTGACCGAAAAAAAAATATTGATACCGTAATTCAGAGGATCGGCTTCTTGTCATGGGCTGTGAACTATGAAACCAAGCCTGCACAGAAGTGAATATTTAGAAAACAGCTAAAACTTTCAGTGAACTCATAATCAAGGGTCTCAGTGTAGACAAACCTTGGCCAGATACAACTCACTAGCCTGCAATCCTTTTTCAACTGCATTCCTGAATACATAAAGATCAAGCTAGCTCAAAACTATAATTGTAATTATTGGGAAAAGTATCATATTTCTGTTTTGGTGCATAATTAGTCTCGTATCAAAGATAAAACAATATAGATTCCTCATACCCCATGCAATGACTATGAGTATGTTCCCATATTACAAGAGATTTTACTGAAATGAAGAAGTAATAACCTGAGTGAGGGTTGATTGACATTGACTGGGATATCATCAGCCATGGAATTATTTTGAGGGAAAATAATGTCATTGCTTCTTTTCTTTTGGAGTAAACCAACATGTTGTTGACCAGTCAAATTGGTTATTTCAGTGGATATCCTGCGGATGTTTGTAAACTTAAGTATGAAATCTTGGAAGTCCAGAGTAATCCTTTGAATATATATTTCAATTACTGGAATGCAATTGAAAAGTATCTAAAAAAGTAGCCAACGGCCGAAGTTCCTCTACCCAACCAAATAGATACAATAGTCATGTTATCCACGGGGTCATGACAACCTTAGAGCAAGTCCTAGGAATTGAGATATTCTAAAGGCGTACGTGGAATATTGATTACATTTATTTAACAGTAGAACTACCAGCTTACATCACAGTGAGAAGCACATTTGTGTAATTACACACCAGAAGAACTATAAATCCAACTGTCAGAAGGAAATATAAAATTCAACAATGTCATGAAAGTTTCAGGAATCAATCATTAACATGAATCACTCCAAATAAATGCAATAAAGTTTCAATACTTGACCCAGGAGTTGAACAGTTATGCAACAGAAGATGATACAAACCTGAAATTAATAAATCTTTTTCTCTAAAATATGAGTTCATCCATATCTTCAAACTTAAATTGATTCTATGACACTAATATGTTATCTTGCCTTGTTCACATCCTCTACCCACAATCTCCTTGCAAGGAATACTGTTTCTAGAATCTTGTCTTCTTATTTTTTCCTGATTGAATTTAGTCCCAATTTCTTAATCTGATTCATCTCTTTGCTCACCATTTTGTGTGAGTCAAAAGACACTGTTTTGTCCTTCCTATCACTTGGACATATAAAGTCCTTCCTGTCTAAAATGATATTACAGAACAAGCTAGTGGCCCACTATGGGAGACAAAATGGAAACCTGGAGCTACATCACACCTACAGGTCCAACACAATGTTTGAGGAAGAAGAAAATTTCTTTGAGAATTCCCACATTCCACTGTTCAATTCAAACATTATGAGATAAAAATCAATGAACTGGAGGGTAACTAGTTGTTTCCTAAATCAACCAGAAAGCTTAAGAACATCATAGATGCCTTATATTAACTTCTCATTCACTAATAAATCGTTATTATTATTGTTGCTGCTAGCCCCATTGCTTCTTATAACATATTGCAATCAAGATTGACAGCAACTATTACCATTTGGATCATTCATCCTCAAGCATTGGTTTTTTTAATTACAACTTTGCATAGAAACACTTACTTACAAGAGGAATAGAACCTTAAACATTTTAAAGAACTATTCAAATTATGGTCATATGCCAACCAGTAGAGAGCTGTAAGAACTTGACCTACTCACCTCCGTGATGCTTGCCGAGTACGATGTGTTATACTTGGTGAGTTGAAGGAATTATTCTGGAAAATAGATTTATTATCAGGAGAAGGATTATAAATAAAATAGAAGGCAATTATACCTCTCACACAAGGCCACAAATATATGTATTCTCCAATAATTAGTAATTATTAGTAAATCAGTTTTATTACAGAAACTTAACAAAATTTATGCTTTTTTTTTTTTATCATAACCAATTAAAGATATATAAAGATATACAAAATATTAAATTCATGTCCTTTTTAAGCACCGTTGAACTGATTGCTTAGCCTTTGTCCATAAACTGCTTATGATCTGATCATTCAACCTCATTTTCTTGGCTTCATGGAATCAATAGATGTGTTGTGATTGGTGAAACCATGTGGTTACAACCAGATATATAGTCAGTAATAGAATTTGAATCGACCATTGTTCTTAAAGATTGATTCTAGAGACAATTAGTTATGAAAACAATCAATAAAGTGTTGTGACAGTTTTTCAACAGTCAGTGAAATTTTTATTTCAGATACGAAAAGTAAGATCAATGCTCAGCATCTTATCAGTGTTGAAAATTGAACCCTATCTGCCTATCTGCAGAACTTAAAGTAAAATTCTAGACTCCTGGGAAACATAATCGGCAATCCAACCCAAAGAATGGTGCCCGAATATGCTTTTATATATATTATGTTTCTTAGTGAGCAACTAAAATTTCAATCCATGCTTCACTTTAAAGGGCTACCATGCCACCCCAATGAGAAACACTTCATTATTTTATCCAAACTTGTACATAGATATTTTCATGCAGGACAGGAAATGTAAAGATGCGCCTAACTATATCTAATTCCACATTAATTTTCAAATCAGAGTAAAGCTTGTTGTTGTACTATATTTTCAAATTGGAAAAGGAAGAAAAGAAAGAATGATCAAGTTAAAACATGAAACCAAGCAAAAGGGAATTGAAGACATTTTGGTGAAGAAATGGACTGAACTGTTTTTCCTAAGAGAATCATTGGATATTATTCATCTAACGAACTAAGAGTTTCAGTAAACAATAACATTCCACTAAGAGAGAAACCAATTTGACTATCATGAAAAGTATATCGTAATCAAGCTCATCTTCACCGTACAATTCAATAAAACTACGACGCATTTAGTAAGTAATATATTAGGTTTATGGCCTACAATACTAGCACAAGTTCATAGTTCTCTCCTAGTTACCACACAGAGAGAGAGAGAGAGAGAGAAGAAAGGGATAAAAGTAATGGCAATAGATTCTTTCTTGTTTCTTTTTTGGACGGCAGAAGATCCGAATCATGAGAACTGAAAAACTGACAATCTTCTTTTAGAACATCCAACTGTAAGTCGAAAGCAAAAGTCAATCAATGAGGATAAAATAGATGCTTGCCTCTCCATTTGTTAGCCAGCTTTTGAAAAGCTCCTCACTATCCGTACGGAAGTTTTGAGAAAGATTCCTAAACCCCAGAACGTCAATGGATGGTGCGGAAGTTCCCATTGAGCTCTCCAAATAAGATCTCAGAAATAACTCCTCACTGGAGTTCCTATATAAGTCTGAAAGTCCCCTTCCTTCCATCTCCAAAAAACCCTTTTCCCCCCTTAATTTCAAAAATGGAGAGAGACTGGAAGGAGCCTTGTTTCTGATGACTACTTTCTGGCTTTACTTAAAGAATTACTCACTGTGCTTCTCTTTATTCCACCATTGATCATACTAACTTTCCCAGAAACAACAAAATGAAATAACCCTCTAAAAGAATCCCCCAAGTTTACCACAGAAAAGAAGCCTTACCCACCCACAGACGATCCACCAACCCTCAAAAACCTCAATCTTTGTCCAATTCCTTCAAATTTGCTTCTTAGATGAGTAGTTTTGGACCATGCAACAACCAACATTAACCAAAATCTCCAATTTAACAAGAAATGCAGAAAATCAACCAAATAACAACAGCATAACAATCCCAACCTCTCAATTACAATCTTCACCAAAAATTCAGACCTGAAAATCAACCCAACTTTCCTCCTAGTCAGAGAAAGATGAAAATTCTTTCGTCAGTCGAAAACTCACCTAGAAAATGACTTCTCAATTCATTTCACATTAACACAAACCGTGTCTCAACAGAACAACCATATGAAACTTCAAACCTACAAATTCAATATTAAAGAAAAAGTCTTATGTACTTAAATTATACGTCAGAGTCAGGCCTATTTTTTATTAGAACACTATTACAATCAGATGGTGGGCTGTGGTCAATAGAATTAAAATATAACTTCGCGGGAATCTATGATTTTCGGTTCTCTTAAGATTCCAATACCCGCATATTGTCTTTTTCTTTCTCATCAGAAAAACGTAAATTTCTTGGGTCAAAAGTTGTTATTGAAGCTAAACTTAAAGTTCCCAAAAGAATTGACTGTTGGGAAAATTTTTTGAGTCTTTTTTTCATTTTTAAATAAATTTTAATAGACCCAATGAGTTTAGATCATTTGTTTTTGTACTCAGGAAAATAAAATATTTGGAAAGGTTGAAGTAGTACCTAAACCAAAGCTACGAAATGATGGAAGCCATGAAAGGGACCTTCGGCGACTGACTCTTACTGTTTCGATTTAAAAAATGTAGCCGTTGAAACGGCGTTATCATAGTTTGGGCAGCTATTGGGTATGAAGCAAGTGCACCGATTTACGGTCGGTCGAGAATTAAAAACATGATATGGCAAAAGTTGATGAGTACGTGTTTCCTACACATTGTAATTGGTAAAGATAGTTACAGATTCATACGCATTCTGAGAGTAAAAAAGTTGTATGTTGCCCTCCATAACACAAGAAAAAGTGAATAAAAAACAACATAACACCCAAAAAAAGAGAAAAAAAAATCCTTGGCAAACTAAACTTTTATCAATGTGTGTCATAAGAAATACACTCATGTAATTTCTTTTTTTGGTTATTATCGATAAAATCTTGGGTCTTTTAATTTTAGCAACAAAAAAAAAACTTTGTTTCTATTTATATCAAATAAAATTTTGGTTTTTTTCTTTAATTATAACAACAAAAATCTTGAGTTTCTGATTATTTCAAAATTTTGAAATCTAATTTTTTTATTTAAAAAAATAGAGCTTTAACAAATAATCTCTACTTATTATAAATTAAAGGAAAATACCTACTAATACTCAATTCTCACTCTACTCCATTATGGATAATAGGTTTTCACGTATATACTCAATGTAACTTGAACCAAGGACTAAGATGCCACATTTTTTAAATTTAATTTAATTAGACACAAAATCAATGTAACTCGAACCAAGGATTAAGATGCCACATTTTTTAAATTTAATTTAATTAGACACAAAACCACCGTTTGATCAAAATTCACTACAAGAACACATAGCATGATTAGTTGTTTTATATATTATTTTAATTTTTTTTAACTAAAAAATGTCAATTTTTTATCTAGAACAATATCATTTTTATCTCAATCAGAGTGTTTAGCAACAAGAATAGCCTGACACAATAACATATGACACTGTACTCTAGGAGCAAATGGTTCATTGAACCTATTTTGCATTGAATTTTGTAATTCAAAATTTTATTTGATATAAGTGGAAACTCAAGATTTTTTCTAAATTTTAAAAAAACATTAGGTTGCTTTTTATATAATCAGAAACTCAAATTTTTTTTGCGATAAATTTTAAAAGCTCGAGGTTTTTTTTTTTAAATAATAAGCAATTTTTTTTAGTGAATATCATTTTTTAAATTTTAAGTTTATAGTGAAATTTTTTTTGATATAACCCGATTTTAAAAAAAAAAATAAACAAAACAAAAACAAAAATGTTCTTAACACTTGTTCTATCAAAATCTAATTCTAGATAGATTGGATAGTGGACTTGATACCATATCCAGTGCCTAACACTCGTATGTCTGCTTCTTTTTCTTTTTTTTTTTTTCATTATTGAGTTGCTCGACACTTAATTTAGTAATCGATGCTATTAGTATTCTCGAGTTAAGAGTATAGAGTCTTTTACACTTCTATTTTTTAAAATGAGTGTATTTATTAAACTACTTTCAAATGGAGTGTAGTTTCTAAGATTTAATAGATGCGACTTACTTCTACGACTCCAAAGATATTAAAAAGCAAAGAGCTGAAAGGGAAGAAATTTGATAAAAAACTTTGCTGATATCAATTTGAACTCAGACCCCTACACTAAACTATGCTTGTCACTACAAGGAAAAACCATCCTTAAATCGTTTTCACTTTTTACTCTCTTTATTGTCGTTTGTTCCCAAGAAGACGATGCTATTCAAGCTTCAATTGCCCAAATGATGCAACTCAAGCTTCAATTGCATAGAAGCAAAGTGAACCCTCTTAACGAATAACGATCATTTTCGTAGACTAAAGAATAAAGCTTACCTAGAGTGAGTGTTGATCATGTCAACAGTGAAGAACAACTTATTCTCTACAAATTAACATCGGAGACTTCCGGGGGTTGGCCAATGACCCTAATGAAAGGAGGGCATAGTTCCTGGAATATTGTCCTTTTCAATTTTTGTTGTAACAAAACTATTTGGGATTCTTTGAATTCACTTCTAATTTTTTGTTATAATAAATTAAAAATAGAAGTAAAAATTTGATTTAGTTTTCAATTTTTTAAAACAAGAAACATGCTTAGTGAATGAGCTTGTTTGAATTCATTTTTAGTTATTTGTTTAAATAAATTGAAAAATAGAAGTAAAAATTTTGTTTTGATTTTCAATTTTTGAAAACAAAAAACATTCATGACAAACTTTATTTCACTATTCGTTTCCATAAACAAAAAAGTGCAAATAAAAGTAATGGGACACCAATAACTTGTACAAAAAATTTATACCACATGATACGACAATCATTTAAATAACTAAATTTTAAATAATATAGTCCGCTTAGAAATAAAATAGTAGTTGAAACAGCTTCCATATCATTGATAACTTTTTTGTGCAAATTTTTGATGTCCCAATCATTAAATTCTGCTCTGATCTAATCTCATGCTTTTACGCAGTTTACTCTAAGATTCCCATGATCTTAACTACATCCGTGTCATACAAGAAAATAAACCTATTCATTGACAAGAAAGAAAGGGGGGGGAAAAAAAAAGTCCACGGTGAATAACGACTTATTTTGTATTAAACATAATTTGATTCTGTGAAATGAAGGATAGGTCTGAGTACTGATAACTGCCACAAAAGCGAAAGCTGCATATTGACCGGGAGAAGAAGAATATGTTAGCACAATTTAATGCAATGAAACCAACTCACGACGACAAAATGGCAATGGGAATAAGGTACTAGAATGCTACAATAAAAAATGATTGGAACAAACTTTGCCAGGGAAGTTACTAAAAAGGTTAAGAAGGTATCTATGTAACAAGTCATACATCTAAGAAAAAGATCAAAACAAAGCACCAAAGAGTGACAAAATCCTGCTTAGCTGTACCTATTAGATGCTAGAAAAGGTCATTCACCCTACACAGTTTCTTCATCATCTTGTGTGTCATCTGTACTTACCAGATGACTAAGCACAACCTTTTTCTTTTTGGGTTCTGCCGCGGCTTCTTTATAATCGTCTTCATCACCCTTTCTCTTCAAACTTTGATCCTCCAGCTCGTCTTGTGCAGCTTCAACAGCTTCTCTAGGAGAGTTATCTTCCTCCTCCTGAGATGACTTCCGATTAGATTCTTCAACTTTCTGTTCACCATTTAGATCTCCTTTCTCCAATAAGGTTTCATGTTCTTCCAAATAAAAACGAATTTCTTCATTGCTTGCTAAATCAAGAGGGGTCTTCCCTGCTTTTGTCTTCAAATTGAGACTTGCTCCTTTCTTTACCAAGTACTTCACAAGTTCTAGGTGCGACCCTTGGACAGCATAGTGTAGTGGGGTCAGGCCCTTGCGAGTGAAAGCTTTGATGGATGCCCCGGATGAAATAAGAGTCCGGACAACTTCAAGATGTCCCTTCTGAGTAGCAAAGTGTATTGCGCCCATATCATCCATAGCAGCAGCACCAACATCTGCCCGGTGTTTGCAAAGATAACTCACAACCTCTTGTTGACCAGACCATGCTGCTAAATGAAGTCTATTGTCCAAGTTGCTTGTTAAAGAAACATGTCATGATGCTAGAGAGCCAAACATGGGAACTACAACTGGAAAGCAACAGTAGAACTAGAAAACAAAGGACAGACAATGGCCACAAAACTACAAAGTAACTAAATAAATAAAAACACATGAAACACAAATCCAGAGAATATTAGGCGTGCATATATAAAACATATATTGCAAACACATTTAAAATACATCAGGCATCCTTAGATGATGTCTTCTTTAGCACTAGAGACCCTTTGGGAATATTAATATTGAACAGGTTGGAAACAAAAGTATGATCCAGAAGCCACTTAACAAATTTTCCTAAGAATTTTCTGACAATAGGATTTATCTTGCTGTCTGAAATCATTTGTGATCATCCAACTTGGTACAAACTCACCAAGAAGCACAAAATTAGCCATTCAGACTGGACATTGTTTGTGTTCTCAAAAGGTATCCTCCCTAATTAAAGGGATTGGCAACTTTTGGGATTGATTTGCAAACCTTCATTTCAGTTAAATCGAAAATTCTTGTCAGGGATTTCTCTAATAGCAACTTTTTTGTCAAAAAAAATTAACTTTAATTCTTTAAAAATTTCATAAATAAATGCACGTTAATGAGCTTCATACAAGAAATTCCATGACCAAAAGGATTGAATCTAAATACAAGTGACATTTTTATCAAATAAATGGTATACTAGTGGTTTTAATTGACAAAAAAATATACATCAAAGCAATGAATGCAAAGAAAACAACAGGAAAATAAAATTAGTTTACTTGAGATTTCCCAGTGCACCTGTCTTGATAATTGGAACGTTACCAAATGAATGCTTTCAATGAGCCTAAACAAAACTCTTTACTTGATAGTAAACCAGTCAAACTACAAGTGTGTACAGACAAATATACACCTTTGTGTCTGCATGTATAAACAATCTATAATATGATTTTTTCAATAATAGTAAAGGCATCCAAAGTATATATATACATGTTATCTTAAGTAAGAAGGAGAAATTAGACGAACTACCAAAGAAGAGGGTCTTTTCTTGCATTTAGAAGACAAGAGTTGATTCAAGACTGAAGCATACTGACATATCTTTGTAGGGGGGGGCTAAACATGTGGGAAATCAATATAATGAAAAACCCTTACACAAGGACCTTAAACAGTAGTACATGACCTTGAGCTTGTAAACAAATTCAAAAAATTAGGTTGACAAACAGGAAGAGCACCAAATAAGAGAATACAAGTAAACTTGTGTTTCACCTCAAGAGCTCTAGACACAAATTATCTGGGCAATGCTAAAAGTAAGTAACTGTTTTCAAACGAGGCTGAAAGGCTTGTCGCAGGGTAAGAGCGGGCAGTATTCATTGCCTTTTGGTAATTGCCACACATCAGTAACTTAAAAGTAACAGTTAAGTTTAACAACTAAATTGAGTTCTCTTTTCACCAATTGTTTGAAACAAGGGACTGTATGAGTCTATACATCCAACCTACATCAAACAAAAGAAGCTAAAATAATGCAAAATGAAATAGTTGGACAATACTGAACAGGAATCAATGTCAAAAGGAAAGAGAAAAGAGAAACCTAACAACTTTTTTTTCCAGATAGTATACAATTGGGCATTGGGTTTCTTACTCCCTCCATTGCTGATTTGATCTTTAGCTTATCTTTTACAGGTTTCATTTTAAACACTAATCACTGCAACAACCCCAAAGAGATAGATCTTCCCACTTCATATAATAGTCATTTATGGTTAGAGACATAGCATAGTGGTAACCAAATCGTCTCCCGCGTGGAGGGTCCAGTGTTCGAATTCAACAACTAAATTGTCAAATTTCAAATAGCCGTTTGGCTCCCAGCTGTGCAAACCAATCACATAGAACTATTAGGGGATTTTTACTAATCCATAATAGAGAGGACAGGAATGGGAAAGAGAATGGCATTCCTTTTCATGTATAACTAATTGGTGCATAAACACATGAAAGGGAATCGTAACCTTCCCCATTCATTGTTTCTTATTCCCATCCATTCCCTTTCCACTCATTCCCATTACTGAATAGTAAACATGGCCTTAGTTCACATATTGAAACTCAGTGATTCAAATACAGTAGAAGTGAGTGTAAGCAGGAAAGGAGAGTACAAGTACATTAAAACAAACCAAATAAGCAGCTCATTTTCACGTCAACGACAAGTCGGAGCAGGAATATAACCAATTAAACTATCAGAGTTAAAATAAAATCAACAAAACAAAACTTATGTAAAACATTCCACACTTTCATTAAACAAAACGAAAAATAGGACACAAAATAGAAGAAAACATCTTTTTCCTCCTAATTCTTCTTTGTGAAAAAAGAGATTAATGCAATTATTTAAAAAACAAACAAAAACCTCACCCGTATGCCAAAATGCGAAATAGACCAAAACATTTAAAAAATAAATTGAAGAAATTAATCGAACACCGAATTGTTCATGAATTCTTCTAGGGAACCAAATAAAGGAGAGCAGGATAATAAATAGGAGAGAGAGGAAAAGGAAAAGGAAAAGGAAAGGATACGGAGTTCTGGAGTGTTTATCTCTAGAATTCACAGCCAAAGGATCAGAATTCAGAATTGACTGAACGGCCGTCAGGTCACCGGACCTCGCCGCCGAGTGAAGCTCTTCGCCCTTGCTCCTATTCTGTGGTTTCCCCATTTCCCTCCCCAAACAAAACAACAGTTTCGACAATTCATGTACCTACTGAGTTTTAAAAAAATATATAAATATATATAGTTTTATATTTGCGTAATGGAATAAAAATATTCCATTTAAATTCATAGACATTCTAATCTTATTTTGTTTTATACTTTTTTTTTTTTTTTTAAATGGACAAGTCTAATTTTATTTTGCTTTATACTTTATTCTATTTTTACTTTTTTCAATATGAAATGAAATACTTTTTGGAATTTAATTATCGATACTTCATTTATATAAGTTTAGAACGTGTTTTTGTCGCATTTTATTTATTTTTTAAATAGTTACCTATAATATGTATGAATTAATTATATTTTTTTATGATCGTAAGTTCATTTTTTTTAATATTAAAAAATAAAGTTTGTTAATTTTTTTAAACTAAATTAACATTGTCATGAATAAACTGCTATGAATAAACTTTATAGAAAATTAAAATTAGTGAGCATTATCCTGAAGAAAAAACTGACGATGATTACCTGGAAAATTGATCAATCCACCTAAAACTTCACCTGACTATTTTCAACCTAAAAAATTTGAGTTTCGAATAGAATGGAATCAAATTTACCGTTTGGTTTGAGTTTGACTTCAACCCAAACTAAACCTATACATATATGTACGTATTCTTTTTATATATATATATATATATATATATATATATATATATATATTTATAGGGCACCAATCCAATATTTATTTATTCTTTTACCATGTCCCAATTATTACTCATATGCGTAAAAGAGAAAAGTCTGTTTTATTTCAACCACATTTTATCAAAAGTGATTTGGGCTATATTTAAACTAATAAAGAGTCTTTTTGGCCAAATTGTAACTCCTAGTTAGAAACATAAAATCTCGCAAACAAATATCTAAATTCCATTCTTCTCTTCTTTATATATATATATATATATATATATATATATAGAGAGGTTGTTAATCCAATAGGTATCATTTAAAATTTAGTAATTGAAATTGATATAATCTCAACTAATATAAGTTATAAATGTCTCTAATTACCCTAATTTTATACGCTTGACAATAAGAAAACTCAAGATGTAAACCCAAATACTTGTTTGGCATGCACTCCTAGTGAAAGACTAAGCGAGAGTAATTGAGAGTAATTGAAAACGAGTGAATGATTAGGACTAGTTAGGAGCATTCAAGACTCAGAGATAAACAAATAAGAATGACCTCAAATAAAGGGGCAATGATACGGAATATTAGTAGTATCTAGTATGATGATGATGTGTCAATATTTTATTAGTTAGTTTTAATTAATAAATTGAATCTCATAGTCTCATTTGAAGTCTAATTATAATTACTCAGTTGCAGATAAATTACATGACAACGAGGACTTAAGATTACCTCATAGGATTATTTTAAATAGAGGAAAAAAAATTATTTTAAAAAGAAGAGGAAAACTAGAGTTGTTCGTGTGCATAAGACTGAGGAAAAAAATGGGGATGGAGTGTGAAAAAGAAAAGGAGAAAAGTTTAATGAAGGGAAAAATAGTCAAAATGGGTCTAGTCAATTTAATTTGTGAATTAAAAAAAAAAAGAAATACTACCTACAATAAGTATGCGCAAGATAAGAAAAGATATCTATGATCTAGGCTGTCAAAATACTAAAATGACCCCCTGTGCAAGATTGTGGTCAAGGCTATCAAAATACTAAGATATTAATTGTTTCAGTTAGAAGTGTGGAAAGATAACCTTGTATTTTATTATTATTATTATTATTTTTTAAGAAAACCTGTCTTTTAAAATACAGAAAAAAACACTTGTAATTTGACTATGTCTTAAATTCGAACTAAATTTGGAATGACAAGAAATGCCAAAATACAAAAGTTGATTAGATATTAGGATTTGTTATTGTTATTAGGATTATCATTATTCGGTTTTTATCTTATTTTTAAATTAGAGTTGAAGTCTGTTCTAAATTCTTGTCATTAGTTTCTTAGCTCAATTAGGACTTAATTTTCTATCTATAATTAGGCTTATTATTTTTGTTATCGTTAAATTTGATAAATTATAAAGTGAATTGCTGATAATTCAGATAAAATCTTCTCTAATTATTCTATTTATTCTATTTTTGTTGCTCAAATCTATCTAGGGCCAGTTTGGGAGCTATAGATTTTTTTTTTTAAAATAGAGCTATAGATTTTGAGAAAAGCACCTTTAACTGTGCTGAAGAAAAAATTCGTTGTAGTGTAAAGTAGCAGAGTGTTTGGTAAACTATAATTTTAAAATGTTGTGACTTGAAAAAACTGTATTATAGTATTTGGTAAACTGTATGACTAAATTATTGTACAAATATAAAACGACAAAAAATAAACATCATTATACAATTATGTATATTTATAAAAAGTGCTTATTAATATTTTCTATAATTATGCATATTTGTATATACTAAAGATATTAATACTTTTCTTTAAAAAAATTGATATGAAAATAAACTTAATTAAATTAGTTACTTAATTAAATTTATTTTATTTTATTTTCATCTGAATATAAATTTTCAATAAAGAATCAATTTGGTTACTTCAAAATAATTAATATGAAGAATATTTTAGTGATTTAAATATATTAATACTTTTAAAAAAATTGATTTGAAAATAAATTCAATTAAATGTGAGGTATTTTTACTTTTAAGTTAGGGTATTTTAACTATTATGATTTATTTATTAAAAGATAGTATATATTATTACATAATCTAAAAAAAAAGCTGCCTTAGTGGCTTTTGGGGTAACTTTGTCGAAAATTATTGAATAATTTGATTTTCAAGTTTCTACCAAACACCTTTTGGCCCACAAATTATTTAAAAAATATTTTTAGCTTCTTAAGAAACTAAACCAAACTGGCATTTAATTTCTCATATTTCATATATGTTCTTCATATTCTCTTCTCTCCTTTTTTATTACACGTCATTACACTTAGTGAAAGGTAAATTGGGACTTATATGATGCTATTTTCCAAACAACATAATTTTTCTTTTTAAAATTGACGATAATAATTTCCAAATAGCTATTTATGTTTCAATATACAAAATGAAAATGTAATATAAACCTACATTCATCTCTATTAAGTTAATTTTATTCTCTTAATTTTCTCTATTTAACTTACATCAGTAAGGTCAGATTTTAAAATTAGTCAATTTTACAAGAGAATACGCAATGAAAAATTAAATTTAAATGGAGTTTGAAAGAAAAAAAAAATTGAATAGAAGATCATTCTCTTTTTCTCTTTTTGGACATTTACATTTTTTTTCTCTTCGTGAGTCAAATAAATGCTTATTTAATAGGTTTTTTGGGTATGATTGGCCTTTATATTATTTGAGATTGATAAAATTAGTCCCTAAATTATTTTATTTAATAATTAAATTTCTGAATTTTAAAAATTTTGACAATTAAATCATTTTTGTAAATAATTATTTAAATATTAGATCGAATTGAGTATTTTAAAGTCACATATAAAATTTTTGAAAGTAAAAATCAATATATTATTAGCACTAGTTGAAATTAGAAAGAAAATAACTAAAAATTATTTACATTTAACAACATAATATAAAAATTTCTCTTAAAATATCTTCTCATTTTTCTTCCAAACTAATTAGAGGCTTAATTACCAAAATTTTAAAATTTAAGAACCTAATTACCAAAATTGACTCATGGAATATTTTGTCAATACGTAAATAAGGCGCCAAAAACCCTATTTAATATTCAGAATTAGCACCAGAAAAAGAAAAAAGAAAAAAAAAATGTCCGCTTACCGTGGGAATCTTTTCTGTATAAAAGCTGGAGGAGGACCAATTGAGCCTTCCAAAATTTCCCTCTCAGTTTCAAGTTTGAACAATTTGAATCTGAGAGTCTGAAACAGAGAGCAACCAAAAATGAAGAAGAAAGCTGGTCCTACTCGTACTGCTTCAACCACCACACGCGCTCGCAATCGTACTCGCAAGCATTCGGCGGCGGAGTTTCTGGAGACGCCATTGACGATAGCTTCCACTCCCAGCCAGTCTCCCGAATCGGCCATCTTCAGAGGCAGCTGCAGCACCAAGAAGCGCCAGAAGACCATGGCCGCTGCTTCTCCTATCCCCCCTCCCTTTGCGTCGCCGTTTCATCCTCCCAAGACCTTGGGCTCCATCTTTGACCTCAAGGATATGGTCTCCTCGCGCCTCGTCGATTTCAAGAAATGCATCGATCGATCTCACTCCGAGATCCTCAAGGACCTTGATGCTTTCTACTATCGCCTTCACAAGCGCTTCAAGGTCTCTCCCTCTCCTTCTCTCTCTCTCTCTCTCTGTGGATTGTTTTTTGTTTGGTTGCCGAGAAAACCGACTCAGGTCAAATAGAAAGTTGAGTTTTCTTTTGTGTGCATATTTTTCTGTTTTATTATCTAATTGATTGATAATTGGAATGTGTTTTGATCATTTTGAGCCGTTGGATTACTCACTTACTGATCTAATTAAGCTACATGAAACCTCTGTTAATTGCTTTTGATGTCCATACTTAACTCTCGTAAGATCATTTGAGATTTTGATCGATTATAATTGATTTTTCGTAAGGAAAGAAAAGCTTGTTCCATTGCTTACTTGTAATTAATTCAAAATATTGTAGTTTCGAATTGTTTGTATTCATTACTCTCACTGCATTCTTTAATCTTAGTGCTCAGTTTTCCGCACCTGAAAAAAATATGTTGCTTTGCTAAAAACCTGTCATGAGATTGATTCTCTAGTCAGGAGCATTGTAGTTTGAGTCATTCGAAATTTAGGTAGTTGTTTTAACCGATTGTTTAAACGTTGAAGCCTACAATCACTTTGGAAATTTGTGAAATAAACATGGAGTCAACAACTTAATTTCTCTTTTTGTATGCTTGCATCAGTCAGTTGGAAAGAATTTGAAATGACCAAGCCACGTGAAAACCTCTGCCAATTGCTTTCGATGTTAACTCGTAAGATCATGCTGGTTTAGAAAACTCTGGTTTAGAAAATTAACTAAAATTTGGATTTCCTGTGAACTTTAATCTTTTCAAATGTTGACTTGACACAAAAGCTTTCCCTAATTTTGGTGGTTTTCTTTTAAGTTGCAGAAACTTAAATTTGGTTATTTGAGTTAACTTCGATACTTAGCTTAGGTCTATGGTTAAGGAATAAAATAAGATTTTTATTTGTTATGGGAATTTGTGATAATTTGTTCAATTATAGTTTGATCTTGCTAACGGAAAGATGCACTTTTCAATTGTTTACTTATGATTCAAAGTAGTTAGTTTCCAGTGTTTGTACCGTACATTTGCCTTTTCTGTGCTCTATTGATCTTACTGCACAGTTTTCTGTCCTGAATTTCTGCTTTGTCAAAATTCTCTAGAAATTTTGGTAGCTGTTTTAACGTACTGCTGAAAGTCCAAAGCCTACATCCACTATGGAAATTTGTGAGATAAACAAGGATTCAAATGTATGCATTGCTTGCATAAGTCAGCCGGAAAGAAATCAAACTGTTAAGTTTCATGCTGAAAAGATATTAGGGCTGAAATTGTAAATTAAAAACCTCATATCACTGAATTCATATTTTCTTATGAGGTATGCCTCAGAACTTGATAGATTTTGTGTCTTGTTTGCCACATGCCTTTGGAATTTTCTTTTCCTTTCTCCAGTATATCAAATTTTAATGATTAGAACACTTTAATAGGATGTTTTGTTGCATTGAAGCAGCATTGCTTTTTGTTGATAGCATGAAATACCTCATGCTGTTATGATTATGATAAATAACAATCCACACCTTTGTATTTTGTTTGTCATTTAAATAAAGGATTGCTTTGAAAGATTTGTATGTTTTTAAGAAGACTTAAAAGCTTTTACTGGTTATTGTGTTTCTGTAAGCTTTGAATTCTAGTATTTTTTTTTTTAATTTCTCAACTTCAGATTAATACAGTGCTTCTTAAGCTCCAATTATTTCCAATAAATAGCTTAACCTGCTAATGAATATTTCATTCACTGGTTTCTAGTAAAAACCTGACTAAAAGTTTCCATTAAGGAACTGAACTGCTTACATTTTGAAGCTGTTACATTTTTTGTGATGATTGCATTCTCTTTTCTAGGCATTTTTAGCTTTTTTGTAAACCTTGGACAACATCATTTGATGAGATAATAACATGAGTATAATTTTTTTTCCTGGTGGTTGCTCAATCATTCATTAGATGCTTCAATTTCCATGGCAAAAGGATTTTGTCAGCTAATTGTGCCCTGTGTCTAATTTTCCAATTCAATAGATTCAGAACCAAGAATGTCAGCAAATCTCGGATGAAGCAGAGAAAGAATATAAGAAGATGTCTGAAAGGATTGGTGAAAGTCAAGAATCAATGATGGTATTTACCTTGTTACAAATAACTAGTCAAGTTTTGCTTTCTTCTCATGCTTTTTCCTGAAGTGTAACCTAGAGGGTATTTCACAGACTTCATATTCCGAGTTCATGGCTGATGCACAGGCCACCACAGCTCATGGTATGTTCTATAACCATTTCTCAGGAAATTTTTAGAATTTGCTTCCGCCACATCAGCATAATGGGATGGCATACCTAGTGATTTTCACCTATATATGTTCTTCGTACTTAAATTGATTGGATGGTCACAATTGATTTAATCTGCATGCAAAATCATATAGTAGAAAACTAGTCCGTTACCAGTTTTTACAACTTGTTCATAATCTTGCCCTCCTGTGATAGAGAACCAGTCTTGTTTTTGTACATATGTTTCAATGTTGGCATGCTTATGCCTGCCTTACATGCCCCTGCTCTAGACAAAAGATTGTCTGCCTGATATATATCTTCCGATTTTCATTCCTAAAACCCCAGTTGTACAAAAATAAAAAGGTCCAGTTTCATGGAAGTTATTCTATTTATAAACCAGAATGACCAAGTGTATATAGAAGGAGCCAACCAAAATTTTTGCATCAGCAACTTATCCACTATAATCTGATGCAGTTTAAAATTATAACAAAATTTTCAGCATCCAAAACATCCATTACTAAGCTATCGCAATCTGTTGAGACGGCTATTGATGCTCTCCGAAGCCGTTATGGGATCTTGGCAGCTTAGCCATTACTTGTTCATGCCATTTCAGTCACAGCAAGTATAGGTGAGCTTTTAAATGCTTAAATGCATTCTCTTATTCCCTTAATATTTTGTGCAAATAAAAAATATTAATTCTGAAAGAACATGGTGTTTTGTGTGTCTCTCTCCTAATTATTTGCACATCAAAGACATGCTCTCTTGCACAAAGTATTTTGTCAGACTAGCCTAAATCCCAGAGCAAAAATAGGTCATACTTGATGTCCAAGAGGATACGTGACCGATGAAAGAAAAGAATGTCACATAGCTGAAATTTTTGGCAAAGCTTCTAAGTCAGCATTCAATATATATACACATGTACGAAACTTTTTATTTTTCTCATTGGTGGACTTTTCTCATATGAGGTTAAAACTGAGTTTCTCGGTAAAATGTCTAGTTGTGAAGCACTAGAATCTCAAAATTGTATTATAATGAACATGATTTCCTAAAACTAAATTGAAGACACAAGGCATAAGCCATACAAAACCATTTTATCTGCTGGAATCCTTTTACCTAAACATGGTTCTCTGAAAGAGATGCTCTTATTATTTCTATTCCAAGGGTATATCATAGTCAAATTGATCCTATTACATAACTCGGTTATTTTAGAACAACAATGGTGTTGGTGTTATGATCTTTCTACTTCTAGGCTCCTTTTTCACTCAATTTCCTTTTTTGATATTTAATTCATGTTACGCCTAAATTAATTATCAACTCACACATCACCAAGTATGAGAACAGCATGACTAAGCCTAGACGTTACCTTGACTGCTCTCGATTATAAGTTGTTCAAATAAATTGTGGTTTTTTAAAGTTAAGTGATCATCATTGTAGAGTGCAAACAAATAGTTTGTCGTAAGTTATTATTGTCTCCTTTAGTATTAAGGCGAGAAGCTTCATTGAACTTCCCTACCTATTTATTATTTGCTTTTGAAATTAGGATCTGGTTCTATCCTAAACTTTGCAACAAGCACTTGATTCCCATGCTCAGATTCTAACTCCTTTAATTGTTCGATTATGCATTTCTAGGGATGTATAGTTGAAGGCAAAATAGTGGTCCGGATTCTGGCGGGATCTTTTTTCATTAGCTAATAAGGTGGTAAGGACTTGATAAACAAGTGTTGGTAACCAGGTTGCCATACAGGATGCTTTTTCTAAAACAAGATTGAAGGCGCATGATGTACAAAATTCTTGTTCCATAAACTAGTAGTTAATTGTTACAGTTTCATGGACCTATTTTAAAGTTTAGATGACAAATGGTACTTATGGTTTAGACACATTCATGGACTTGATTAACTAGCACTCCAGCTATGAGAAAACCATGAAAGTTAAACAGAAGCATCCACTGAATTAATTTGAAGACTGAATATTGCCAGAAGTCTTGATGTAAAATTCACAATCTAAATTGAAATGTGTGCAGAGAAAATTTTGGTCAACAATTGCAATAAATCAAAATGGATTATTAGTTTTGATGATAAAAGTAATAGTAATAATACAAAGGAATACTATCTCATGTATAAAAGTTTTTGAGTCTAAAGCATTTCTTAAGTGCTTGATCATTGAAGCTTGGTTGTTGGCGTGCCACTCAAAATGATTCTAAGAGAATTGGATGCCAAGCTTACTGTTTCGCCAAGGGGTCATGCCGTCTTGTCCGTTATATCTTTCAACAATCGGATAATAAGTGAAGCGTGTTTCTATTTCTACTCTTTGAGATATTGATCCATTCTCCATTTTTTATGAAAATTTTTGTAGAACAAATTAACAATTGTAGTTTACCAACCAGGCGCAATAAGAACAATGAAAAGGTAGTCGCAATAGGAATAGAAAAAAGGGAATCTGTAATAGGAATAATAAAAAGGGCAGTTGCAATAGGTCGCGATAGCAATAGTGAAAAGAGCAGTCGTAATAGCAATAGTAAAAGATGGTGTTTACACCACCTTTTAAGTTCTATAAATACAGAGGGTTTTATCACTTGTTCAGTATCCCATTCTAAATCCTCTTCCTTTCTAAGAGAGAATTCAAGTTTAGGAATTCCTCTTAGTGTTCTACTTATTTTCTCCTAAATTGTGAGAGAGTGTTTTCTCTTATTTTAAGAGAGAGATATTAATTTGTTCTCTCTTTGTATTTAGAAAGAAGTGAGTTGTAATCTCATTTTTATAGTAAAATTCTTCACAGCCTTATCTATGGACGTAGCTTAAATTGGGTGAATAATGTTAATTCTTTTGTGTGCCTTATTTTTTTCATTTTACTTAAATTTTCTCAATTCATATTTTAGCTGTGTGTTATCGCTTCCGCAAAGCTGATCTCCTAACAGTGGTATCAGAGCCGTTGGTTGGAGTGCTGTTCACGTATATAGTACTATTCATATATACGGTATTGTTCACGTATATGGTACTATTCACGTATATGGTACTATTCACATATAGTGAAATGATGGCAACTGAACTAATCGTGGTGAACAAAAATGGCGGCAAAATTCGAAATTAAGAAGTTTAATAGGAACAATTTCTCTTTGTAGAAAATGAAAATAAATGCAATCTTGAGAAAAGATAATTGCTTAGCATCAATTGGGGAAAAGCCTGCTGAGATTATTGATAATAAAAGGTGGGACGAGATGGATAGCAATGCTGTTGCTAATTTACATTTGGCGCTATCAGATGGAGTCCTGTCGAGCATTGAGGAGAAGAAGTCAGCCAAGGAGATATGGGATACATTGATAAAGTTGTATCAGGACAAGTCGTTTCACAACAAAATTTTCTTGAAGAGAAGACTTTATACCCTTCGGATGGCGGAATTAACAATGGTGACCGACCACGTCAATACCCTTAACTCTCTATTCTCACAACTCACAACAATGGAGTATAAAATAGAAGATAATGAACGTGTATAAATCTTACTTCAGAGTCTACCTGATTCGTATGATAAACTCGTCATAAATGTGATCAACAATGCTATAATTCTAGTTTTCAACGATCTTACAACTGCTGTTCTCGAAGAAGAAAATTGGTATAAGAACAAGGAAGACAGATTAGCAAGTTCACAGCAAGTAGAGGCTTTGACAATGAGAGGAAGATCAACGGAACGTGGCCCCAGTAGGAGTCAGAGTCATGGTAGATCAAAGTCAAGAAGTAAGAAGAATGTCAAGTGTTATCACTGGCAACAAAAGGCACGTCAAAAGGGAGTGTTGGCAACTCAAGAAGAATGGAGATTCCAGAGGGAAGGACCCTGAGTCATCAAATACTTAGGGGAATGTTGCAAATACTTCAGATAATGGAGAAATCCTGTATAGTGAAGCAGCAACAATTTCTAAGGACAGACGGTAGCTCACTAATGTTTGATCAGTGGATTCGGGAGCAACATGGCACATGACTTCTTAAAGAGAATGGTTTCATACATATGAACCTGTCTCTGGAGGATCCGTATTCATGGATAACGATCATGCTTTAGAGATCACTGGGATTGGTACTATCAAGATAAAGATGTACGATGACACTATTCATACTATTCAAGAGGTGCGACATGTGAAGGGTCTGAAGAAAAATCTATTGTCTTTGGGACAAATAGATAACCTTGATTGCAAAATTCATGTCGAGAATGGGATCATGAAGATTATAAAGGGCGCGCTTGTGGTAATGAAGGCGGAGAAAATCNAAAGGAGATACACTGATGGAAGCAGAGGCATCAGTTGCTTCAACAAATTCCGGAGAAGAATCAACGATGATGTGGCATCGTAAGCTTGGCCATATGTTGGAACGAAGCTTGAAGATTCTCTCTGAACGGAGGTTGCTACTTGGTCTCACAAAGATATTTTTACCCTTTTGTGAGCATTGTGTCACAAGCAAGCATCATAGAATAAAGTTTAGCACATGTAGTTCTAGAAGTAAAAAAGTTATAGACTTAGTTCACTCTGATGTTTGGCAAGCACCAGTAATGTTCTTAGGAGGAGCTAGATATTTTGTATCTTTTATTGATGATAACTCCAAGAGATATTGGGTGTATCCTATCAAGAGGAAGGCATATGTGTTTTCAGTCTTTAAAATATTCAAAGTACAGATAGAGCTTGATTATGGAGAAAAGATCAAGTGTTTAAGGACGGACAATGGAGTAGAATATACAAGCAATGAATTTGATAACTTCTGTCAACAAGAAGGTATCAAGAGGTAGTTCACAATGGCATACACTCCTCGATAAAATGGAGTGGCAGAGTAGATGAACAGAACCTTTTTGGAAAGAACAAGAGCAATGTTGAAAGCTATAGGTCTACCTAAGACATTCTGGGCAGAAGCAGTCAAAACCATCTGTTATGTGATTAATCGATCTCCATTAACAGCAATTGATCTGAAGATACCGATGAAAATGTGGACTGGTAAGCCAGCTGATTATTCTCGCTTACATATGTTTAGATGTCCTGTGTACATGATGTACAATGCTCAAGAAATCACAAAACTGGATTCAAAGTCCAGAAGGTGTGTACTCTTGGGATATGCTAATAGAGTCAAGGGATATCGCTTATGGAATCCCATTGCCCATAAGGTTGTCATCAGCAGAGATGTGATATTTGCAGAGAATAAACTACAAGAGAAGGGAGATGATAGCAGACCAGAAACTACCATAGTTCAGGTAAAAAATAATACTGAAGATTCAGATTCTTCTAAAGTAACACCAAAATACTGAAGATTCAGATGCTTCTGAAATTCATCGGTCAACTTGTGAGAGATGAACACCGGCATGACACTTGGATTATATCACTGAGAGCAATATTGCATACTGTCTTCTAACAGAGGATGGAGAGCCAACAACTTTTTATAAGGCTACCAAAAGCCCGGATATATCCCTATGGATGATAGCAATGCAAGAAGAGATTAAAGCTCTTCACAAGAACAAGACATGGGATCTTGTTTCGCTACCACAAATAAGGAAGGCTATTGGCAATAAATAGGTCTATAAGATTAAGCGTGATAGCAATGATCAAGTGGAGCGGTATCATGCGAGATTGGTGGTAAAAGGATATGCTCAGAAAGAAGGTATTGGCTTCAATGAGATATTTTCACCTATAGTTTGATTGACAACAGTTAGAGTAGTTCTGGTGATGTGTGTTACGTTTGACTTACATTTAGAGTAGTTAGATGTGAAAACTGCTTTTCTTAATGGAGAACTTGAAGAAGAGATTTATATATTTTAACCAGAAGGTTTTGCTGAAACAGGCAAGAAGAACTTGGTTTACAGATTGAACAAATTTCTATACGATCTCAAACAGGCGCCGATGTGTTGGTATAAGAGATTTGATTCCTTCATCATAAGCTTTGGGTACAACAGACTCAATTCAGACCATTGCACATACTTCAGGAGGTTTGATGAAGATAGTGATTTCATTATCTTATTGTTGTACGTGGATGACATGTTGGTAGCAGGCCCCAACAAAGGCAGAATCTAAGAATTGAAGGCACAATTAGCTAGGGAATTTGATATGAAGGACTTGGGACCAGCAAACAAGAATCTAGGGATGCAAATTCACCGAGACAGAGGTAACATGAAGATTCGGCTTTCTCAGAAGAATTATTTGAAGAAAATCTTGCGCCATTTTAATATGCAAGATTGAAAGTCGTAATAGTTGAACAAATCAATAATTGCAGCTTACCAACCAGCCGCAATAGGAACAGTGAAAAGACAGTCGTAATAGGAATAGTAAAAAGGGAAGCCGCAATAGGAATAGTAAAAAAGACAGCCGTAATAGGCCGCAATAGCAATAGTAAAAAGAGCAACCGTAATAACAATAATAAAAGATGGTGTTCATACTATCTTTTAAATTCTATAAATACGGAAGGTTTCATCACTTGTTCAGCATCCCATTCTAAATCCTCTTCCTTTCTAAGAGAAAATTCAAGCCTAGAAATTCCTCTTAATGTCTCATTTGTTTTCTCCTAAATTGTTTAGAGAGAGTGGTTTCTCCTATTTCAAGAGAGAGATGTTCATTTGTTCTCTCATTGTATTTAGAGAGAAGTGAGTTCTAATGTCCTTTTCATAGTGAAATTCTTCACAGTTTTATCCGTGGACGTAGTCTAAATTGGGTGAACTACGTTAATTCTTTTGTGTGCTTTATTTTTTTTCATTTTGCTCAAATTTTCTCAATTCATATTTTAACTATATGTTATTGCTTTTACAAAACCGATCTCTTAATAATTTTTACCTGAAATGACATAAAAGCACAAATATGAAAACTTTTAAAATATAAAATTTCTAAACTCCTCCCTGTTTCTTAGTAAAATATTGAACGGGAAATGAGGCACGGCGGATAAAGACGTGTATAGTATGTTTTAGAAAAAAGGGGCAATTAGTGTGACAACTCTCTGTGATGACTTAATAGCTAGTTAAAAAGATTTGGATGCTTATCATAATAAAAAGAATAAGAAGATTTTGTACGAATATTTGTTCCCTTAAGATTGCATTATTTTATGTATGGATGTAGAGGCTGATGTACACATGGATATACATCGCTTGAGTTTAGCATTGATAAACATCACTTGAGTTTATTATTGGTTAAACGATCTCTATAATTACAAGTAATCCCTTGAGAAATTTTTTTTGGAGCAAAATCCTATCCTAAAATGGTAAATTTGGGATTTTTCTTTTGAGAGAAATAAATTTGGGATTTGAAAGGAAAAAAATAATGAAGTTGTTAATGTAAGTTTTTGAAACTTCATCTCAAAGAAAGTTGACTCTATTGACTCTTCTTACACAGTTTATAAATCACAATACTAATTAAAACTTACTAATTTATTTAACTCTTATTATTCCTAAAATAACCTTGAATTTAATTTTGGATCTCTCTTCCACCCACCTTTCTTCCCCACTCGTTGGTTTCTCTTCCCTTTATTCACTCTATATTCCATAAATACCAGTCTTCTCCGAAAAAAAAAGGAGTTAATATCACCTAAAGTCCTCAAACTTTCTCCAACTTATTATTTAGGTCTTCGAACTTTTTTTGTAGTATTTAGATCTCCAACCCATTATTTTTCGTCACATGTTAGTCTTTGGTGTTATTTCCGTCTAAAGAATCGTTAATAAATCACATGCATGACGTGTGGTCTTCTTCCAAATAGCTCCCCAAAGCCAAATCAATTACCAAATATTCAACCAATCTTCGACCTTACCTCGCCGGAAAAATGCTCACATCTCCTCATCATCACCGAACTCAAAAGCCCTCTAAGAAAACCAAATATAACAAAACATCACTTAAATATTTAGGCATAAATAAATACAAACAATAATATGATTATATATATAGAGAGGGAGGGTAGCATAATAAAAATNTAAAAGAGAGAAAGAATATTAATAATGCACGTCTTTTTATGTACTTTATTATAGTCATTGAATCATCATTAAATGATGATCTAACGGTTAAAAAAATACATACTTATAGGTTAAAAAAAAAATACCTATTTGATTGGCAATTTATATATATATATTCCTAAAAGAATTACTATATTTTAATTTCTCAAAAAGTTCTTTCTCCGTCTCATCATACACGAATATATACGCCTATACGTGTAATATATACCTAAAAAATAAGAACTGCTATATTCTAATTTCCGAAAATTTTTGTTTACTCATTTTACCATAGAGATATATATATACCCCAATACAGACAATATATACCGGAAAAATTATATTCCTCTTTTTTCAAAACAAACTCAAAACTAAATCACAATCTCAATAAAAGTTCAAAAATAACAAAATAAAACTAAAAAAAGTGGATTTTAAAGCCTTATTCAGCTTCGAAAATGAAACCCAGTTCATCCTCGATTGGGAATGAGAATCTGAATCCAGCAACGGTTGATCGCACCTAGTGGTGAACAATTGTACTTTGATCGCAGAACTCGAGCAATTTTTCAGAAATTCGATGTTATCACTGGAGCCGGGAGTCATTGTGGGGAGCCTAAGGTGAGCATCCGACGAGGACGAGGACGACCTCGAGAAGATGATTATGAAGGTGGATGCGGATGGCGACGACTTCATCAACCTGAGCGAATTCATCGAACAACAAGGAATTTGATGGACTGTCATTTTTTTTTGTTTATGCCAAATTGCTTTGGATTTTCAGAGCTTTTTGGAAGAAGATCGCGTGTTACACACGTGGTTTATTAACAGTTTTTTAGACTGAATTACCAAGGACTAACGTGTGACGAAAAATATTAGACTGGTGATTTAAATGCTTAAAAAAAAAGTTTCGTAATGGTTGTGCGGTCTAAAATCTTATGTCAGGTCGCATGAATGAGATTAAGTGCGACCTCATCTGAAAGGGTTGTATGTGACCTTTACCGCATAAGTTACTTGTGACCTTCTTGGAACAGGTTATGTGCGATCTGAAAGAAAAGAGACTAATCTCTGCTTCGTCAAATGGGAAACCTACAAAGAAAGGGAAACAAAAGTTTCTCTTTCAAGTTCAACTAGTTACCCAATTTAAGTGATTACCCAATTATATTGTTACTCAATTTAAGTGATTACCCAATTATATTGTTACTCAAATTATATTACCCGATTGTACAGTTACTCATTCTCACAATTGGGAACATTGAACTACCTTCATCCATATAAAAGGAGTTCAATGTTTCGGTGAGGGGGACTAGAACTTTTTTCGATTTAAGAGGCTGAGGAATTCTTGAGAGTGTTTTCTTCTTCTTTCCAGATAATACAATATAATTTTGAGTTCTTGTAATTCTTCAGAAAATAGTGAAAAATAGTGGACGTAAACTCATCTTTTTTAGGGCTGAACCATTGTAAAATTTTTGCCTCTTTATTTATTTTGGTTAATAACCCTTTTCACACAAGCCACATCTCGTAATTTTTTCTAAATTTATTGTTGACAAAACCTCTGTCAACAATTGGCGCTAGAAGGAGGGCTATTCAGGCCAAAACAGTTTGTCAAATTTCATTTTTTTAATAATGACAAACACCAGAAACACTACCAGAGTCACCGGAACTAGCCAAAACCAACCCCAAAGCACTGTTGCTGTACAGGCAGACCGTGTTCAGGATCAGTCTACTATGATTGCATCAGAAAACCTTGTTTAGAGACAGAATCGCATGGAGGAGACACTGGTGAACCTTCATCAAATCACTAACCAAATTAATGACACCCTATGATGACTTGATAAAGGGCAGATGGTGACCCCACCACAGTACGAACATCCCAAAGAACGTCCTGCTCAACTACCTGAGGAAGGAATACAGATTTTAGAGACAAGAAAACGCGATTAGCCAAGAACCCAGCAAGAGCGTCATGAAGATCGCATCTCCAAAGGAAAAGGCAAAGTCGCAAACTTGCCTCCAGAATCTGGTACAGAGAGTTTAAGTACTAACCGTGATCGTGGACAACCTTCTCGCAAATCCACTGGTAATCAAGATTGCTTAAATAGTAGCGAGCGAAAACAACCATCGAGAAGCGTCTTCGAAAGAATCAGTAGAGAGTCGAGACAAGATCTTGCAGATCTAAGACAATACTTGGAGCGGCGACGTAGCCATGAACGATCCGTATCATATCATGACGACCAAAGTCGATCTCGTTGTACTATTTCGCTGGATTCCTCTCACAGATCGCAAAAGACTCTACCTGATCAACCCGCCATATATCGAGATAATGATCAAAGGCCGCCCTTGCTGCCAGCAAGAGATAATGCTCTCCTTCCGAATGTCGATGTTCACAATTTAAGGATTGCATTAGACGCACTTGCTGGTTGGGACGATGACCTCACTGATGGGTATCGTCAATCGCCATTTAGTGAGAAAGTTCGAGCTGCTGCCTTATCTATTGGATTCAGACTTCCCACCATAAATACTTTTGATGAGAAAACTGACCCACAGGGCCATATGGAACACTTCAGCGACTTGATGGAACTCCATCATGTCAATGATCATGCACGCTGCAGATGTTTTGTTGTAACTCTCTCAGGAGCAGCAAAGAAGTGGTTCCGAGGACTCAAATTCGGCTCAATCTCATTCTGGCAATAATTTCAGACGGCGTTCTTGAGACAGTTCCAGGCTACAAAGAATTTCACTGTTCCATTGTTAGCTTGTCTGCAATTCGACAAGGTCCAGAGGAAACTCTACGATCTTATCTCAATCGATTCACCTCAGAGTTAGCAAAGGTCAACAACCCACCTGAAGGGGGAGTTTTAACTCTCATGATGGCCAGGGTATGACCAGAAACTAAATTCTTGGAGGAATTACTTGAGCGAGAATGTAGAACTCTAGAAGACTTCTACCGAAGGGTTGGTCGGCATTTGAGGGTAGAATCTTCGTGCGAGAATTTTCGAAAGACAAAGAAAGAAGGAAGAAAAGATGCTACTAAAGATGCGATCACGACCAACCATAACGGTAATAAGAAAAACAAAAGGAGTAAGGAACAGTTGGCAGAGAATCAGTCCAGACCTAAAATGCAGGAGATTTCAAGCCATGCGGTTCAACAATCACACTGAGTTAAACGCGCCCATAGATCATATCTATGCGGTCACAAACCATAAGGAGCGATACCATCAACTGGAAGTTCTGCCGGTATCACAATGATATTGGGCATGATACCAATAATTGCTATGCCTTGAAGGATGAAATTGAAAGACTGATTGAAGAGGGGCGACTATGGCAGTACACTAGGCAGAATGACGAAAGGCGAGAAGAAAACCAACAGCGACCTCCAGAAATTCAATGCGAAGTCTGAACTATCTTTGGAGGATCGCATGTTGGCGGAGATTCGAAAAGGGCTCAAGACAGGTATGCATGTGAAGCTTAACAATAGTCATTAACTAACGTCATGCATCTTGAGCAGCGACCACGCAAGCTTCAACTAATACTGGATATGGACATTACCTTCACGGAACAGGACGCAAGGGAAGTCTATTATCCGCATAATGATGCATTGGTCATAAAAATTAACTGTGGAAGCACACAGTTGTGGCAAGTATTGGTTGATAACAGGAGTGCTGTGGACATCCTATACTACGACATCTTTAAGAAAATGAGGTTGAATGAGAACGACTTGAAGCCTACCGTCACTCCACTCTATGGTTTCACTGGTGACAGCCTGATGCCTATGGGTATGATTGAATTAATGGTCAACGTTAGAACCTATCCTAGGGTTTCAATGATAATGACCCAATTTTTAGTGGTAGATTGCCCATCCGCATTCAATGCTATGCTGGGAAGACCGACGCTGAGGGAACTTCGAGTCGTTACTTCAATCTACTGTCTCACTATGAAATTCCCGACCCAGCACGGGGTAGGCGAGGTGCGAGGAAACCAATATGATGCGAGGACTTGTTATAATAATTCGTTAAAACTCGCAGCAAAGGATGCGATGTATCACACAATGATGGTCCAGCTGCCAGAGGAAGCGTCAGTTGAAGCATCGAGCAAAGCATCAGTCGAAGCTTCAGTTGAGTCGTCAGACAAAGTGCCAATCGAACAGTCAGTTAAAGCGTCAATCGACACGACCAGTGGAGATTTTGATCCTCGAGGAATAGACGAAGAGGTCAGAACTGGACCCATTGAAGATCTGGAGGACTTATCATTCGACATGTCTTCCAAGACTTTAAAGATTGGAACGAAGATTCAAGAGTCTGTGCGAGCATCATTGGTCGCTTTTCTAAAATCTAACTAGGATGTCTTCGCGTGGCGACATTCGGATATAGTAGGGATCGATTCGAGAATCATATGCCACCGTCTTAATATAGATCCAACAAAGAAGCCTGTATGACAGAAAAGAAGAGCTATGAATTTAGAGCACTATGTCGCGTTAAAAGAAGAGGTGGATAAGTTGCTCGAAATTGGATTCATAAGAGAATCTTTTTATCCCGACTGGCTTGCAAACCTGGTTTTGGTGAAGAAACCCAATGGGAAGTGGAAAACGTATATCAATTTCACCGATCTCAACAAAGCATGCCCGAAGGATAGCTTCCCTCTTTTGAGAATCGACCAGCTTGTAGATGCGACATTGGGGCATGAACTCTTAAGTTTCATGGATGCATATTCCGGATACAATCAAATCCCTATGTATGAGCTAGATGAGGAGCATACCTCGTTCATCACTGATTAAGGACTATACTGCTACAAGAAGATGCCCTTCGGACTTGTCAACGCAGGAGCGACCTACCAGCGTCTTGTCAATATGATGTTTGCAAAATAAATTGGCAACATAATGGAGGTATATGTCGACGATATATTGGTGAAGTCGGAGAAAGTCGAAGATCATATCAAGTACCTTGATGAGATGTTCAAAATTCTCCAAAAATATCAAATGAAGCTGAATCCCTAGAAGTGTACATTCGGGATAGGATCTGGAAAGTTTCTGGGTTTTATAGTCAATCAACGAGGTATTGAAGTAAACCCTCAGAAGATACAAGCGTTGATTGATATACAGTCTCCACGTAAACCCAAGGATGTACAGAGCCTAGCAGGAAGAGTAGCTGCACTGAGTCGGTTTGTATCCAGGTCAACTGATAAATGCCAACCGTTCTTTGAAGTATTGAAGGGACAAAGAGGTTCGAATGGACGAAAGAATACGAGCAGGCATTCCAAGAGTTGAAAAAGCACTTAGGTTCTCCTCCACTCTTGTTGAAGCCAAACCCAAGAGAAGAATTATGCTTATATCTCGCCGTTTCCAAATATGTGATGAGTGCTGCATTAATTCACGAGGAGGAAAAAATACAGCGACCTCTCTATTATGTAAGTAAAAGATTACTTGATGCCGAAACTAGGTATCTAGAGATGGAAAAATTGGCACTAGCGCTCGTCATCGCATTAAGAAAGTTTCGACCTTACTTTCATGCTCACTCCATCAGGATTTTCACGAATTTCTCGTTGAAATAGGTTCTATAGAAACCTGAGGAATCAAGATGGCTGCTTAAGTGGGCTATTGAATTGAGTCAATTTGACATTAATTTTCAACCTCGCACTGCCATAAAGGGTTAGGCACTCGCAGATTTTATTGTAGAATTCACATATGACATCGAACTTCCCACAGGAGTACTCGAAAAACCTGCTTTAGATACATCAAGGCTGTGAAAACTTTATGTTGATGGGTCATCGAATGAAAATAGAGCAGGTGTGGGCCTAGTTTTAATTAGTCCTGAAGGGCACAACATTTATTGTGCGTTTTGCTTCAAGTTCCCAGCGTCGAATAATGAGGCTGAATATGAAGCATTGATAGCTAGGCTAAAGCTTGCATAGGAAATGAAGGTCGAGATGATTGAAGTGTATAGCGACTCCCAGCTGGTCGTTTGTCAGGTTAAGGGTGATTATCAAGTGAGAGGAGTGAGAATGATGGTCTATCTGCAGGAGGTGCAACGATTGTTCTTAACATTCACCGCTTATAACATTCAGCTTCTTCCTCGCATTGAAAATACTTGGGCGGATGCCTTTGCTAAGCTCGCTTCAACGAAAGAAGCAGAGCTGTTGAAGGTTGTCCCTGTTGAATTTCTTGTATCGCCAAGCATCGAGGTTGAGCCTCAAGTAGCTATGCCAGTTGACGACAAACCATCGTAAATGGTTCCTATAATGCAATATTTACAAAATGGCGATCTTCCCAAGAGCAAAGATGATGCAAAGTGACTTCGCATGAAGGTAGCCTGTTATATCATCTATGATGAGAAGCTTTATCGAAGAAGTTTTAGCTCACCATTATTATTATGTGTCAATTATGAAAAAGCACGCTACATTATGAGGGAAATCCACGAAGGAATATGTTGAAATCATTATGGGGTGCAAGCACTTGCAAACAAGATTCTTCGACAAGGGTATTTTTGGCCGAATATAAAGAAGGATACAATGGAATTTGCTAGAAGGTGTGATAAATGTCAACAGTTTGCAACTATTCCTAGAAAACCACATGTTCCTTTAACTTCAATGACTAGTCTATGGCTATTTGCTGTTTGGGGAATTGATATTATCGGGATGCTTTCATTAGCACAGGGTGGTTTGAAGTATGCGGTGGTCGCAGTCGATTATTTCATAAAATGGGCGGAAGCTGAGGCATTGAGTACCATATCTGCAAAGAAGATGATAGATTTTATTTACAAATCTATAATATACAGTTATGGTATACCACATACTATAATTTCTGATAATGGGAAACAATTTGACTGTGATGAGTTTTGTGACTTCTGCAACAACTTAGGCATCAAGAAGAGTTTCTCTGCTGTTATTCATCCGCAAGCCAATGGGCAGGTCGAAGCGATAAACAAAATAGTTAAACAGAATATAAAGACGAAGTTGGAGGAGTATAAAGGAGCTTGGCCAGAAGTACTTCCAGAAGTTTTGTGGGTTTATTGCACCACTCAACGAACCACTACTGGAGAGAGCCTATTCTCTTTAGTTTATGGATATGAAGCAATGATCCCAGATGAAATTGGTGCGAGCTCTTTACGACAATCTGTTTATGAGCAAAGTTAGGATGATGTATTACTGAGAATTGAACTCGATTTTTTAGAAGAAAGCCGTGAACAATCTTAACTTCGAATTGCATCATATCAACAACGTACTGCTCGACATTATAACTCCAAAGTCAAAAGTAGACATTTTGAAGTTGGTGATCTTGTCCTTCAAAGAGTTCTACCTAATAATAAAGAGCATGGTGCTGGTGTATTTGGACCTTCCTGGGAAGTGCCTTATATCATTGATGATGTCATTCGACCTGAAACTTACAACCTAGCTCGCATCGGTGGACAAAAGATCGAATATGCTTGGAATGCAGAACAACTTCGTCGTTATTATCAATAAATCTTCATGTTAATCTTCCATGTATCTTCAACGGCTTACTGTATCTTTGTTATTTCGTCATTCGACGTCGTTCGTCAATATTATTTCTTCAGCTATTACTTCGACTTCATTTGGTTCATCTCTTATAGTTTTATGGCAGTTTTTGGACACCATAAAACTCAGGAGGCAGTAGGATCAGAATATTATCTCCTACTTATTTCCTAAGGGATTATGCTAAACGTCCATTTAGAAGGGTCGGAATTTTAGATCGCCGAAATATCTAAAATTCCTTAAAATCCTAGGATTTTCTCCTCGCTTCATGCCTTAGCATGTCATATTACGCAATTTCCCTTCTCGAACAACAAAGTAACTAAGCAAAACGTTCATTGTTCAATGTGAAATATTGCTATATCATATTTTGCTATGGAACTTTTGAAAAAACAGTATTGAGTTTGCATCACTCGTACTTACTATTTTCTTAAACGACCTAACATATCCTAACACTTAAAATTCGTTTTAAGTTAGTTGGATTCAAATCGCAAAAAGCGTATTGATCAGTCACATAGTGATTGACTACTTAGTTAAAATTATAATATTATGTTTTCATTATTTTGCAGGAATATCTGACAGGGAAAAAATAATATTCATTAAAAGAATTTTGGCACTTGTACATAAGCAGAGAGGAAGGGGGAACAAGCTCGCATTGTTCTAAAAATTAAAAAAAAACATAAGTTTTACTATGCGGAAGTGCTCGCATCGCCATCCCCAGTTTTGGCAGTATTCTCCCTCCAACTCTGGACAAGCTCGACCACGTCCTCACCAAGGATGGAGAAATCAAAGTCCGGATGCTCGCAGAAGATGTTAAAAATGATGGTCGACGAGGCGATGTCACTAGCTTTATCCTCGAGCTCTTTGACTTCAGTCGCCTTGAACTCTTCGATAGCTTTGTGAACCGTCTCTGTTGTCGCCTCCCTCAAGCGATCCGGATGCTCAGAGATGGTTTTCTCGAGCTCTTTGACTTTCTCCTCGAGGTTTTCCTTCTCGAGCTTCTCCTTGGCTAGGCCTTCAAGCAGCTGCTGCCTCTCCAAGTCGAAGGCTTTTTTCTCCTCCTCCCGAGCTTTCTCCGAGTTCTCGAATGCTTGGGATATCTCTTCAACTTTTTCGGCCTTCTCCAAGCATTCGAGGACCGGGTCATGCATCAGGATAGTAGCAGCTACGGTCTGAAAATATAATCATTAATACCAAGAAATAATACATTTTGAGGAGAGAATAAAAAGGTACTTACATTGACTAGCATCCTCATCGTAGAACCAAAAGCAACCTTAGCAGATCGTCGCTTCATCCACTCCCAGCCCTCCTCGGAAGTGAAGCGATCAATGAAGGCTGCGCTCATAGCAGCCTTCTCTGGTAGTTGATTGAGGAGCGCAAAGAGTTCCTCATCCTTATCTGCCAAGATCGGTTTCCAACAAGTGGCAGCCTCTTTGGGTAGTTCAGAATGGCTCGTTGTCTGAGGTTGTAGAGGAGGCGAGCTTGCTAGGATGTCCTCGAAGGTAACTTTTCGTTTTTTGGAGTTGCCGACCTTCTTTTTTCCTTTCGATGACGGAGTGCTCTCGGGTGTCTTGGATTTTGCCATGGACCCGAGAGTGGAGGGTGGTGCTCGCAGGCCGCTACTGATAACCATATCTGTACAGATTTCAGTGAGCAAGGTGATATAATACAATGATTAGAAAATGTATATATGATTACCTTCTTCTTGTGGAGGAGCTGGTGATGACGTTGTTTCTGGAAAGGATGGTTCCGAAGCTGGAGGGGTGGCAGTTGCTTTTCGTTTCCTAAGTCTGGAAGACGATGCACTTATATCCGTCTGTTTCCTTGGCTTCTTTTTCTTTGAGCTCGAAGGTCTGGACGAATGGATAGGAGGGTCAGGGAACGCGGCTCCTTTTGGAAGCAGACCATAAGCGACCAGATTTTTGGAAGTTCCAAGTACCTTCCAATCAAATTCCTCGATTGGAAGGTCGTTGATTTTGTACACCCTTGCGAGCTGTTCCCTGGAAAGTCCGAGCCACTCCCTGTTGTCTGCGATGACATGCGAGTGCGATTAGGATAAAAATAACAAAATAAGAAAAAAAGTGATAAATTGGAAAACTACCTACTGAGATTTTGAAAAAAAGCCGTTATCTGCATAGTCAAAGTGGAAAAATAGATTTTTCCATTTTCCCATGTTGTTGCGAACCCCAAAGATTGTTTTTATTGCCTAGTTCGACCATTTGCTTGCATAAAAGAAGCCAAAATCTAATGGGTTTGATTTCACTTGGTAAAACCAAGCGAACTCTTCAGGAGAAAGGGAGCCTAAACCTAATTTGTGGTAGAGTATGTACAAACCTACCATGTATCTATATGTAGTAGGAGTTAGTTGGAAAGGGACGACCCTATAGTAGTTAATAATTGATTTTATGTACGGATGAAGTGGGAGGTGGACACCGCACTTGAGAATTACTTCAGAAAAAGAAGCAATTGCGTAGTGGTATGTGTGGTCGATTGAATTCCATGGGTAGGTGAAGAGAGATGGCGATCTTATAGCTGCACACGATTTTGCTGAGCTTGTTCGATGTGCAGCTCGTCCTTATATTGGTACATGACCAATTCCCCTCTATGTATTGATAGCCCGATGAGAAGGAAGAGACATCCCTGATATATCGAGGCCACTGGTCCTGAGGGAGGTTGCCTATGCGAGGACTATTTTGCCTGACCCCTGTTATCTCTACCTCAGGTTCTGGCTCAAAGTAGTCTTCGAGGTTTATGGAGCTAACACTGGAGTCTGATTCTCTAGAAAATGCATTCTCTTCCCTAAAATCCTCCCTACTAGACATCTGAAAAGAAATACAGATGGATTTAGTCCTATGCGAGCATCTAGGATTTTCACTGTGCTAGTAAATTCTGGGGGTTCACTCTAGGATTGTATTAACAAGCAATCTCATCGAATTTTTTCTAATTGGTCTATGAGTTCATAAAAATTACTCGAGCAGTTCGTCAAAAAATAAATAAATAGGGTATCAGACCCTAGAAACTCTTTTCACGAGTTTATCTTTGACCATTATCTAGTAAGAGTCTATTCTATGAACCAGTAGGGGGATCTGAGAAATTCTCATTCCAGTTCGTCCGAATATGGGATGTGTTTCTATTCCTAGAAATTGAAATTGTAAATTTTTCCGAGAATAGATTAAGAACAATAGGAGAGAAGGAATGAACTAACCTTTCTTTGAAAGTGGTGGGATTGAGATATGGTCTGAACTCCGTCGGAGAAGATACTGGAATTGTGCGAGCTGAAGAACGAAACGGCGCTGTAGGGTTTTTTCTGAAATACTTCGGGATTTTAGAAAGATGGAAAACGAGAGTCTGTAATGAAGAAGCAGAAGTGGATTGATTTCTGATATTTATTCCTCGAGCATCGCTAAATTACAGCCGTAGATTAAGGTATTTGATTTTCAGATCTAAAGGCCGAAGTTCACGCGAGATTCGATTTTTTCCAAAATTAAATCAATATCTTTCAAAATTTGAAACGATTCGGTTTAGAGACGACAGTTGGCATTATCGATATCCTTGAGTCTCCTTGAGTTCTGCTATTTTTCTTAGAAAATGCGACACATGTTTTCATCTGTCAGAAAAAAGTGCGCGTGATCTCGAGAAAGGTGAGATTTGAGATCTGGCGACTCTTCAACTCTTCAAGGATCTCAAGTCTAGGTCGTGACGTCGCATTTTTTAAGTTCGCACTCACTTACATTAAATGGAAGATCCATTTTGTCCTAAAGGAACTAATGGGGCTAGGAGGCAATTGTTGTGCGGTCTAAAATCCTATGTCAGGTCGCATGAATAAGATTAAGTGCGACCTCATCCGAAAGGGTTGCATGCGACCTCCACCGCATAAGTTACGTGCGACCTCCTCCGAACAGGTTATGTGCGACCTCTACCGTAGGAGTTACGTACGACCTCCTCCGAATAGGTTATGTGCGACTTGAAAGAAAATGAGACTAATCTCTGCTTCGTCAAATGGGAAACCTACAAGGAAAGGGCAACAAAAATTTCTCTTTCAAGTTTAACCAGTTATCTAATTTAAGTGATTACCTAATTATATTGTTACTCAATTTAAGTGATTACCCAATTATATTATTACTCAAATTATATTACCCTATTGTACAGTTACCCATTTTCACAATTGGGAATATTGAGCTACCTTCATCTATATAAAGGGAGTTCAATATTTCGGTGAGGGAGACTAGGATTTTTTCCGATTTAAGAGGCTGATGAATTCTTGAGAGTGTTTTCTTCTTCTTTTCAGACAACACATTGTAATTTTGAGTTCTTGTAATTCTTCAGAAAATAGTGAAAAACAATGGACGTAAGCTTATCTTTTTCGGGGCTAAATCACTATAAAATCTTTGCCTATTTATTTGCTTTGATTAATAACCCTTTCCACAAGCCACATTTCGTAATTTTTTCTAAATTTATTGTTGACAAAACCTCCGTCAACAGTAACGTAAGTGATATGTTGGAGAAAATTTGGGGAGCCGAGGTGATATTATCCCCCAGAACATCCAAGATATCTTATACCATCATCATTCATTTTTCTCTCTTAGTTTTTAAGAAACCGAAACCAAACAAAGGGTGTCCAAAAACTCACCTACCTGAGTAGATCTATATGCCTGACGACGCTAGGTAGTTATCTCGAAAAATAATCGTTCTCTTTGAAACCAATATCAAACTATTTGGAGTCTATCAATTTTGGCAGCCTGTTGTGCATGATCGAGCCACTTGGGAAGAATTATTTCGATCACTTTTCATTGCTTAGTGATATATTCCTTGTGTTCCTTTATTCTTAAGCATCTGAGATTAATTGATTTGCAAAAGAGTCTTTTGACTAAATTTTTTTTAAAAAAATCAGATCTCTTTTGCTTCTCTCTCTCCCTCGTCCGATCTCACTCCCTCATTGTTTCTCTCTCTCTCTCTCTCATTCTCTCTCCCTTTGTCGTTCCTCTCTCACTCTTCTGCTATTCTCTCTCTCCTCGGAGTGCTCGCCGCTGCAACCAGATGAGCGCGCTGCCCAGTCTGAGCTCTGAGATGCCAGATCTCCGCATTGCTGAGGGAGGGAGTGAAGCTCCGCCACTTGCCGGTGCTTTCCGGTGATGAAAAGCCGCAAAACCAACAGCGATCGAATCCTCTCGTCGTGGGCTTTCTCCAGGTATATATATCACGATCCCATTTTGTCCGGATTAAAAGTTGCCATTTTTGCATAATTTTGAGCTCGAGTTTGACTTTTGATCCGACTGTTAGATTTCATTTTTGTTGTCATTTTTAGAATGTACTCAAAAAATGGTGAAGTTTGATATATATATTGACTATACTTGGTGATCGGCACGAAAAACCATATCTAACGGCTTAAATTTTATCTTGTTTTATGTGATATCGGTCTAGTGTCGGCCCGAATCCTAACTGGTCGAATCATATGTCTAATCTAGCTATTTTGAGTGCTGGAGTTCGGTAAAGAGGTTTGTTTGTCGATTCGAAACTCCGTTGAGGAGTTGATTTTTCATAAGTGACCAATCGAGGGCCTGGAATTAGTTCTTGACCCTCCGAGCGATCGTTCAACAGCACCTTGAGGACCCATTGGCGTGATATCACTATTCTAGTGAGGTAGGGGCTCAGTTACCAAGTTCTATCCTTATTTTGATTTAAAATGTGTATTTTGACCAATTTCTTGAAAATGTCGATTTTCATGGAATTCAATAGTTTGATTGGATATTTGATAAATTTGTGAACTGTTGAGATATATTGGATTATGTTGGGATTGGTTAGTATGATTTTTATACAGGTTTAAAATTTTGGCTTTGGGAAAATATAGTTGTTATGCTGTCTGATTTTCTGTAAATCCTAGGATAATACCAAACAAGTTTTAAAGTATGATTTCTTGATATACTTAATACGTGATTATTACACACTCTATGATATGTTGTACCTACCATAGGATCACACACTTGAGTTC